>OX104069.1:109585245-109659247 GCA_944474145.2 Dicrocoelium dendriticum
TTCCTTACTCCGCAAAATGGTATGGGAATTCCTTCAAACGTACATAAGTGTAATTGCCTCCATGTTCAATTGAAAACTCCGTGATAGGCCATGGGGAAATCCACTTATATGAACGCAACGCCGTCCGTGATATCACATCGGAAATGCTCCGGGTAATTAGTGGATCTGAATGTTTGAGGCAGTGAAGGTAATCACGCCAGAATTGTTTGTCTTCTTTGTGGAACAGAGAATCCATGTAAATATATTATTCCAAGTGAGTACATTGTTCTACTGTGAGTACTAGACGAGCTAAACCCATTTGTTTAGACCCCGTGAAGTTAGAGTCTCTGGAATGGTGGAAAAAACTCCATTTGGAACGATGGGTGGGTTCTTTATTTCCTGGAGGAAGGATCAAGTGGTTGAACCAGCTAGCTATTGAGGATGGGTCAGCCAACCCCAGTGGATAAACCTTGTTTTGGCGGATGTAACTGTGAAAATCTCAGGAAAAAAGGCAACGGGCAAGAGCCATCTAAATAGAGAAAACGCCATGATTCAAGAAGCACTGATGGCGTGCAGCAGTGCCTATGATACGTCAAAACTTATGCACTTTTGTTTAGTATACATAATTTGCAAGCGCATTTTTTACATCCCGTCGCTGGTGTGGCTCAGACTACGACTACTACGTAGGAAGAAGCTTCGGCACGCGCAGGATAAGGAGACCGATATAACAAGGTGTGTTGACAAAATTTGAGCGGATAATACGATCATTGGAGAGAAACAGGTAAACCAATGATGATGACAGCAGTCCGAATGCGAGAGGCATCTTAGGTTAAACTGAGGACAACTGGGTTGCGACCGAATGCGCGTGCAACAGTACCTAAAGCAGCTTCCAAAGAGAAAAGGGAAATGCAGAGAATCGCAAGGAGAGAATGAATGCAAACGGCAGTGCAAAGAATTATTCGTGATGGTAATTACGCTAAGCGCTCATGATTCCACAGTCCAAAAGCCGTCAGAATCTAGAGCAAATACACAGGGGGGCCAAAACTGTCGTGCATCGGGAATCGTTATCACACGTATGTTCCACCTAGTAGGCAAGTTGGAACATAATGTAAAGAGCAGAGGCATATGAAGATTGGTAAGATGAGCATACTGATGGAAGTAATAGTCAAGCAACACTTAGCAATGGTCCGAATGCCGCCAGTAATCAGGAGCGAGGTTGAAGCGGAGGAGACCATACAAACGAGGGTAACTTGGTTCAGAGTAATGTGTGTAAGCCGTGGGAAGAAAAATGAAGCGCAATAACAGAGAAGGCCATGGATAAGAGGAAAACAAAACAACAGGAGTCTAAATGCAAGTGGAAGAGAGCGAACTCGCTGTCAGACCCTGGTCGGAAATGGCGCTGCCAGCTGGGAGTAGTAGGAGGCCGGAAGACAGTTCAGATAAGAATAGTTTAATCGGCACACGGAGATTGGGTCTTACAATTATGTTGATAAAGACTGTGGGGGTAAGCGGAAATAGACGGGTTAAATCTCAAAGAGGCTATAGTGTACAGGGGTGATTTGGTCCGGCAAGCATCTCGAAGTGAGGGAAACCGATCAGACGGCACTTGATTAGTCGGTTCTTTGAGATGGATTCGTACAGATAAAATGGAATGAAAGTAGAGAGGCTGGTCAGTAAATGGTAGGAAAGAGAGGGAAGAGGCAGTTTAGACATTGGGTGAACAAGTTTAGCAGATGCTTGAGGTAGTAAAACTGCTTTGAGTCTGCAGAGTCCAGGCAGTTAACCTCCCTGGGGACTGGAATAGGTCGCAGAGAAGCAGACTAATCAGATGAGCCTACTTTAAGGAAGAGCACTGGGATTTTTCTGCTCGACTGAAGAATTGAATACAAAGAGCGCAGCGACGTGCTGACAGTCAAGCTGAAAAAGGTTTACTGCTAAAGTGTGGAGAAGTCAACAATGCTCTCGCACGAGAAAGTATGAATCGTCAGTTCTGAACAATCACTGGTAATATTCCAGTAGTCTGAGAGAACTAAAAGAGCCGTAGACAGAGCAGACCTGACTGGATTTGTCGACACATCCTGCGGCCTTGTAGTAGTTCCAAAGAATTTGACTGATAAGATGACGATAAATTAGGGCAAGACACTGAGCGTCGGCAGTCCGATTGACGAAGGATTGATTGTACAGATTAAAGCTGGAATTGCCTAAATTAACAAAAGGTGAACAAGTCCAGCGGGCTGTCAAAATAAGCGAGACATAGCTCTGAGTCGACAGTGCCTAGATCGAGAAATCTTGCTGGTCTGGAGTAGGTCATAGGAGCAGACCGGGCAGGTGAGACTGGATTACTGCAGGGCGCTGAGAGTTGGCAGTCAGATTAAAAAAGAAATGAAAGCGGAGAGCGCTATAAGGAGAGCAGACGGTCCGGATAGAAAGAAGTTTACTTGTGAGGTGTGTAAATGTCAATGAGGCTCACGAGGTAATGGAGAAAGAGTGTTCGGTCTCCGAAAAAATGTCGGTAACCTCACAGCAGTCTGAGAACTCGGAGAGCAGGGAACCGATCAGACGAGACTGGATTAGTCGGCCTATTGAGAATAAGTCGTACCGTGAAGGTGGGAAGAAAAATAAAGCGTCAGAAGAGATGGACAGGCTAGGGATTGAAGAGGCTAAATGAATATAAGGTATGCTAGTCAGGCAGGCTCGCAAGGTGAGAGAAGTTGTGTGTTGGTTATGCAGAGCCTAAAACTGCATTTCGATGGTCAGGAAGTAGCCATAAAGAAGGATAGAGCAGGTTACTGAGGGCGCGCTCTCCGGTTGAAGAAGAAATAAAGACAGCGCGCGATATGGAGAGGACGGATTCGAGAGTAAACGTTTACGGATAATAAATAAATAAATGGTGTATTCTAGGTAAAACAAGACACGCCTGTAAAGGCGTGATCAAATATGCATACAAGCATAGCTTCTTTGCAATGTTAAAACGTTTCGTTTTAATGAGATATAACAGAAATGATGTAGTCCATACGAGTTGGCATGTTGTCAGGTAACAGTGAGATCAATGACCATGATGGCACTGTGACGCGCAAAAATTAGTCATAACTGTTGCGTCAAGCTACATGTTGGGCGTGAATTCGCCGCGTAATAATCCATGAGCATAAGTGCCCAAAGAAGGCTTGGTATCATCAATGAGCATTACGAAGTCAAGATGATTTGTACATTCTCCATTGTAAAAGCAGTTGCACAGTAACGCGACAGTTAACATAGCTCCCGAGTTAATGGTGACAGAGTCATCCGTCTTTCGAGCAATGGCCGGCAACGTCACAGAAGTCGAAGAGAAGGAGGCCGATCAGCCTAGACTAGATTAAGCGGCGCATTTTGATTGTGTCGCACAGTTTATTTGGGAAGATAATTGGCGTCAGTAGGGTTGGACAAGTCGGGGATAACCTCTCTCACAAACTTCTCTTCAATCATGGTCTAAGTACCCATAGCGCCAGCGCAACCGCCCAGTCCTCGCTAGATCCCTACGCTACTGTGCTTCTCATTTCGAAGCGTTTTGGACCAGTCTGACCACAGTGGATCCAAATGCCATTTAGTCACCAACAAATGCCTCTGTCCTTTTGCGCGTTGGCTAATATTGACCACGGGGCTCATTGGTAAAAGCGACAGCCTCGTACTACTCATCTCTGATTCATTTGCTGTATGCTTGGTCCTCTCTACCGAAATTGCAATTTCCGGTCTCTGCTTGAGTTTTGTCTCCCGGCTCCCCTACCAAGGCTTTTAGTTCACCTTAACTTCGGCCACTCTCATTCGCGTCCTGATTATTCTACTCCATATTTGGCCACATTCTACTAACACTTCTTGACTACATCGTACTTTCGCAGGCTAACCCCTGTCAGTAACAGTGATAGATAGGTTGCGTGTTCAGGTCACGTCGGGGTCACCAATTGTTGGGCGGAGCCTGGGATACTAGTCGGTTAGCAATGCCACGTAATACGTGTCAAATACGACAGTATAGAAGTCGGAGGCGACGGATCCCAGCGTATATTGTACAGGTTACAAGAATAGTAAGCGAATCAGAGAGAGCGAGAAAACGTGCAGCGAGGTACTCACCAAAACGGTTTTGTGACAACGGTTGCGCAGTCAGTAAAACAAATGGACGTTTTGAAGGTTAAAACAACCGTAAAATCCAATGTTAAAAAATACTGAAAGAGCTTGTTTTCCGGTACACTACAACTCTATACACCTATTAGTCTACGCAGGGCCTAAAATAGCATGCAGCTGTTGATTATTAATTAATCAGGCTGTCAGAAACTCAATAACCATCCATATATTTGACTTTTACGTTCCACCCTGGATTTCCAGCTTAGCATAGAAGACCTTGCATTTTCAGTGTTGCTCTTCTTACTATACTGATATTACGGTTCACTTTAAGTGCTGGTCCTACAACCGTTTTCTCGCCGAAGCAGTGGTATGCAATTCCTTCTCTTCTCGCTCTTGTTTTTAACGTTGAATGCCTATCAGTCCGTACATCGTCATACGACAGCGGGCAGTTTATTTCTCATAATTAATTCTACTCCCAGTATCGCTCTTTCCTGCAGTCCCTTTGATTTGTATGCTGCACTGCAAAGTCCCTATCTTTTTCCACTATTCCAGGTTTCATCCGGTGCTGGCTTTGCAATCTTATTCTTGCTACAGCTGTAGTATATTATCCCTCCTATACTCGTCACAACTACTTTGACAATCCGCATTACACCATCACCTAGCTATTTCTCTAGCATCCTATTAACGAACTTGTTGCGTTATTATTTTACGAGTCTCTGATCCGGTGTGGCAACTCCACTGGCTCTCATAAAGTTTCGAACGGTAAGCTCTACCACTGTCGATCGAACGCTCAAGCTACATCTTAGTCGTATAGTTCACTACTTACTACGTACTTCTGCTCCTCTCAGCTGTTTCAGCGGTTAAAAGCGCCTGGTTTTTCCCGGTTTCCACATAGGACAACTATTGCGTACGCTTGGCCCATTCGGACAGCATTGTTTCTGACATTCAACAAATATCGGGTCCCCCACTTGTATGCAAAACATCAGGGATGTTGTATAACATATTCGGTCATTCCATAGCTTTTGACCGGCATAGTATTACCAAACATTTTATATTTATTCGTCAACATAGACCTGCTCAATTTCCTTGGCAAATGCCTGGGTCTGTTTTTCTTTTCCCTTGTTCTAAAGGATAACATTATCTGCACGGGACACGCTTGAGAACATACCTGCGACCATCACCTGGACACGGAATTTACGTAGAACAATCAAATCATCCGTACTTCGCAAGCCTGACGCACAAAAGGAACCCAGTAAACTAATCAAACCAATACAAGTCCCCTAAGTCGTCGGACTTCAACCGTTCCAACTACTTGTGGCCGACTTCGAAGGAGCCAACTACACAACCATAAGAAACAAATTGGCGAAATATGACTGCGAATATCCGCGAGGATAATCGGTCAGTGGCAATCTTGTCAATGTCACATCACCATTTGGCAGTGTTCCAGGACGTGGTGGATTTTCGGCTGGCAAGTCTTCCCTACGAAAAGCCACAAATGTCCGTTGAATAACGCTGCGACGTGGCAGATGTGACTTGCCACTCAAAAACGTCACTGCCCCAACTACACACTGCCATTTTGACCAATACCACATTTCCCAATTGCTGTGCATAAATCGGCTCTCGTATAACTAGGCCTACATAGTTAACCAGTGATTTGCCACTATTCTTAAAATATATTTGCAGTTCTTCCCTTATGCTGTACTCACTTGCTCTGCATTGGGTACACCTGCTCATCGGACTAGTTCCTCATTAACGAACATATTAATGACCCCATTCGTATCTCTACAACCCGCTTGCTGTGACGATAGACTTCATAGAATCTTTGGGTTAGGTGGACCCACACTGCTGACTACATCTGTACTACTCCCGCTTTTACTTCTGCTAAGCATGCTCTCACGTAAAAGGTTGCAATTTGCTTATCATGCCCAAAAGGCGTGCCTCGATTTGTAGAGAATATTATATGCTTATTTATGTATTTTCTCCGGTGAGAAATTGGTTGAAATATGGCTTGCAATAGACGTGACTGGGCACATGATGACCAAAGCAACGTAGGAAATATGCATCCTTGCGACTTCCATGGATTTCCTTGAGTCACTCATGTGCCTGAGGAGACAGCTAATAGCCGGATGTAATGATTAAGATGGTATCATTTGTGTTATAACACTTGCATCGTCTCAGCTTGTTTTACTTGCAGTTTGTTAGAAACCTTGTTTCAAACTTTGCCCAACAGCTTATCCCGTCAGGTTAATTGGGGTGGTACTTCGTGTCAGGTACACCGTTTGCGCGCCCGTTATCAATGAGCAATTCAAGCAGGCTACATGGCAGCGTTTACAGAAGCTTCAGTAAGAAAGTCATTACCCGGGTGCAACGGAGGACAGCAAAACCAAGAAAACAACCATGAAACCGACAGGCTACCGGCCTTACTGGAAGTGCTAGCAGAAAAGTGGCTAGCGCATTGGAAAGGAATAGCTCTGTATACTTAAATTACTGATACGGAATCGATGGTTATGATACGGAATCAATGGTTATAATACGGAATCGATGGGGCTGACAAGGGACTTCTCTCCTGCTCTCTACGATTCAATGAAATAAATGAACAATGAACTTGGCTAAAATGCTTTCATACACTGTGTTTTGATTAACCTATGCAGTCCAACTGTGTTTCCGCTTGCAAGTTCTGTGGTGTTTTAAGACAAAAATCTAGCGCATCTAACGCTGAGCAACCAAAAAAGGTATAAGTATGTCCTACTGCCAAAGTCTAACACTGCAAGACCTAGGATTCCAGACCTTTCACTGGCATTTTCCAGCCCAGTCTACCTTAGTACTAAAATCTTAGCGCCATAACAGGACTCAGTATCTGCACTCCTCTGACTCATATGCTGCGATGTCCTCAGCAGACTTAATTTATGCATGCACTCCGACTGTTTGATGTCTTTCCATATAAACTTTTCAGCTTTCTCTAGCACTCCTTCCAACTCTTCAAGTCGGTGCTCAGCCGCTACTTAGCCTCTCTACTCTAGACGTTCTCATATCTCTTAATTGTTGTAACGTCTTCGACTTTTTCACCTGTAAGCGTCCAGCTATTGGACTAGCTTTCCCAGGCTCTTTCCAAAGTAGTAATATCCCAGTACCATAGCATGCATTGTGAACTTATACACCGCCGTGGTTCAGCATTATATGATATGACTCCCCCAAACAACTCACTGTATGCTTGCATTCTTCTTGTCTGTTGTCCTTTCTTTATTCGACCTTCTTAGCTCTCGTCTGGCGACCTTCTTTACCTCATCCGGTCAGTGCACAGCTGCTCCTTGCTAGATGCACAGCTGTCACTCGTCTGTGACAGCTAATTACTTGTAGTACAGCCCTCTCACCGGCTTCTCCCTGCTCAGGCTTCCCTACTTTTATTACATTAGCACCAGGGCATGATTTCATCATCTGCGCGTCGCCGCGTCTTCGCCTTTTATGCTCCGAACTACTTAACAACCATATCGTATGCTTGCGCTTCATCCGTTCGCTGTCCTCTCTTCATAAAACCTTTCTTAATTCTCTTCTGTGAAGCAAACATAATTCATGTGGCCTGCGCACAGTTGCTCCATTGCCTCTCCCTTCTAAACGTCCATTTATCCATTGCTTGCTGCAACGTCTGTGACGCCAGCTCATATAGGATTCCAGACCTTTCACTGGCATTTTCCAGCCCAGTCTACCTTAGTACTAAAATCTTAGCACCATAACAGGACTCAGTATCTGCGCGCCTCTGACTCATATGCTGCGATGTCCTCAGCAGACTTAATTTATGCATGCACTCCGACTGTTTGATGTCCTTCCATATAAACTTTTCAGCTTTCTCTAGCACTCCTTCCAACTCTTCAAGTCGGTGCTCAGCCGCTCCTTAGCCTCTCT
The DNA here is from genome assembly GCA_944474145.2 of Dicrocoelium dendriticum. Taxonomy (NCBI): domain Eukaryota; kingdom Metazoa; phylum Platyhelminthes; class Trematoda; order Plagiorchiida; family Dicrocoeliidae; genus Dicrocoelium; species Dicrocoelium dendriticum. The sequence continues at coordinate 109,593,217 of OX104069.1, forward strand.
ACTCTAGACGTTCTCATATCTCTTAATTGTTGTAACGTCTTCGACTTTTTCACCTGTAAGCGTCCAGCTATTGGACTAGCTTTCCCAGGCTCTTTCCAAAGTAGTAATATCCCAGCACCATAGCATAAATTGAGAACTTATACACCGCCGTGGTTCAGCATTATATGATACGACTCCCTCAATCATTCTTCTTGACTGTTGTCCTTTCTTTATCCGACCTTCTTAGCTCTCGTCTGGCGACCTTCTTTAGCTCATCCGGTCAGTGCACAGCTGCTCCTTGCTAGATGCACAGCTGTCACTCGTCTATGACACCTAATTAATAATAGTTCAGCATTCTCACTGGCTTCTCCCGGCTCAGTCTTCCTTAGTTTTATTCCTTTAGCACCACAGCATGATCCTATTATATGCGCATCGCCTATTTTGCTCTAAACTAGTTAAGAGCCTTAACGTATGCCTGGGATTCATTCGTTCGTTGTCCTTTCTTTATGAAGCCTTTCTTTGCTCTCTTCTGTCGTGCAGGCATATCCATGTATTCAGCGCAAGCCGCTGTTTTGCCTCACCCTTCTTACTGTTCATTTATTCCTTACTTGATGTATTGTCTTAGACCTTATTACATGCAATCATACAACTCTCGGGCTAGCATTCGCTGGCACTATCCAGCTTGGTACTATTATCTTAGCACCCTAGCTGCTGAGGTTAGGCCTCACTGCTCCGATACTCTAAGCAACCTTACTCTACGCTTGCATTTCGGCTATTCCCTGCCCTTCCGTCAATTAATGTTTCTTAGCCTCTTAGTTCTTCCTCCTCTCACTTGGTCAGCACACAGACGCCCGTTAGCTTCACATTTCTAGGTGTTCATTTCTCACCATTTTCTTAGCACCCTAGTATGACTTGTTTCTCTGCGCGACGCTACATATATATTTGTTCCGCACGTGCGCTTTCCTTTAACTGATCTTTAATACTTCATTTCTATCGATCAATCCTTTCTCCCCTATTAATCTGGATCCGTTTTTACAGCAAAGGTTTCGACACTTACCTTTGTAGGAGGTTAGCTCTCATAGGCTTTTCCTATTTCAATAGGCCATAGCACTATACTCCTAGTACCCTCGTGTCGTCTTTCTGTCTTGATCACCCGATAATTTTTACTCAGCGCTTGAGTCCTATCTATCCGCTGACTTACCATCTCTTTCGATGTAGGCTGGCCACCAGCCGTCCATCCACCATTCTAACGCCGCTGGTCCCTGAACTCTGCTTTCTGTCTTTCCACGCAATAGTCGCATCATAGTAAACTGATACTGCGTTTTTGCTTAATGGCGCAACGCTCTGTATTCCTTGTAGATAGTAGCAACCAACTTATAGGGCCACTGCTTTCGAAAAACATTCAAAAGACACTTTCAGCACAATCATTGCTGCACATTGTACATCATTTGTCTCCACTCTAAATGTTATAACATAGGAGTTTAATAATGTTTGTATCCACGCCTGTTCGTTGCGGCCTTGGTTGTCTCTCACCTTCCCTTTTCTCCGAGGTCCGGAACTTCTTGGGGATCTGGGATAGTACCGAGAAACCGCTTTTGTCCGGGACAGAACAACCAATAAGGACCTATGAAGCACATGGCTGTACAAGAAACGGATACAACTGCACTCACTACCAGGACCGTTGTCCAGTGATGATAGCTGGACTCGAGAACTTCACACACCTGAAAAGAATACATACTCCTGAAAAATCCAGACGCAAGAAACTGACGTTTCGCCCACCTGGATACCCACAAAGACGATTCTTCGTGAAGCCCACATCCTCGATTCGCCTCAGCCATTATGGCGGCCTTGCCCAAGATACCTGATCAAATAACAGAGGAAATTGAAGGTCATTTGACTGCGGATATCTGAGTGTGAAATCAGTCGACTACCTGGTCTGCCAGTTGTATATTAGTGCACCGACAAATTTCTGACAGTGTTCCAGGACGTGGTGGGTTTTCGCCTGGCAAGCGTTCTCCCTATAAAAAGCCACAAATGTCCGCGTAACAACACTGCGACGTGGCGGATGTGACTCGCCACCGAATAAAGTCACTGCCCAGAACTACCTACTGGCAAGTCGACCAGAATCATTATTCAATATTGCCCTGTCACTTTCAATAATAAGTTACACCATGCGTATATGTATCGTTTTCATTACACATGTAGTGCCCTGACTGTTTCCACTACGCACGCTAGAATTCAACGTTTTGTCATTCATTGAAGACTCTATCCCGTGACTACTTACACAATTTCTGCAGACTGTACAACCTTCGGCTTACTGCCGACTACACTCATAGCAACGTGTTGGTTGCGAAGCAATATTGCATGTAAAAATTGATCATGCCTTGCTTGGTGTGTCTCGACAAATAAAGTGAATAAATTATTTATTTATTTATTTATTTAGAAATTGTTCCAATTTTTGCACACACTCGGTCTGTGGATCTAGACTATGGCGAGCCAGGGGATTAAAATTCATTAGCGTTAAATGCGCAGACCACTTGTAACACGAACAAAAAGTACGGCATCATCATTTCCTATCGCAGAATGGTAAAGCTTATAAGTCAATTTATTAAGAAAAATAAAAATTAGAACATGACCGACGTATCCAGACATATGTCTTTGACAACTCCCTGACAGCCTCACACATCTTTCATGGCAGAATTTTGGGACTGTCATTGTGCTGTCACGGGCTTCTGGAGGACCGTCAGCGGGAGTTCCGCATTAGCTTGGCTAAAAATAGACGTAATAAATAAATAAATAAATAGTATATTCTCGGTAAAACGAGACACACCTGTAAAGGCGTGATCAAATATGCATACAAGCATAGCTTCTGTGGAATGTTAAAACATTTCGTTTTAATGAAAGGTATAAAAGAAAAAATGTTGTCCGCATGAGTGAGCATACTGTCAGGTAATAGTCAGACCCAGGGCCATTATGGCGCTGTGGCGCGCAAAAATCCGTCAAAACACAAGTTAGGGGTAATTTCGCTAGGTAGTGATCCGTGAGAACAGAAGCCTAACCAGGTTTTGTTGCAACCAATAACTATTACGAGATAGGGATGATCTGTGCTCCAACAAAGCATTCTTCATAGCAGAATTAGTTGCACAGGTTCGATGTACAAGGCTGAGGACTGCGTCAGTGTGAAATGCTTAGCTGTGACTTTATTTTGTGGCGAGTCACATCCGCCACGTTGCAGTGTTGTTAAGCGGACATTTGTGGCTTTTTATAGGGAGAACGCTTGCCAGGCGAAAACCCACCACGTCCTGGAACACTGCCGTAGCTTTCGTTGAACAGTAGTGCAAGTCGGTTATGCATCGCATAGACCGATATTGCACTCCATTATTTGCAGTCGGTTGACAGCCAAAATTCTTCGTTGGTTGGCCGAATGGCTTAGTACTGATACGGCAGCAGTCGTTGGGGCCGGTCAATAATGCAAGATTCGAAGAGTCGAATGATAATGATGCAGGTGAGTAAACATATTGTTAATAGAGGCCGGCTCTTCTATTATATTCTTGCTCGGCTCGCAAACCATGTCCAGCTATCCACGCTGGACTTGTCATGAGGTCGGTGGGTGAAGTTGTTTCTTGTGGCTGAATATGTCCTTAATAAGAAAAACGCCATTCTCTGGAAATTGGATTTGGGATTCCTGCAGATGTAAGTAAGTGTAACTGTTTCCATAGCCACGTGAAAATTCCATGGAAGACCATCGGAATAGCCATGTATACGTGCGCAACGCTGTCCGTGAAATGACATCAGAATAGCTCCAGGTGACTGGCGAATAGGAATGTTTGAGGCAGTGAAGGTAAGCACGCCAGAGTTGATTGTCTTCGGTTGTGGAACGGAGGATACATGTACATATATTATTCCAGGTGAGTAAATTGTTCTCTGAGTACGAGGCAAGCTAAACCCATTTGTTTAGACCCCGTGAAGGTAGCGCCTCCGGGATGGCGGAATGAGCTCCATTTGGACCAGTGTGTGGGTTTTTCATTTCCTGGAGAAAGGCCAAGCGTTTTGAGGATGGGTCGGCCAGTCCCAGTGGATAAACCTTCTTGTTTTGGCGGATGTACCTGTGGGAATCTCGGGAAAAACGGGCAACGGACAAGAGGTGGCCAAACAGAGACAGCAATGAATCAAAAAGCACTAACACAGACTGGTGGCGCTCACCGGTGCTCACCGGTTGGCTGATAGAGCCTCAGACATTGCGAAGACCTTTATCGCTTATGTGATACTTGCGCCGTGGTTCTATCTGGGATAAGGCAAAACCTGAGGGAACAGTTCTTACTTTTGCAATGAATCAAATAACCTTTTCTAGTGCGAAGTTTATGACCTTTATTTATGTAGCTTGCTTATCGTACAAATCTTGTTCTGTCTTACTTGGTTGAATGGCGTAGACAATTTTATCTCACAGTCAAGCTCTTCTACTTATTTAACCGAGCTGGACGGGTGCCAACAAGGATCACCAAGCGCTTGTATCAAAGACCAAACGCTCCTTAGTTCTAATGCTAATACATTTTAGCGCCTTACTTGAATGTGCACAGCTGCCAAAATTGATCATCTCCAAGTGCCACAGGCCACTTTCAGTTATCATTAAGTAGGCTATGCTAAAGGATCTTGGAGAGGCCTACATTGGTGTAAATCCATTGTTTTGCAATTTATCTAATGTTGCAAAAGTGAAATAATTAGATAATTTCTATATTCTCGTGCAATGCGAGACATACCTATATAGGCATGATCATGTTAAATGTACAACTAAATATCGGGGTATGTATAAAGCATGGCGCAAGTCAGCCATGAACGTTGGAGCTAAGTGTTCATACATGTATGTAAACGTGCATGTGTCTATCTGTTATTCCAGTTTGAATATGTGCCAATACAATCGTGATTGATCGCGTGAATAGTAAGAGAAGGGTTGCAAGACGTCCGGGGTGGGATGGCTGGGTAATCGTATCCATGTCATATCCATGTCGGTTTACGGTTAAGGAGCTAAGCAGGCAACTTAGTCAGCCACCTAACGTCCTACTCTCAAACGTGCAACTCTATAGTGTTATATATACAAAAGTCGGTGGAGCATCGGCGGTGGGTGGTGCGTACTAGCAAAGAAAGCCAGTGCCAAGGAGATAAGTGTAAGTGTGCGACGATGCAAGAGACATTAATTAACGTGAAGAGGGACTCTGGGGTGTTGTTAAGGTTGAAATAGGAACATTTATTATTGATAGCAAGGTCATCTTGGGGAAAGGATAACCGCGGGCGACATGGGCAAATAGTAGGGGCTCTACGCACAAAATACGGAGCTAAAATGTCAAAGGTGCGTAAGTGGAGCCTTGGAGGTTTTTGATGCACACGATGAGAGAAAAGCAGGAGCCAAAAAGACAAGCAAAGGAGAAAGACAAGGCGATGAATATATGCAAGTTAAGGAGAGAATATGCGAGGTTGTAATGGTTGAATAAGGTACCAAGTTTCAGGATAGCTTTGTCAGCTTGGGGTTAAGGGTATAGGCGCATAACATAACCAAATGCTTGGGATCCTATGTACAGAATTGCCTAGCGACACTGTCGATGGATAGTCGGTGAAGCAACGGACTTAAGTGTTGCATATAAGAAGAGGCTAAGTAGAGCCGTTTTGTAAGTGAAGGAGCGGTACGAAACGAGTGATAGAATGCAGGTTTAAATGAGACCATGTATTTGCGCTACGAGTTAATATAGGCAAAGTTTGTAAAAACCTCGACCTCAGCTTGGGAGAAGGATATACGCGAGCAGCGCAGCCAAGTACTTTAGGTTCCAGACACGAATACGTGGAACTACAACATTTGGGTGGAGATTTGAAGTTATGTGGTGCGTAGGAGGGAACGATTTACAGAGCCAAAGGGAAAATGGGTGTGGTACGGAACAAGTACTCTGAAGCACCTTTGTGTTTAACGGGAAAGAAATAAACATTTAAGGTGTTCGATGAAGTCTAGGACTAGGCAGGGGATCCAAAGCGCGGTGATGGTGCTATGTTGCGTCTTTAATGCTAAGTAATGGAGATATTATTAAGGATAACCATGTAAGTTAAGGGGGAATATAGTGGGCAGCGCAGCCAACTCTTTGAGGTCCTACGCACAAAAGGGCGGAGCTATAGTGGCAGAGTTACTTCGGTGTAGTTGGGTAAATATGTGTCCTATGGTTTTCAGGGTAACCTTTAAGTTGTAGGGGTTGGGAAGTAAAACAGTGTGAAGTAAAGTAGCTTTGACCGAACGATCCTAGCGCCGAGTTGCAGGCTGATTAAACCTAACAGAACACTTAGTAGTTAAAGTCACCCAGCGCCAGATACTTGTTCGCAGCGTCAGTGCGTACAAACATAATGCTTTCATCGAAGGTCTCTATAATGTTTCTATACACCAACACGACCTTAAGTTGAACCGAGGAAGCGCAACTGAAGGCGGCTGGAGTCACAAAATTTGGTCGGAATACTAAAACACACCGGTCAAAGGACCAGTGTTGAAGTAATACCCCACCTAAAGAGCTACAAACCCTTCGACGGCTAACGGAACAGTCAGCGCAGAACAGCGCTTCACTAGCCAGTTTTAATTTGTCAGCTGTTATTCCCTCAACCAGAAACGTCTCAGTAAAAGCAAGCTTATCTGGACGGTCTTAGTCAACGAGCAGATACACCTCGTAGGTTTGGTTCTTCAGGCTCCACCCGTTAGTAAGTACCACTCGGAGGACTTCGGAACGACCAGCCCTGGGTCGTGCATAAGCAGAATAGGCTCTACCAAAGCGGAATAAGACCGCCGGCTGACGATCTGAAAACCCACCAATCAAAGACTGGGCTCACCAGCTGCATGCTAGGCCTTTTGGTGCCTGTTAACTTCTTTTAACCTTAAATTATCCGCTAACGGAAGGTCTGGTTGTACATTAACGTTTGTCCCTTTTAACTTGAAATAAAATCGTCGTAACGCCCTGCGCTCTTCTGGGATGGAGAGAACCCCTTGAGCAGACGGGGTAGAGGATTTGTGGGATCAACTGGTACTTTCCCAAATCTGATGGGCTTCCTAACATTAATGCCAGGAAAACCTAGTGGTAACAGCTGTCACACGAACTTTAAACGACCCAAAATCATCATGCGTGCGCTCGGTGGGAAGTGCAGCAGTGGATTCAGTGACGTTTGGGAAAAGCCCCTTCTGCCTGTGTAGACATCGCCCCGACTAAGTGCTTTTACTCTATGCGCTCTATCATCCACGCTGCGCGGTTGCTTTACAGGGAGCGGTGGGACCAAAGATAGGTCACCTCATGTCTCTCTGCAGGAATTTTAGCACTTTGCTATGTTTCCTGTTCAAAATAACCTAGGGCCGTGTTCCAAGACATGGTGGGTTTTCGCCTAGCAGGCGTTCTCGTTAAAATAAAGGCCACAAGGTTTCGCTTAACAACACTGAAACTTGGCTGGAGTGAGTCGCAGCACACCACTTTAAGCTGGTGCCCTCATCAGACTTCTACATAAAGCTTGTGCAACCGCCTTTGCTATATAGAATGCTTTGATGGAGCACGGAACACTCCGAGCATCTAATGAACAGTAGTTGCACCGAAACATTTTTTTGGCTCATGTGCTCATGCATTTAACACAGGGTGAACACCCACCAAACTTAAATATTGACACAATACTAATGCCTCTTTTCCGCTCTCTAGCGCCATCATGAACCTGGGTCAGACTAATACCTGACAAATCGCTCACTCGTGTGAACTACGAACGGTGCAGTTATATCGAATCGAACGGTTGCACTATTCCCAAACAGCTATGATTATTTACATATCTGATCGGGCTCTCACCGATGTGCCTTGTTTCACCGACAATCTACCTTGCATTTATTTTTATGCAGTTGTCCCTTTACGTCCAGGGTTTTAAGTTCCGTTCCTGTCAGTGTGGGCCACTAACTCAGTTTAAAGCTGCTTCACCTTTCCCGGTGCAGCTTGACCTTTACTAAAAGCTTTTGAAATTTTGTGAAGTTTCTGCCTTCCATAACTGGCTACAACTTTGTCTTCTAAGCATATACTAAAAAGGCAGAGTGTAAAAACTTTACTTCGTACCCTAGGTTATTGAAGCCTTATCCACAGAAAAGTAAACACGCGGTGCACGCGATGCACGGCTGGCAATTTTAGTAAATGCTGGTGCTCGTTGTTGTTGCATACAAAATTAACTTAGAAGTATATTAAATAGAAACAGAGTGTAAAATCTTTCACTGTGTTTCCACAGTTATTGGATGGTGAAACTTGGCCCTACTGAGTGACCGAGCTGTGTTTCGGTTTTGCTTTATTGTATAACAGCGCCAGAGTTGTTCCAACAGTTGCACCATTTCTTTATCCATTTTAGTCGTATTAATTCATCGTGCTTACGGTTGTATTTACTATATTGTGCATAAATAAATAAATATTTTATTCTCACCTATGCGAGGCACGCCCATGGAGGCATGATCATGTATTGCAAATGTGCAAACCTTTTATAGCAACCGTAACAATGACTATAGTAAAGTGTTCATACGTACATGATTGGAACTGCACAATGGTGGAAATGCGAAACAAGTATTTGGCTGTCGTGAGATCGGGACCTCTATGTTATGACACAATCAGCCTGCCATTTATTGCGGTCAAAGTTCTGCTAATAGTAGATTGAGGGCCCTGAATGATCCATTAGAAGGTAATTAAAGAGCACGCTCGAGAGAGATAGGGCAATACAGTAGGTTCTTGCATAAGTAACGCAAATGTCAACGGTGATATCCTAGAAAGGAAAGAGACGACAGCATATGTGTGAAATAACAGAAAGAGACGACCGTAAATGCAGATGTAGAAGTACCAGTGTAAAGAACCTAGCTAGAATGGTGACGCTAGTTGATCTGCCAAAGTGAAGTTATGGGCTGTGACTTTATTCGTCGGTGAGTCACGTTCGCCACGATGCAGTGTTGTTAAACGGACCTTTGTGGCTTTTTATTTAGAGAAGGCTTACCAGGCAAAAACTCATCACGTCCTGAAACACGGCCGCCGATCCACTGAATGGCAAGTTGTACCTTGCTGTTTCTTGTTGAACGTTTGTTTGCTTTGTTACTTGCAGTCAATTTACGCCCCATTTTAGTTGGCTGATGATTTAGAAGGATGGCTACTGTGTCCTTGTGTCTTGTCCTGTTTTGAAAAAATGGCGGTGCCCGATTGCAAGGTTAGGAACGAAATATGCTTTCTGAATATGATGTATTGATCATCTGCAGAACCACGTAAATTCTGCAGAGGATATCCAGTGAAATATGTTGAATTGTTGTTGAAGTCTATGATACGGCTAGGGTATGGTTCCGAAAAAACAAACGCAGATCCCAGGGATATGTTGTCAAGGTGCAGGAAATACACGAAACCACAGCCAATTCAGTGGTTAAAGCGGAATGAAAAGCTCAGAAGTACTAATTGTTTTGGATCTGCATCGGCAGGAGAACGTGCCTTTCGAAGTCAAAAGGAGTTCTCCAAGCAAGTGGTGTATGGAAGAGATAGTGTTAGCCAAACTGAACCCATGGTTCAAACCACGGAGAAATTGTATCCGTGCAGGTTAACGAGTGGTTTGTCCGGTTGGTAAGTTGCAAAAGGGTTGCTAATCTTCCGCTCATGCCCGGATAAAGGAACTCTGTAATTTGTATTGTTGTCGCAACGATGGACCATTCTTCGGATGCGTGTCGCCGCATCTGTAACAACCTCCGGAAACAGAGGCAACGAACAGAGACCGTCACAAATGCGGAGGAAATAAATGCAGCTGGAACGGTTGACCAAATAAAACCATGACTAAACTATTGTACTGCTAGACCTACTTATTCCAACGGCGGCTGTACCTGTGAAACAGGTCCGTTTTGTTTCGCTCAAAATTTGTTCAGGCTTTTAAATGCGGTTGGTGTCTCTAGTGTACATTTTAACGCGACTTTCACTTACTTTTTAACGTTAAACTTACAGGTTTTCTGCCGTTATCTTTTCCTTTCTAGCACCCCTTCTTTTGTACATGGTCAGTTGACGTCGTCTATCAAGGGTGGTATCTATCAAGGGTGTATCAGTAGGGCGTACACCGGCCAAACCTAAAACTAGTAGCAGGAACCTAGCTGACAAAACTGTACCATGCACCGTTAACTTAACGGACATCTTTTCTTTGAGTTCCCAAATGGCCGGTCTTCAAAACGACGTGGTGAAGCGCAAACTGGTCCTCAACGTAATAGAGCGTTTTACTAATAGACTGGCAGCCATAACTACTATGATGCACCCCAAGGACCTTATAGAAGCTAAGCAAGCGGAATTGGCTGGGAGGTTCATTAATACGAGTTGCTCCGAGTTGATGGATCCACTAAAATGTCTTAATGATGTAGTGGTTTATAAGGTTCCAGACCCCCTGAAACTGCACACCATTCCTAAAATACTGATAAATAAATAAGTAAATTAAATAAATAAATATTTTATTCTCGACTTTGCGAGGCCCGCCCATGGATGTATGATCAGATATGTACAACTATACAAACATTTTATGACAACTGTAACAGTGACAGTAGAAAATTTTTCAAATGTCCATGATTGGAACTGTACAATGGTGTAAATGCGAAACAATAATTTGGTTGTCATGAGATACGGGATTTCAGCTAATAATAGATTGAGAATCCTGGATGATCCATTGGAAGGTAATGGAAGAGCACGCTTAAGAGATATATGTCAATAGAGTGAGTTCTTGCAAAACTAAGGCAGTCGTAAACGTAACGTAGGAAGTAAAAAGACGACAGTATATGCAGATGTAGAAGTTCCAGTGTAACGATCATATCTAGAATTGTGACGCTAGTTGAAATGCCAGTGTGAAGTTATGGGCTGTGACTTTATTCGGTGGCGAATCACATACGCCACGTTGCAGTGTGGTTAAACGGACATTTGTGGCTTTTTATGGGGAGAACGCTTGCCAGGCGAAAACCCACCACGTCCTGGAACACTGCCGCAAATCCATTGAATGGCAAATTGTAACTGGCCATGTTTCTTGTTGAACGTTTGTTTGCTTGTTTATTCGCAGTTAAGTTGCGTCCCATTTTTCTGTTGGCTGATGCCATAGCTGGTTGCCTATTACGTTCCTGGGTCCTGTCCATTGGTAGGTCGGTACTAAACATTCTTTTTGAATATGATGTGTTGATCCTTTGCAGAACCACGTGAAGTCTTCTCTGATTATGTATATTTGCCGGGGAGCGAAGAACTCATGTCCAGCTACCCTCACTGGACATCGGTAGTTGGGTGCAGATGGTTAGAGTGGAGGAGAAGCCATGGTCCAGGTAAGTTCTTGTTGGTTATTTCGTCCCATCCCAGACGGAGGCAGTTCCTCAGTTCAATCCCGAATCTCCGACGTTCACGACCCCAGAGAAAAGGGAGAGAGGAACAGGCCGAGAGAAGACCGTAAAAGGACAGCGAATGTACCTAGCATTGGATCAAAATCCTAGTTTAAGACATTTACTTGTGACAACTAGCGTACAATGTGTAACAGATTTTACGCTAAAGATGTTTTAATTACGCAGAAGGCATGGCCTAATGGGTAAAATACTTTCATGTGCATAGGGATGAAGAGCTGGATTCCGGTAAGATATTCATGAGGTGTAAGCTGACAATGTTCGAATTCTACCTGAGACTAGAAAGTGGGTGTGTAGTCACGATTGGTTGTTATCGGAAACCCAAAGACAGTGACGATGTGGCCGTATTTATATATGCTCCACGGGATAAGGATTACCTAAGACGCCATAACTACAATGTACATAGGTATATGAAGATAGGAAGCTGGGCATATTAGAAGCAGGATAAGCTTAAATGGATATGAAAGGAATAATAAGGGTTGAAGTTAAGACGATCAAAAGATAGCGATAATAAACCGGGTTTCAGTAGCCAAAAGTGCCTGTTGGGTTAATCATTCTAGTTACTATTGAATAACTTCCGTGTCAAAGCATAGGACAGCAAATCAGTTAAGCAGTGAAAAACCTATACCAAGGGAATAAACATTCTACAGAAGGATTGACCCTTAGCGAGCTACGGGTATTCGCAAAGTTGAGTAGAGCCTACGGCGACGAGCTGCTGCTGATCAGAGATAGTGGCTATAAGAAAGGATGTATCAGTAGCTCGTTTAGCTATATAAGTAAGACGTTTGACCACATGCTGGATCCCTACAGTTTCTTTAGGTAAATAAACGAGCTAGCGCTTAGAGATAAAAACCTTCAAGAAGTAAAGTAGGAGAGCAAAGTAGTGGCTCCATACTTACATGGAGCCAACGATGACAAGCTGTTGTCAAGAAGAGTAGACGAGAGTAAACGAATGACGGATAACGGCGCGCTAGGAGAGAGATGAGTGACCAGCAATAGAATTCGGATTAAGCCTTCAGTTACCAGTGGATCCTACGTTGGCACAGAATAGGTCAACAAACCAGCTGAGCTGTGACGCAAACAATCCAAGAGAATGAACATTGTAAGAAAGGAGCGACTCCTAGCGAGCTCCAGGTATCCGCAACGTTAATGGAAGCTATGATGACTGGCGGCTGCTAAGCAGAGATAGTAGCTATAGAAACGGATGTACCAGTGGCTGGTGTAGCCCTATCATTAAGACGTTTGACCACTACTGAATACCTACAGTATCGATGAAGAAATCAACATGCAAGCGAAGCTTAGAGAGACAGGCGTCAGAAGAAACTAAAGGCTGGAGTGTCACGGAGTGACTAATTTCAAGCTACATGGAGCCAATAATGACTAGCTACTGCCAAGAAGAAGCGTTGACGCGGGTAAGACGAACGACTGAAAACGGCGCGCTAGGAGAGAGATGAGAGTCTACATGTAGATTTCGGATTAAGCCTTCAGTTATCTGTGGATCCTACGGTGGCATAGAATAGGTCACCAGACCAGCTGAGCTGTGACACAAACAACACAAGAGAATAAACATTGTAAGAAGTGAGCGAGCTCCCGATATCCGCAAAGTTAAATGGAAGCTATGGCGACTAGCTGCTGCTAAGCAGAGATAGTGGCATTAGAAAAGGATGTATCAGTGGCTGGTGTAGCCATATCATTAAGACGTTTGACCACTACTGGATACCTACAGTTTCAATGAATAAATCAACAGACGAGCGAAGATTAGATTGACAGACGTCAGAAGATAATGAAGGCTGGAGGGTCATTGAGTGGCTCCTTGCAAGCTACATGGAGCCAACAACGATTAGCTACTGCCAAGAAGAAGATTTCACGCGAGTAAGACGAACGACGGATAACGGCGCGCTAGGAGAGCGATGAGAGTCTACATGCAGATTTCGGATTAAGCCTTCAGTTATCTGTGGATCCTATGGTGGCATAGAATAGGTCACCAGACCAGCTGAGCTGTGACACAAACAACACAAGAGAATAAACATTGTAAGAAGTGAGCGAGCTCCCGATTTCCGCAAATTTAAATGGAAGCTATGGCGACGAGCTGCTGATAAGCAGAGATAGTGGCACTAGAAAAGGATGTATCAGTGGCTAGTTTAACCATATCATTAAGACGTTTAACCACTACTGGAAACCTACAGTTTTAATGAATACATCAACAGACGAGCAAGGCAATGGAGCAACTGTGCCTAGACCACAATATTTAGGTTTCGTGACGTAGACAGTCCCAGAGAGTAAAGGAGAGTCATTTGGTAGGCCCTGTGTCCGATATTTTGGGTTTTTAGACTTAGAGGTGCTTTGGGCTATGTTTTCAAAGTTCATCCTGCGGTATATTGGTGTTAAAAATCTCGCAGATAGGCAGGGTAGCAAGGTGTCTATGTAGGGCTGATCGGAAATGTGCAGTATTCTCGGATGCCCTAACTAGTAATGGTAGCCTGTTCCAGACGCGAGCGAATCTGTAGAGAAAGAAGTTGTTACGCAAGTTAGTGCGGGCTGTGGGCAGGGTAATGGTTAAGGGTCTATGGCGGAGTGGATATCCAGAGCCACCATTTTGTTGAATAAGTCCTTCAAGGTTCGTATTTGGGTTGTTTATCATCTGGATTAAGTAGGTGAGGTTGAGTCTCATTCTTCGTAACCATAAAGGTTCAAGACCAAGGAGCTTACAGCGCTCACGGTAGTTGAGAGTAGAAGGGCAAAGCAGGCGCTTTGTGAATGAGCGTTGTACTTTCTCAATTGCTATTCGGTCACTCTTTCTGGAGTTGGTAGCTAGCATTTAGCAGTATTCCAGAAGAAGTCTAGCGCACACCTTGTATAGAGCGAGTCCGGATTCGGTTACGGGCATTCTCTTGCCAATATGGATAATGAGGGATCTGGATTTCGCTACACTATAACTAACTTGTTCTGAGAAATTTAGCGAGCTTGAATAGTGTATTCCGAGATCCCTTACGGTTTGACAGATGGCTAGTGAGACGTCATTCCGGGTTTGCGCACAAGGCGGTACAGTGCATTTATACGACAGGGCGCTGCACTTTGCAGGGGAGAAGTCAAGCTTCCATGTGTTACACCAAGAGTCTAATGCTTTGAGGTCACTTTGAATATTAAGGAGGCCGCTCCTTAGTTTACCCTGGTCAAAGGAGAATACGACTTTGCTATCATCGGCGAACAGGTACGCCTTTCCATGTTCAAAGACTTGAAATACGTTGTTGATGTAAAGTAGGAAGAGTATAGGGCCCAGTACACTTCCCTGGAACTCGTAGGGTTCCTAAATCCATGTTTTAACATCCATGCATGCAGTGGGTATTAGGAACCGAAAAGTACAAATAATATTATGTCAAATGGCTTCCCTTGCGATTCTATCATGTTGGCAGCGCATGCATATTATAATGGTGTGTATTCCTCGATACGCAGTAATGTTAACAAAAGGTGTCAACAGCGGAAAGTGTAATGTTTTTAACGAGTTCCACTTTTCGCTTCCTTGTGAGCCGCGCTCTAACCGCGGTGCAACTGCAACGCGTAGTCACTGAGGATTGGTGTATAGCTTGTGTACCACATTCACGTGAACACCACCGGCATAAATATGATGCATAAGTGTTTTACTGAATCACGACTTAGGTTTCCTAAAATACGTAAAATAGACGGTAATGCTCTGGGATACAGTGAATGCGGTGGCACTCCACAAACTACGAGGCGGGGACATGTAAACAAGCATGACCTAGAGTACTGAAGTGGCCATTACAGAAATGCTGATCAGCAGAATTTCCATAGTTGGGCTTGACGGCTATTCGGAAACGTGGCCTTGTCCATTTATGGCACACTTATGGTAGTTGCTGTAGGCGGGACTAGACTACTATAATAGCATATGCCACACCTGATTGGTCAATCCTGTAGGGTAATTGCAATCGCATAAACAGGCATGGTGAGCAGTTCCTTGCTAATTGGGTACATAGGTACTAGATCATACGAAATATATCAGCAGGCTGCCTTGATGATGTTGACGTCTAAAACATTCACAAACCTCCCCGACATCGACAGCAAGCTTTGGAATGGCACACAACCCAAAACGAGCAAACAATAAGAACGGCTTTCTACCCGGTACAAAGAAAGCATCAGAAACTGGGAGGCAACGTCGGTTGCGTGACAAAAGAATCCTGCCCTGAGGCAACGGAGACGGTGTGAGACAGCCACTCTGCAGACTGCTAGCATAAGCTATATGTGTATGAGGACGTCAAGGAAATGAATGCAGGTTAGTTGCGTGTCAGAAAAACAGGGTAGTTTATGCGCCGTAATACGAAATGTTTTGGGGCTAATAGTGAGCATTACCAGAAGGCGGGAAATCAAGTAATATAATGAGATTTAAAATGAGATCCATTAGTGCTTTGACTTATCTCTGTGAATTTGTTAATGGGACGGAGCTGCTTTAATTTGCTGCGACCTTGCATTGGGTTCCGCAATTAAGCGGGCCATGTGCTGATCGGTTGAAGCTTTAATGCTGACTGTTCCAAAGAGCGCAGGAACCGGCGAATAAGTATCGCATCGCCGTCTGATAAAATTGACTCTACCCGAAGGCATCTGAAAGGTATCAGCCGGTGAAATGCTGCATAGTTGACCTGCTGTCTTGACCCTGATAGATTTAATTCCTGCGCGCCAAATAGTTAGCCTTTCGGTTGCACACTCCTCACAGCGTTTACTTTACGCGCAAGTAAAGATTACACAAATGTGATCCCTATAGCCAATCGGGGGTTACGTAAACAACTTCCGGTACAACATTCATCGAGTTTGTGAAGCCTTGGAAGAAAAAGGGAGGCCGTCAACTCTTCATTAAGCTATTCGGCCATTGTACAAATGGATAAAGGCTGCTTTTATGAAAACTTCAAGGTGGTCAAACGCACACACCTCAGAAAATCAGTATCCACGCATGCCGCATTTTCGGTGCTTATGTGTTCCAACGCAACTTTGAACTGCGTGAAAGAGGTGCACAGGTAACCAAAAATTACCTCAGCCGTTACGTCAGAGAAACTGAGAAAACATAACATGCTTATGTGCACTGGGAACTGTGGCATAAATGAGTTGCATGTTTGTGGGGAGCATTTATTGCTTATCACAATGCACCCACGTAAAGCAATCCGTTCCAAAGTAACAAGCACTTTAAAAATACTACCAACGTTCGCAAACACCTCGCATCACCCACTCTACGGGTGCACTTTCTGGATTTCCATCCCCCTTCCAGAAGCACACGGTGCACATGTCTTTGCGCGTTGCAGGGCGACTGAATCTTACTTTCGTGCGTTGGGTTGCGTGCTTCCGTCTTCTATTGAGCTATGCTGGGTGGTGCTTGGTTCCACTTCCAGAGCCACGCATAACAGATTGGGCGATTGTTAGCGGCCAGAAAAACTCAGTTACTTAGTCTTCCAGTTATAAGTAAGAATGTGAGCAGCTCCGTATTCCGTAAAACGGAAGTCTTGTAGCCCAACGCTTAGCCCGCTGCCTTTCTGTTAGGTTTTTAAATCAAAAGATTTG
Source organism: Dicrocoelium dendriticum (assembly GCA_944474145.2). NCBI lineage: Eukaryota > Metazoa > Platyhelminthes > Trematoda > Plagiorchiida > Dicrocoeliidae > Dicrocoelium > Dicrocoelium dendriticum. Next base: position 109,610,162 of record OX104069.1, read on the forward strand.
GTTGAGAACCCTAATCCCTCTCCTGTCTAAGCCTAAGTGACCTGACAGTATTTGGTCCTAGCAATACTATAAATTATTCGTCAAACAATTTCCTGACTTAATGGCTATCCCAAAAAGAATTATCAACGGCGTCATGTCCGCGGCATCGAACAAGGTGGATAGGATTCTGGTGCTATTGCTTAAGGCTTCCTTTTAGCTCAGTCTCCCACTTGCGCGTTTTCACCCCTCTCGTCCCTTTCCAGCTGCGAAATTTTCTTTCTTTTTAACCTCTAATTCGTGATCCTCCTACACCTTGCGTTAGTAGGCTTCTACCTTTAGTTTTAACTAACATGTAAACACGGATCGTCATTTCTGCCCTTTCGACCGGCCCATGTCCAAGCAAGCTGTCAATCACATTTCCCTGGCTTTCAGTTAATGCCATTGATCCTCCTTTAGCTTAGCACGGTTTAATCAAGCACAGACTAGTCAACAGGCAGCAATATCTTGAATAATAGAGACCCTCTTTGATCCATATCAACCGCTTATCGGATACCCACTTACAAGACCACGCTCTGTGCTCACTTTGTGATCCCCACCAGGTATCACTCGCAGCACTTTCTCATTGTTCTCGTCCGGGGACGATACAGCTTTAAGCACCGACCAAGCCGGGTTGGTAGTGACCTGAGTCCAACGGGTCTGGGCTGAGGCCCCTTTGGTAACGTTTTGGCTTATGCAACTTCACATGAAACCCGGAAATCCACGATGGGCATTAAAACCGTGCCGCCGCAGCCGACTTCATTCTCCCTGCTGGTATCCTGCCGGTTGAGCAGCATATCCTGGAACTCAAATTTTAAAAGCTGCAGATTTTCAATGCACACAAAAGGCAGAGCTGCTTGCAGTACAACGTTGAGCAGTACTCGGTGACTTCCGCCTTCCTGGACCTCAAGTTTATTATCATTTGCAGGGACCGCACGACGTGTGTGAACACTATCGATCCCACGCTGCTGACTTGAATGCTTAGCTGAGCCGCCAGTTCCTTCTGTGTCTCCGTCAATCGCCTATTGCATACATAAAGCCACGGATTCCCAACATGAAAATCGTGTCTATGCGCTAAGTTCCATTCTCCGCGCTCTTGACACTGACCCTTTCTAATGAACAAACCTCTACTCAGACAACCGAAAGTCCTGTAACCGCATGCTATCTACATCAGTACATGACCTAACATCACTTACCACTTCCCACCAGCTTCTGTACCTGTGCTGTGCGCAGACCTTAACTACACAGCAGCATGGATGGCCTACCGGCAATTCTTCACTCGTCTTTTGTCGTGGTATTCCTGCAAAACTACCGTATGTTCGTAGAACGGGGAGGCTGTTTTTAGTAAACCTCTCTTTACCAAATGCTCTCAACCTTGGCTTTTACGATAAAACTAGCGAAAATGCGCCCAAAGGTTCCGGAATTGTCCAGCACTGCCTTTCTTGTAATTCATGTCAGCAAACGTGCTCTTCCATCGTGGCCCACAATAACCGTACTTTCATGAAGCTGCACTCATCCCTTCTGTAGTACCTGTCCATGCTTATCATCCCTTGCTAAATGGTTCTACATATCTTTCATTATATGCTAACAGCACCATGTAAAGCGCCCTGGCGTACCCACCTTGAAAACTTTTCAGCTCTCTTAAAGTTGGCGGACTACCTGCCGACATGAAGATAAGAGAAGTTGTGCCGAACTACAAGGGTGGAAACCACCAGGAAGATGTGGAGTAGCGGCCAACTTCCTTGGCATCGATCGCATGCTAGACCACGGAAAAGTTATTCAATGGGCCATCCACCAACGTGTAGCGGACTGGATGTTACCCGGTTTGCTTGTGTAAATTCCCAACTAAAATGATTTCATTGTATACATAGGTGACCGGCTTGGTCTGTCAGACAGTGCGCTAAGTTCAAATGTTTGACTAGATCATTGCCATTTTTGCTTGGTCTTATTTTTGGATGCAACGGGTGATTGCCCTGGAGACCTGGAACCACACAGCTGGCAAGAATGCGTTGGTGTGCCAGGGTGGACCGACAAAGCTGGTGGTATATACAAACAGAATCTCATTATGTAGTTAACAAGTTTGTAGATAATATGAATAAGCGTGTAGCAGCTGCATATACGAACCAGCTTCCTGTAGCTTTTGTAGTGGCGTGGTTTACTGTAACCATGATAAATAACTAAATGAACAAAACTTTTATTCTCGACAAGGCGAGGCACACCTTTACAGGCATGATCATTTTGACAAAACGATGCGTGATCAAGAATTTGCAAAAATCTGATAGGTTTGCCATAACAGTGCTTGTTTGTGCAGGGGTATGTCAGTATGTGATTGTGTGTGCGTTTATGTAGCTGTGTAATTTGCGGTTGTAACTGTACTGTTTCATTCTTGAATGTTTGCTATCGTCAGAAATTTGTGAGATGAAGATTGGGGTCCGTGGGTTGGAAAGGATTATCCAGATATCCAATGGGCAGTGACTTTATTTTGTGACGAGCCACGACCGCCACGTCACAGTGTTGTTAAGCAGGAGTTTGTTAAGCAGAGTTTTTAAAGGCTTGAATAGGAGCAAAGTGCTATGTCCACACAGGTGGAAAGTCAAGCTTCCCCTCTGGGAGACCTTTTAGTCAATAGTAAAATAATGACTAAATGGAAAGAAAACTGTACAGTCAGTTCAACTATGGCATTGCTAAGAAAAAATGCTGTTCATATGATGTTAGAAGTTTGACTATCCTCACAGTGAAGGTTGGTTTAACTTTACCAGAAAATTACGTGTGGGGCATTTTCTCGCCATTGCTATTGCGGGGAAATTTTGTAGTTATGCCTCGCCGACCTCGAAGACTTTATACTGGTGGCTCCCGGTCTAACATCTATGGTCACATGAAACATGCTTACGGTACCGTAGCGCAGAACAAGGTTTCATTCCGTATGCGCATTGTTCATTTAGCTTAAGTCTTCAGATGTTTTCCCAAGGAGGCCTCGATGTGTTGTGTGCCCCACGCTTTCTAGAAACCACGAAAATTTGTTGCTACTTCCCCAAGCCAATAATGAATTTCGCGGTCGTTGTTCGTTCTGAGTCACCTGATTTACAGTCGCAATCTTTGAAGTCTATCATTGATAAGTATAATTTCCACAACGGTAACATGCTTAAAGAAGCGCAGGCTGATTTACCACCTGTGCTATCAACGCCCGTTGACGAGCATTATTTCAAGCTGCAGCGGTATCGCCATTTATAGCTATTCACATGTTAAAACGAAAATCCTGTTGCTTCAGCAAATTTGTGCGTTGCTTCCTTAATTGCTGAATGATTCGCGCACATTTCTAGGTACACCCCATAAATGCCCGATTACTGTTGTTAAGGGTACCGATTACATGCGTGTTAGACTGATTACAAGAATACGTCATGTGTTTCGTACCAGTGATGCCACTATCACGTCAAATTTACAGCTGCAGTTGCACATTGCTACCCTCACCGTTTTGCAGTTCGCGTAAGCAATGGCAGCCTGGCTTAGCTAGATGCCCGGCTACGCCTTCATCCGTTTGCCTTGTCCGATTTTCCTTCGGCTTTTCAACACCAGCAGATTTACGGGGGTCGCACTCGCTAAAAGCAACTGTTGATGCACTGAGAGGTGGCGTGCATCTTGAATTCCGTATACCTTCAGAAGGGCCTTCCGTGACATTTAACTTGAAGTGGGTGAGTGCGGAGGGTCCAGCTAGGGCCTACAGCAGACAAGCGAGGCTTCATTACGGTTACTAAGCGTACCAGAAAAGTATTGTTACCGGTTAGTATCCCTATTCGCGGATGGGTGTCCTATTTTTTGATTTCAGTAAAGATTTTGACAAGGCTCCACACGAAATTTCGCTTAGCAAACTTTGCAGTATTTCTTTTTCAGGAAAATCTTTTTGCTCACGGATTGTCTGCATGACCACGCTTTCCGTGCGTAAATAAAGAGGTTTCTTCCCTTTCCTGTAAATATGACCAGCGGTGTTCCGCAAGCCTACTTTCTTGACCCTGCACTTTTAAAGCCTGTATTACTGACCTGGCGTCCGTACAAAAGGCAGGTTGTTTGCTTTAGACCGATGACTTTAAGCTATGAATGGAAGTCTCCTGTGTGGATAAAGTTGATATACTAGAAACAAATCTCGTTTCGCTGCATGGTTAGTCACTCAGGTGCCAATTATTAATAAATCATGCTGAAGGTTATGTTTCTTTCGATCAGTGACTCAGAACCATTTGTAAATTAACCTACCGGTGGGTTTAAGCTGCTAAACTCTAATCGTGAGCAGGACCTTGACGGCTGTGTGACTCATGCATAAAATCAAATAACGATACCTTGAGGAAAGTTGCATATGTCAACAGGCTGTCTTCCGCCATACAAAAATCCTGCTATCGCATGACTCATGAGATATTCAGGATAAATAAATAAATAAATAGTATATTCTCGGTAAAACGAGACACACCTGTAAAGGCGTGATCAAATATGCATACAAGCATAGCTTCTGTGGAATGTTAAAACATTTCATTTTAATGAAAGTTAAAAAAGAAAAAATGTTGTCCGTATGAGTGAGCATACTGTCAGGTAATAGTCAGACCCAGGGCCATTATGGCGCTGTGGCGCGCAAAAATCCGTCAAAACACAAGTTGGGGGTAATTTCGCTAGGTAGTGATCCGTGAGCACAGGAGCCTAAACAAGGTTTTGTTGCAACCAATAACCATTACGAGATAGAGATGATCTGTGCTCCAACAAAGCATTCTTCATAGCAGAATTAGTTGCACAGGTTCGATGTACAAGGCTGAGGACTGCGTCAGTGTGAAATGCTTAGCTGTGACTTTATTTTGTGGCGAGTCACATCCGCCACGTTGCAGTGTTGTTAAGCGGACATTTGTGGCTTTTTATAGGGAGAACGCTTGCCAGGCGAAAACCCACCACGTCCTGGAACACTGTCGTAGCTTTCGTTGAACAGTAGTGCAAGTCGGTTATGCATCGTATAGACCGATATTGCACTCCATTATTTGCAGTCGGTTGACAGCCAAAATTCTTCGTTGGTTGGCCGAATGGCTTAGTACTGATACGGCAGCAGTCGTTGAGGCCGGTCAATGATGCAAGATTCGAAGAGTCGAATGATAATGATGCAGGTGAGTAAACATATTGTTAATAGAGGCCGGCTCTTCTATTATATTCTTGCTCGGCTCGCAAACCGTGTCCAGCTATCCACGCTGGACTTGTCATGGGGTCGGTGAGTGAAGTTGTTTCTTGTGGCTGAATATGTCCTTAATAGGTAAAAACGCCATTCTCTGCAAATTGGATTTGGGATTCCTGCAAATGTAAGTAAGTGTAACTGTTTCCATAGCCAAGTGAAAATTCCATGGAACACCATCGGAATAGCCACGTATACGTGCGCAACGCTGTCCATGAAACGACATCAGAATAGCTCCAGGTGACTGGCGAATAGGAATGTTTGAGGCAGTGAAGGTAAGCACGCCAGAGTTGATTGTCTTCGGTTGTGGAACGGAGGATACATGTACATATATTATTCCAGGTGAGTAAATTGTTCTCTGAGTACGAGGCAAGCTAAACCCTTTTGCTTAGACCCCGTGAAGGTAGCGCCTCCGGAATGGCAGAAAGAGCTCCATTTGGACCAGTGTGTGGGTTTCTCATTTCCTGGAGAAAGGACCAAGCGTTTGAGGATGGGTCGTCCAGTCCCAGTAGATAAACCTTCTTGTTTTGGCGGATGTACCTGTGGGAATCTCGGGAAAAACGGGCAAAGGACAAGAGGTGGCCAAACAGAGACAGCAATGAATCAAGCAGCACTAACACAGACTGGTGGCGCTCACCGGTGCCTATGATACATTCAAACTTATGTAACTTTGTTTAGTATACATAATTTGCAAGCGCGTTCCATACATTACGTCGCTGGTATGACTCAGACTAAGCTACTACGTGGGAAGAATGTTCTGCACGTGCAGAGTCAAAAGACCGATATAACAAAGCGTTTTAACAAAAGTTAAGCGAATGATGCGATGGTTTTAGAAGAACAGGTAAACCGATGAGGATGGCAGAAGCCAGTATGCGAGAGGCATCTTAGGAGAAACTGAGGACAACTAGGTTGAGACCGAATGCGGGAGCAAGATAGGTAGAGCAACATTCCAAGAGGAAAAAGAATTTCAAGGAATCGGCTAGGAGCGAATGAATGCTGACGGCAATAGGAGGAGTAGTTCGTAAGAGTAATTACGCTAAAGCGTTTATGATTCTACAGTCCAAAAGCCGTCAGAAGCTAGGAAAATGGTCACAGGGGGCCAAAACTGCTGTGCATTGGGAGTCGTTATGACACGTACGGTCTCAATAGTATACCAGTGCGAGCATAAGGTAAAGAGCATAGGAATAGGAAGAGTGGTAAGTTGAGCATACTAATGGAAGTACTAGTCAAGCAACACTTAGCAATGGTCCGAGTGCCGCCAGTATTCAGGAGCGAGCTCAGAGGGACTAAATCATGCGCACGAGGATAACTTGGATAGACGCAATGAGTGTAAGCTGTGCGAATAAATATTGGAGCGCAATAAGAGAAAAGGCCATCGATAATAGGAAACAAATGCAGGCAGAAAGTGACAGACTGGTCAGGTGAGAGAGGATAACGGCAGGACAGTAAAGCCGGACGTCCGAGTTTAAAAGAAATGAAAACAGAAAGCGATACAAAAGGTTAGGGTCTAGATGAGAATGGATCATTGTAAAGCGTGGAAAGGCCCACAAGTCTCTCCACGTAGTGTTTACAGTACCAATAGGTCAGCGAACCAACAGAAGTGACGTCTCAGAAGTCCATATGTATTCATTGAGTATGGGACGGACTAAGCGGGATTGGGTTAATCGGCGCTTTGGGACTAGGTCGTACAATGCAGATAAGAAAGAGGCTATAACAATAAGTGGGGTAATAGAGTTAACTCTGCGGAGCCAATACCGTTTAAATAAATAAATAAAGTTTTTATTCTCGACAAGGCGAGGCACGCCTTTACAGGCATGTACATTATGACAACAATGCGTGGTCTAGAATGTGCAAGAATACGTTATGTTTGCAGTACCAGTGTATGTTTATGTAGGGGGTATGTAACTATGTAACTGTATGTGTGTCGGTGTGTCACTGTGAGGTTCCTGTTTGTAACTGTGCTGCTCTAACTTTGACTCTCATATCGTCGGCAGTGCTCGAGTAGAAGATGGATGTCCGTGCGTTGGAAAGGATTATTCGGATACCCACGGGGCCGTGACTTTATTTTGTGGCGAGTCACGACCGCCACGTCACAGTGTTGTTAAGCAGACATTTGTGGCTTTTCATAGGGAGAACGCTTGCCAGGCGAAAACCCACTACGTCCTGGAACACTGCCATCGAACTATTTGCTGGAACGGGTCAAACCCGAACCACCCAGCTGGCACCACGAGGAGGTTGTTCGGATAGCCAGCCTTGTTCGGCTCGGTATCATGGGAGCAGTCAGAGATAAACAGACAGCGGCACTCGGACCATTGCTAAGTGTTGCTTGACTAGTACTTCCATTAGTATGCTCAACTTACCACTCTTCCTATTCCTATGCTCTTTACCTTATGCTCGCACTGGTATACTATTGAGACCGTACGTGTCATAACGACTCCCAATGCACAGCAGTTTTGGCCCCCTGTGACCATTTTCCTAGCTTCTGACGGCTTTTGGACTGTAGAATCATAAACGCTTTAGCGTAATTACTCTTACGAACTACTCCTCCTATTGCCGTCAGCATTCATTCGCTCCTAGCCGATTCCTTGAAATTCTTTTTCCTCTTGGAATGTTGCTCTACCTATCTTGCTCCCGCATTCGGTCTCAACCTAGTTGTCCTCAGTTTCTCCTAAGATGCCTCTCGCCTACTGGCTTCTGCCATCCTCATCGGTTTACCTGTTCTTCTAAAACCATCGCATCATTCGCTTAACTTTTGTTAAAACGCTTTGTTATATCGGTCTTTTGACTCTGCACGTGCAGAACATTCTTCCCACATAGTAGCTTAGTCTGAGTCATACCAGCGACGTAATGTATGGAACGCGCTTGCAAATTATGTATACTAAACAAAGTTACATAAGTTTGAATGTATCATAGGCACCGGTGAGCGCCACCAGTCTGTGTTAGTGCTGCTTGATTCATTGCTGTCTCTGGTTGGCCACCTCTTGTCCTTTGCCCGTTTTTCCCGAGATTCCCACAGGTACATCCGCCAAAACAAGAAGGTTTATCTACTGGGACTGGACGACCCATCCTCAAACGCTTGGTCCTTTCTCCAGGAAATGAGAAACCCACACACTGGTCCAAATGGAGCTCTTTCTGCCATTCCGGAGGCGCTACCTTCACGGGGTCTAAGCAAAAGGGTTTAGCTTGCCTCGTACTCAGAGAACAATTTACTCACCTGGAATAATATATGTACATGTATCCTCCGTTCCACAACCGAAGACAATCAACTCTGGCGTGATTACCTTCACTGCCTCAAACATTCCTATTCGCCAGTCACCTGGAGCTATTCTGATGTCGTTTCATGGACAGCGTTGCGCACGTATACGTGGCTATTCCGATGGTGTTCCATGGAATTTTCACTTGGCTATGGAAACAGTTAAACTTACTTACATTTGCAGGAATCCCAAATCCAATTTGCAGAGAATGGCGTTTTTACCTATTAAGGACATATTCAGCCACAAGAAGCAACTTCACCCACCGACCTCATGACAAGTCCAGCGTGGATAGCTGGACACGGTTTGTGAGCCGAGCAAGAATATAATAGAAGAGCCGGCCTCTATTAACAATATGTTTACTCACCTGCATCATTATCATTCGACTCTTCGAATCTTGCATCATTGACCGGCCTCAACGACTGCTGCCGTATCAGTACTAAGCCATTCGGCCAACCAACGAAGAATTTTGGCTGTCAACCGACTGCAAATAATGGAGTGCAATATCGGTCTATACGATGCATAACCGACTTGCACTACTGTTCAACGAAAGCTACGACAGTGTTCCAGGACGTAGTGGGTTTTCGCCTGGCAAGCGTTCTCCCTATAAAAAGCCACAAATGTCCGCTTAACAACACTGCAACGTGGCGGATGTGACTCGTCACAAAATAAAGTCACAGCTAAGCATTTCACACTGACGCAGTCCTCAGCCTTGTACATCGAACCTGTGCAACTAATTCTGCTATGAAGAATGCTTTGTTGGAGCACAAATCATCTCTATCTCGTAATGGTTATTGGTTGCAACAAAACCTTGTTTAGGCTCCTGTGCTCACGGATCACTACCTGGCGAAATTACCCCCAACTTGTGTTTTGACGGATTTTTGCGCGCCACAGCGCCATAATGGCCCTGGGTCTGACTATTACCTGACAGTATGCTCACTCATACGGACAACATTTTTTCTTTTTTAACTTTCATTAAAATGAAATGTTTTAACATTCCACAGAAGCTATGCTTGTATGCATATTTGATCACGCCTTTACAGGTGTGTCTCGTTTTACCGAGGATATATTATTTATTCATTTATTTTTACTTAGGAGCGAGCTCAGAGCGAAGCATATTATGCGCACGAGGTTAACTTGGATATGCGCAATTAGTGCAAGCTTTGGGAATAAAATTTCGAGCGCAATAAGAGAAAAGGCCATCGATAATAGGACATAAAAGCCGGCAGAAAAAGACAGACGGGTCAGGTGAGATAGGATAACAGCAGGAGAGTAAAGCCGGACTTCCGATTATAAAAGGATTGAAAACAGAAAGCAAGAGAAGAAAAGGTTAGGGTTGGGGTGAGAAGGGTTTATTGGTAAAAAGTGGAAAAGCCCACGAGTCTCTTCAAGTCGTGTAAACAGCACCTTTACGTCAGCCGAACCAATGAAAGTGATGTCTCAGAAGTCCAAATGAATTCAGTGAATACGAGGCCGACTAAGCGGTATCGGATTAATCGGCGCTTTGGGACTAAACCGTAAAATACAGATAGGAAAATGGCTATAACAATAATGAGGGTACAAGTCTGTAAGTCCCTCAGAGTAGGGGTAGTAAATTTGACTCATCGGGACCCATGCCGTTCAAGGCTCGGCAGCATTGGAGCAGTCAGAGATAAACAGACTAGTCCAGTGAGACAGGATCACGGCAGGGCAGTAAAGCTGGTCGTCCAATTAAAAAGGGAATGAAAACAGAAAGCGAGATGAGAAAAGGTTAGGGTCGGTATGAGAAAGGTTTACTGATAAGTAGTGAGGGATCCCACGAGGCTTTCCAGGTGATGTGAGCAAGACGTCGAGTCAGCCGAACCAAGGTTTTTAACGTGGAATAACTCTAAGTAAAACTGGAAACAAGTGGCTGATCTAGCGAGACTAGATTAGTCGGCGCGTAGGAATAGCGCGTAAATTTAAAGACAGGAAAAGGTCCGCAACAATAGAGGGTGAGCGAGTCAAGCAGAATCTCCGGGTGGGGGGACAAGAGCGCTGAGTCTGCATAGCGCATACCACTTAAGTCGGAGTAGAATTGGAGCATAAAAGAGAAAGGGGCAAGTCAGTGGGACTAGATCACCTCAGAGCAGTAAGATCGTGCAATCCAATTCAAGAAAAGAAAGCAGAGCGCGATAATAAGGGTTTGGGTCAGAATGGCAAAGGTTTAATGACGATGGATGGGAGAAGTTCACGAGGCTCTCTAGGTAATGTAAAGGGATAGTGAAGTCAGACGAGCAAAGAGAGGCGACGTCTCAGAAGTCTGAAGAAATCAGGGTAGCAGGAGGCCGATCGAATATGACTAGATTAGTCGGCGCGTTTGCATAAGGACCTGTGGTAAAGGTAAGAAAGGGGCCAGCAGTAAATGGTGGGCAAGTCAAGCAGGCTCTAAATTTAAGGGAAACATCATGTTAAGACTACGGGGCGCATACCGCGTATGTCTTAGTAGCATAGTAGCAGACTGGGGGAAACAGACCAGGCAGCTGATCCAGGATCAGGGCAATGCTGTAAAGCCGGACTTCCGATTATAAAAGGATTGAAAACAGAAAGCAAGAGAAGAAAAGGTTAGGGTTGGGGTGAGAAGGGTTTATCGGTAAAGAGTGGAAAAGCCTACGAGGCTCTCCAAGTCGTGTAAACAGCACCAATAGGTCAGCCGAACCAATAGAAGTGATGTCGCAGAAGTCCAAATGAATTCAGTGAATACGAGGCCGACTAAGCGGTATCGGATTAATCGGCGCTTTGGGACTAAACCGTAAAATACAGATAGAAAAATGGCTATAACAATAATGAGGGTACCAGTCTATAAGTCCCTCAGAGTAGGGGTAATAGAGTTAACTCTGCGGAGCCAATACCGTTTAAGGCTCGGCAGTATGGGAGCAGTCAGAGATAAACAGACTAGTCCAGTGAGACAGGATCACGGCAGGGCAGTAAAGCTGGTCGTCCAATTAAAAAGGGAATGAAAACAGAAAGCGAGATGAGAAAAGGTTAGGGTCGGTATGAGAAAGGTTTACTGATAAGTAGTGAGGGATCCCACGAGGCTTTCCAGGTGATGTGAGCAAGACGTCGAGTCAGCCGAACCAAGGTTTTTAACGTGGAATAACTCTAAGTAAAACTGGAAACAAGTGGCTGATCTAGCGAGACTAGATTAGTCGGCGCGTAGGAATAGCGCGTAAATTTAAAGACAGGAAAAGGTCCGCAACAATAGAGGGTGAGTGAGTCAAGCAGAATCTCCGGGTGGGGGGACAACAGCGTTGAGTCTGCATAGCGCATACCACTTAAGTCAGAGTAGCATTGTAGCATTCAGAGGGATAGGCTAGTCAGTGGGACTAGATTACCTCAGAGCAGTAAGATCGTGCAATCCAATTGAAGAAATGAAAGCAGAGCGCGATAATAAGAGTTGGGGTCAGGATGGGAAATGTTCACTTCTTATGTACAACCGGATTTTTTGTAGGGACCGCCTGCTGTTTATCTACTTTCTAAATTTGAAGACATCTTGATTTAAAAGTGCCGAAAAATTGATCTAAATCTATGCTGGGGTTACGAAACCTGCGTTACTCACATGGCCTCCAATGTCTGAAAGTGTTCTCTTTATCCTATGGAGAAACTGGCAAAAGAAAATACTGTAAGTAAGGTTTACCTCACATATAAAATATCCTCATGCGCCTAAACGTCGGACGATCGTAAACCACTAGGTACGACGAAGAGTACGTGTACGTAGAGTCCGAGCGCGAATAGAGCAGGCAGCGGCGCGCACAATCACAGCAATCCAGCGGCAACCAAGGTAGAAGCACAGAAGACGAGGACGTAACCAAATGTATGGAAATACAGTTAATTAAAACAAAGCTGTACAACAACTGCAGCGAAATAGGTAAACGTGGAAATGAAAAATAAGCAAATAATTTACAATCGCTACCGTACTTTCCTTTAGAGCGTGCACCAAGGAAACGCTCGACAAAGTGCCTACGGAAAGTACATAGCAAGCTTTGGTGGAAGGAAAACAACACCACCAGAACGTGTGTGTGGAGCTGTGTGTAGTCGGAGGGCACAAAGGACTCGGTGTACGTGCGTCAGTGTGTTGTTGGGTAGGGGGTAATGAGTCAGGGGCGGGTGTACACTGAGGGGAGGAAACGGGATCAGTACTAGCGACTGTAGGTTCAAAGTAAGCTGGTTTGAGTCGGTCAATGCTCACGGATTCTTTTAATCCATTCTTATTCAACACAAAGTACTTGGGTTTCCGTGATAAGACCTGGTATGGGCCTTCACAGGTCGGGGTTAAAGGCCTTCGGACGGCGTCGACGCGCATGAAAACAAACGCACACTTGTGCAAATCGGGGTGGACTTGCTGTTTACCTAGGTTAGGCTGCGTAGACGTTGGTCGAATGGATCAAAAATGCTGTTTTGAGGCCTGCAACGTACGAGAAGGGGTTTAGTTTACCGGTGGTGCGAAAGTCCAGTACCATCTCACCAGGTAGTCTGAGGGTCGTCCAAAACACGAGTTCTGCCGGGCAGCACCCAATGTCCTCTTTGATCGTATTGCAAATACCAAGAAGGATCGCAGGTAGACGCTCAGACTAGCGTGAGCCGGATGAACTAGCCATGATGGCAGCTTCTAATTGTCGATGAAAGCGCACGACGAGGCCATCAGCAGCGGGGTGGTGCGCGGTTGTTCTTAGATGAGTACAGCCCAATAAACGACTGAGATCACGGAACAGTGTGAAAGTGAACTGAGTCCCTCTGCCGGTAGTGATGGTGGATTGAACATCAAAAAGTGAAATTCAAGATTCGACAAAAGCACGGGAAACAGACTCGGTAGATGTATCACGTAATGGAACAGCTTGTGGCCAACGGGTAAAACGGTCAACACATGTTAGAAGATGAGTGAAACCGTTGGAAGGAGGTAAAGGGCCAACAATATCTACGTGAATGTGTCAAAAACTTTGCGTCAGGAAGTGAAAATGTACCTGGAGTAGTGATCGTGTGACGGCGAACTTTACCGCTTTGGCACCTAAGACAATGTTTTGCCCAACGTCTAATGTCTGAACGCATGTTGTGCCGGAGGAACCGATCTTGTGACCGAGAAATTCGACCGTTGGCTGACCAAATCTGCATTTGTCGGGGTTGATAGTTATACTGTGGCTTGCAAAGCGTTCGAAAACCATTCGGAGGTGTGATAATTGCTCTCCGGGTGTGGCACTTGCGATCAAAACATCGTCAATGTAAACGTAGACGAAATCAAGGCCACGGTAGCCCTGATCCATAGAGCGTTGGAAAGACAGTGTTGCGTTCCGGAGGCCGAAAGGCATACGAAGACATTCGTAAAAGCCAAATGGAGTGAACACAGCGGTTTTTGCGATGCCTTCCTCCGCCACTGGAATCTGGTGGTAAGCTCTGACTAGGTCGAGTTTCGTAAAGACCGACTTTCCGGCTAGTCCAAATGAGAAATCGTGGATATGGGGGATAGGATACCTATCCAGATCAGTGACGTTGTTGAGAGCACGGTAGTCACCGCATGGTCGCCGATCGACTGACTTCTTTGACACCAGAAGAAGAGGTGATGCTTAGCAGCTGTTTGAAGGACGAACAATGCCGAGATGAAGCATGTGTTGGAATTCCATTTTAGCTGCCTGAAGTTTGTCAGGGCGCAAGCGACAAGCTTCAGCAGTTACTGGCGGACCGGTTGTAACGATGTGATGGCGTACATCGTGTTTACGGTGGAATGTATCGTTACTCGCTCGGATGAGGGACAAGAACTGTCGGAGCAATGAGCAGTACTGTGAGTCGTCAGGTATGAGGCAGCGAAGCCCGAGAGAATTGAGGAGAGCATGTTTGCAGGGGATGCTTAAAGGCGTAGTACCGTTTAGTAATTTCCCACAACGTAGGTCGACCACAAGACCGAACTTGCTGAGAAAGTCGATTCCGATGATGGGCTTTTGCACATCGGCAATGGTAAAAATGAAAGGGAAGTTACGCCGTAGTCCGAGACTCAAGGTAAGTAATTTCTGGCCGTAGGTTGCGATTTTAGTCTGATTAGCTGTCGTAAGCATTGGACCAGCTGGTTGCAGGGGCGTTTTTCCAGAGAAAGGGGGAGGACGCTGACTTCTGCACCAGTGTCAACCAAGAAGTGAAGTTTGGTTGTGGAGTCAAATACGTACAACAGGCGACCAATAATCTTGCCAGCGACAGCAGCCGCCATTACCGGCTGGCCATGGGGCTTCCCGACGTAGGAGTTGAAAAGGCTTTGGGGTGTTTACACCCTGGACGGCACTTACGCGCTGCGTCTCCGTAACCGTGGTGATAATAACAATAGCGGCGAGACTGTCGTGCACCAGAGCTGCTGGAACGTCTGGATCGAGAAACGGATCGTCGCGAGGGAACGCGGTTGCGTCTGAGGTGAGACAACGTGAGCTCTAGGTTAGAAAGTCTCTCGTTGGTTGTATCAAGTAGCGAGGTTCCAGAGAGGTCGCTTAAGCTAGTCTCGGCAACGTGGGATACCGACGTTTTAATAAAGTGTTCATGAACTTTATCAGCAGCTTCTGCCAGTTTGTCTAGCGGAAGATCGTTGGCGAGCACAGCTAAAATAGCCATGGTATTCGGGGGAAGACAATTACTCCACAATTGGCGGAGAACGGAGTCGTCCAGTATTGAAGAACCGACGAGGGAACGCATGTGTCGGAGTAACTATGACGGCGTTCTATATCCCAGCTCAACGCCAGAGAGCAAACGCTGAAGGTGTGCCTCATCTGAGGCTGTAGTGCGTTTAATATGGCTGTCTTAAGTTTATCATAGGGGACTCTAGGGGCAAAGGATCAAGAATGTCGCTGACCTCTGAGGCGATGTTGGACGGCAGGTGAGAAGTCACATATGAAAACTTTGTGGACTGGGATGTGGTCTTACGAAAACGGGAAACAGCTTCTACCTGAACGAACCAAACACGTGGGTTAGAAATGTCAAATGAAGGTAAAACGAGTCCAAGGGAATGTTCCGACGCATCACCAGCGGAGGCGTGATCAGACATTGTGTAGAAAAAAAGGGAAAAATATACACAAAATAAATAAAAATGCGGGGGCACCAATTATATGGAGACACCAGCAAAAGTAAATACTGTAAGTAAGGTTTACCTCACATATAAAATATCCTCATGCGCCTAAACGTCGGACGATCGTAAATCACTAGGTACGACGAAGAGTACGTGTACGTAGAGTCCGAGCGCGAATAGAGCAGGCAGCGGCGCGCACAATCACAGCAATCCAGCGGCAACCAAGGTAGAAGCACAGAAGACGAGCACGTAACCAAGTGTATGGATATACAGTTAGTTAAAACAAAGCTGTACAACAACTGCAGCGAAATAGGTAAACGTGGAAATGAAAAATAAGCAAATAATTTACAATCGCTACAAGCCCATGGTCGAGCCCGCGGGGATTGGCGTTTTACACGGCGTGTCTTTAAAGGTCAACTTTGAGCTGAACTGCCGTAGTTTTCTCTACTCACCTTATTCAGTTCGACTCGGGGTCACCGGGGAAGTTGTTTAAACAAAGGAGAGTTTGAGTCCGTTGTGACATCACTCTGTATACCAGCGTCGCGAACGCGCGGAACGAGCTACCTGTGTGTGGCGTTGATGCGAATCGGAGGAAAGCTTCAAACATCGATTGGATTCTTACCTGTTTAACAAACATAATTCTTGTTGTATCCTGTGTCAATGCAACGATTCAATTGATACCGACCTCCAAAACTTACGTTGATCCCTGTAACAGACGAAATGCGATTGAACTGGCAAAGGATTTTTCTTTCTGCTCACTGCCTTCCAAAGTTCCAAATATACAACTTTAGATACATTTCAATAACCTCGTACAGGTGTGCATTTAGATGGCCTTATGACTCTCACTGGACGTGCTACCATGCCAAGAAACGATAAAGATTTCCGTCGGCCTCTGTAAGAAGAAAGTTACATTGGTGATACACCTTTGATGCAATTAGCATTGCCATGCTAACATGCTTGTGTTCTTGAGGCATTTGATTCATCTGTGGCTCAGGAGCACCATATCTATCATGGCGCGCTTGTCCGCCGTGCGGAATACTGATGCAAACAGTAGGATAAATCAACGCCACCGGTAACTGACTGTAGGTTCACCAGAAAGTTCGGTATTTTCCAAGATGCAGATCGATGGGAATTCACGGTGCAGCGGCGGTGCCTTCTGTACACGAGCCCTGTGGTGGTGCGTGGAATATTAAACATTGTATTTTAGCTGATGGCATAATGTCTTATTACAGACTTAAGCCCATGCTTTGGCGTGCAGCAGGGTTTCTATGATGTTAGCAATACACATGTGATGAAATACATATTGACTGCATCATTACTCTTTGGTACCGGTAGAGGACTGCGTGGTAATATATTAGAGTCCCGCAGTGGCGCCTTAAACTTTTCGTGGGAACTGCCACTTCCGTAGGCATTTGGATGCACTATATGCATGTCTGGTCTCTACTGACCACCTAGCTTTCAGTAAACACTACTATGCGTATGAGTGAATGAGGAAATGCTTAGTTGTACCCAGTTAGCAGGCCTGGCAGGGTTAGGAGTGGCAACTTTTTGCTATTCCACACCGTCATCTATGAGGTCACCTTAGTCGATATTGTCCACAGGAAGTGGATGTCGGACGCCAGCAAAGCCTTGTGGCCAGGTTTTAATTCAAAGAAACCGGATAAGTTGCTTCAATGTGGCAAAAAACCACCTCCGGAGGAGAAATGCCTTGAGGTTAACACTACAGCTTAACTAATATGTCATAATCTTTTACAACAATGACTGCAGATGCTTACGACGAGGCCAAAGGTGTTGTAAGCTTCTTGGGGATCCCACCACTCCTCCATCAGTTGACTGCCCACTGCCCATGGAGCGAGGCCGGAAGAGACG
Source organism: Dicrocoelium dendriticum (assembly GCA_944474145.2). NCBI lineage: Eukaryota > Metazoa > Platyhelminthes > Trematoda > Plagiorchiida > Dicrocoeliidae > Dicrocoelium > Dicrocoelium dendriticum. The sequence continues at coordinate 109,627,545 of OX104069.1, forward strand.
CCTGCATGTAAAACATCTGCAGTACTACTTTTTGGCTACTTGTCCTGCGACCGTACTTCGCAACACAAGCTAAGGGTTATCAACTATCACCACATCCAGGGCTAGAGTTATTCAGTAACCCCCACCTCCCCCGATGTTCACTTCGGATGAGGACGTTTTAAGCAGACACCTCTGGCTGCCTTGGAAAACGGTTCCTCAGTTACAAACCTTTCGCGTCAAGGTAAGATATTAGATGCTTAGCCTTTTCGCTTCAGCTCACAAGTTGACCTATCGCAGCACCACCATACTTTGACAAGGGAACTGTGTGTGTTGCACCAATTACTGTTGGGAGTGAAGTAATAGATGCGAGAGTATTGTGCGCAGCGTGCCAGCAGCAACGACAGGAGTCCGGGCAAAATCATAAATAAATAAATAAATAAATAAATATTTATCCTCGGCTATGCGACGCATGCCTGCGAGGGCCTGATTAAATAAGTGCACTTATACAGACATGTCATGGCAATTGTAACAGGGAATATGGAAGGTTGTTCATACGTTCCTTGTTGAAACTGTACAAATAGGACAAAAATAAAAATGTATGCAACCCAATACCATGAGTTTGGGCACGTTCGTGAGGGTACAGTCGGTCTGCTCTAAAAGGCAGTAAACATTCAGGCCTTCGTTAGAGATATCTTCCATTTGCTTTTGGTTGGCAGCTTAGATCAAGTTCAGTGCATATCCTGTACCGGTTCCGTTGAAGACGGTGGAGGAGCTGCCACCACAAGATTAATGGCTAGGGACCCGCATTGTCCTGGACTTGTTGGTACGATCCCGCTTATGTATGCCTTTGCTTTAGGTTGACTACTTCACCATGTTTGGCAGGAATACCGTTTTGACAGCATTGCGCAACATCACGCGGGCTGTCTGCACGGACGCGCTGGCTAACCAAGTGAACTGGCGCGGCTTTCCTACAAAACACCTCTTTGGTGAGGCTAGCTAGACCCGGGTCACGATCGGTTGGTCCCTAACCAATTAACCGATCTCCGTGTCTCAGATGCAGTAGTACGGATGGGATACGTGGTTGCACAGACGAGGATGTAAAAGGTTGCCTATGTCGGTGGCTTCAGAAGGCTCACGAACGTATCCAACATGCCTTGCCTCCCGCGGAGCAGTAAAATTTTTCATCGGAACACAGCAGGTTACAGTAAGTAAGCAACGATGAATATACACTGCGTCACATAATGTGCCTGACCATTGTTCTTCTCGTTAATGAATAACACTACAACATGCGATATTTTTGAGCCTTTTGAAAAGGCCTAATACCACGTCCTTTACGTATGGAATGTGATTCTTTGGTTTATGTAACGGTGCTTCTGCACAGGCAAGTTGGTTTTATTTCGCTTCCAACTACGGGTTGAATTAGGTTAGTCTGTCGGACTTCGACTGCTTCAGGTATTCGCCTTCAGCCTTTTATACACTGGTGGAACAGGCGGATCAACCGGAGATCCAAAGAAGCATGCCGTTGCGTTCAAAGGTAATCGTAGTGATGTGTACATTGCTGTATGAAGAGGTTTATAGTTTTAGTTTGCCTTATGTACATCAGTGGACCGTGTCCGCTGATTTCACAATATCGCATAGTTCTATAGGTGCACTTTGACACGAACAAGTTGCTTAATTATAAATAAATAAATAAATAAATAGTATATTCTCGGTAAAACGAGACACACCTGTAAAGGCGTGATCAAATATGCATACAAGCATAGCTTCTGTGGAATGTTAAAACATTTCATTTTAATGAAAGTTATAAAAGAAAAAATGTTGTCCGTATGAGTGAGCATACTGTCAGGTAATAGTCAGACCCAGGGACATTATGGCGCTGTGGCGCGCAAAAATCCGTCAAAACACAAGTTGGGGGTAATTTCGCCGGGTTGTGATCCGTGAGAACAGGAGCATAAACAAGGCTTTTTGCAACCAATAACCATTACGAGACAGAGATGATCTGTGCTCCAACAAAGCATTCTTCATAGCAGAATTAGTTGCACAGGTTCGATGTAGAAGGCTGAGGACTGCGTCAGTGTGAAATGCATAGCTGTGACTTTATTTTGTGGCGAGTCACATCCGCCACGTTGCAGTGTTGTTAAGCGGACATTTGTGGCCTTTTATAGGGAGAACGCTTGCCAGGCGAAAACCCACCACGTCCTGGAACACTGCCGTAGCTTTCGTTGAACAGTAGTGCAAGTCGGTTATGCATCGTATAGACCGATTTTGCATTCTATTATTCGCAGTCGGCTTGACTGCCAAAATTCTTCGTTGGTTGGCCGAATGGCTTAGTACTGATACGGCAGCAGTCGTTGAGGCCGGTCAATGATGCAAGATTCGAAGAGTCGAATGATAATGATGCAGGTGAGTAAACACATTGTTAATAGAGGCCGGCTCTTCTATCATATTCTTGCTCGGCTCGCAAACCATGTCCAGCTATCCTCGCTGGACTTGTCATGGGGTCGGTGAGTGAAGTTGTTTCTTGTGGCTGAATATGTCCTTAATAGGTAAAAACGTCATTCTCCGCAAATTGGATTTGGGATTCCTGCAAATGTAAGTAAGTGTAGCTGTTTCCGTAGCCAAGTGAAAATTCCATGGAAGACCATCGGAATAGCCACGTATACGTGCGCAACGCTGTCCATGAAACGACATCAGAATAGCTCCAGGTGACTGGCGAATAGGAATGTTTGAGGCAGTGAAGGTAATCACGCCAGAGTTGATTGTCTTCGGTTGTGGAACGGAGGATACATGTACATATATTATTCCAAGTGAGTAAATTGTTCTCTGAGTACGAGGCAAGCTAAACCCTTTTGTTTAGACCCCGTGAAGGTAGCGCCTCCGGAATGGCAGAAAGAGCTCCATTTGGACCAGTGTGTGGGTTTTTCATTTCCTAGAGAAGGGACCAAGCGTTTTGAGGATGTGTCGGCCAGTCCCAATGGATAAACTTTCTTGTTTTGGCGGATGTACCTGTGGGAATCTCGGGAAAAACGGGCAAAGGACAAGAGGTGGCCAAACAGAGACAGCAATGAATCAAGCAGCACTAACACAGACTGGTGGCGCTCACCGGTGCCTATGATACATTCAAACTTATGTAACTTTGTTTAGTATACATAATTCGCAAGCGCGTTCTATACATTACGTCGCTGGTGTGACTCAGACTACAGCTACTACGTGGGAAGAAGATTCTGCACGCGCAGGGTCAAAAGACCGATATAACAAAGCGTTTTAACAAAAGTTAAGCGAATGATGCGAATGATGCTTGTGGACTTTTTTGCCTAGTGCTCTAGGGATGAAAGCCAAAATTCACAAAGTTATGCCCTGCATGAATATTGCTTGCACTCGATGCTTCAGGATTTCATTATTTACTTTTGTTTACTTTAGGATACACCTTGTTCATGTAATGGTGTACTTACAAGTTAAAATCGCTTTACCCAAAACCCGCAATAGGCACATGCCGGGGAGTTAGCGCCAGGAGCAATCGCAATTAATAGAAACTTTTGCGAAGTTTCACTAAAGCTGGGCACTAGACTTTTATAAGTAACCAAATACAGTCCAAACTGTGTTGGTCTGCGACTGCTGCGGCACAGACGTTAGGTACTCAGGGGTTTCCAAAGGTCAATGCAGCATACACTGCGTTGTCACACTTGCGGCCACAGTGTACGTAGGATACTGGATAAGTAAATGGTAACTTATGTTATTCAGTAAATAAGAAAAGGTGCGTATTTGATGAAATATATATATAGCAAAATACGGATGGTTATTTAAAAATGGATTTTATGCTTACTTCGCATGGCTTCTTATCTGAATTCGGATTAGCTTGACTGCCATGCAGAAACTGTAATGCGATCCGGGAAATCTGTGAAATAAAGGAAAATAGCTTAGAAAATATCATGCAACCAAAAAGTATAAAATTGGTATATTTAGGCAAGTATAAAGAAGATATAAGCATACATATACAAGTAGCTGGCTTGTTACGAAATGTGTAGGTCACCGGAAATGTAACGCTGAATCCTCAACTGCGTGCAATTTGTGCAAGCAATTTCTAAGCCATATGAGGTTAACAAGCAGTCAAAAAGGATTACGGTGTCTGGTCAATGTGTGATGCGTTAATCCTCGCAAGGGAGAAATAAGATTACACCGAGTACGTAGCTATTTTCTAAAACGTTATTATATATTTATTCCAATGTATAGTGAACCTGTCATTAAAATGCTCTAGATTGTCCCATGGATAGTGGCATCCGATTTCAGATTGCCTTGTCACTGTGGCCTCCACCAGGACAGCCACAGGAAGCCAACGGCTACGGAGTATACATGGGTGGCTTTCACTGAAACACCCACGTCTCCAACCACACTCCTATTCAGTGTAAATAAGAAAGAATAAGACCGGGAGGCAGGTGGATGCGAGCCAGGTTTCTTCAACGGAGCCGGCCGACAATCCTTCCCAGGCAAACCCAAGAACACTGTACTTGGGGAAGCAACTGCACACAAGGCGGTGATTGGATCGTGGTCCACTGCACCCTCCTTGCATGAAACCATACTTCGAACCTAACACGGCCACAAGGACCGTGCACCCCGTCCTCTCCAATAAGGAACAACGGTCTGATGGAGGCAGTAAGGACGACGTGAGTAATAGACAGGTGGGCAATTTATCAGCGTGCATCTCACGCTCTATCACACCGGGAATATCAAGCAATAGCCATTCACTTAAAATAACATAAGCAAACTGTTTATCTGTTAAAGCCTACGTCCATGCTGGTATAACACTTTGCTAAATTAGCATATGAAGTAAGTTGAGTATCGATGAATAATCGAAATACAACATGTCTTCCAGCTAACAGAAATATGTTAAAAAGCACTAACGTTAACGAAGATCAGAGCAATATGCGTAAGCAGCGTGTGAAGTTAATAGAAGCTTATTCAGGTAGGCACAACGAACCAAATAAAGCGGAATGAAATTTATCCAGATTTACATAATCTTGCCATGTAATGGAACAGTCCTTCAACGACTGAATGGTCTATACTTAGCAACTCGGATAATTACCATCGCAAAGGACACGTCGCTTGAGTAACCAGGAATGTAAGCCAACGCGAACACAGAACACACCATACACTTAGGATAGAAGGCAGGTAACCGCTGACTTGGACTAACAGCACAAAAGGTCTGCTTCAGGTTATGACATTTAATTGGAACTATTCGCAGTATCACATAACTTGATTAATAACCATTTTTATATTTGCGTTAATAATCTGCTTTAACTGTGAGGGCGAACAGTTATCATAATAATGTTTTATTTCTTAACCTTACCAATGGCAAGACCAAAGTTGAGCATCTGACAGCAGTTTTCCATATAAAAGGCCACAAACATCTGTTTAACGACACTGCGATGTGGCGGGTGTGACCTGTCGCAGAAATCAAGTCACTGCTTACTTCTTCACACGAAGAGTGATCTCAATAGCCCACATTTGCAAGCGCGTGTTCGTCAAACATTCTATGGGACTCCTGCGTCTACGGAAAAACGGCGATCAAGTTCCGGAACCATTGGAACACCCACCCAGCATTTTCCGTAACAGAAGCACTTAGTGCTCTTACGGCGCTTGGGCGCCACATTTCTCTTTGACATCAAAGAGTAAGCTATTCATCCCCGCATCTTTCCTATGAATATTGTGTGCAATTTTAAAGCCATGTAGTTTGCTAACACGGATTTATTTCGGATTGCGTCCACACGCTTTTAGTGTTTCTCTGTCAACCACCTGAGCACGCCTGTACTGACGTGTCTCGCTTTGCAAAGAATATAATTAAATATTTATTTAGTTGAACGTTGCAGATTTGACTGTACCTAGTTCGTCAGGCCCTGTTAATGCGTCTTGCTCATCCCCGAGAATAAAATTATGTATCTATTTATTTATCTTCAATAAAGGCAACAGGAGTCGATTAGCCATTTTGGGCCAGTCAGCTTGACTAGCGTTTTAGACAAACCGCTTGAAAAGCTGGTAAGGGATTCTTTGGAAGTTCACCTGAACAGATTGAATCTACTCAGTAGGGCACAACAATGACTTCTGAAGGGGTTTCCGTGTCTGATGCATTTGTTGGCTGCTCGCGAAGTTTGGGCCGAGGCCGCGGACAATATCCACCTAGTAGATGTACTTTTCGTTGAATACTCGAAAGCATTTGATAAGAAACCCTACTTGCGGCTATCGAAAAAGCTAATTTCATACGGCGTACCTGGCAATGCCACTCACTGGGTATCTACATTCTTACAGGGAAAAGAACCGTGTGTACGTGTCGGTCGCAGCTTATCCCTTAGGCAAGCGATCATTAGCGGTGTCCCACTGGGCACGGTCCTTTGACGAGTGCTGTTCTCCGGCTACGTAAACGAACCTCCTGGAGCGTTTAGGGCGTCATCCCAATTGTTTACTGATAACATTCAGCTTCGGGTGCTAAATGGCCCTAGGTTTTTGAGGCCATCAAGCATGACTTGGACAGGCTTTGGGATTGAACTAGTTAGTGGCTACTGCCCACTAATCAGGCGAGGTGCTCCGGCATTCGTATGGGAGCAACTTTTCCGCCTTCGAGATAAGCGCTCGGTGGGATCGAACTTTCCACTGTCTCCAATCAGGTAGACCTATGCGTCGTCTATTCACCGTCTCTACATCTTGGTGACAACTGGAAGGCCGAAATTTAGTGGTTCCTAATGTTGTGGTTAATACGCCGTTCTTTCTGGGTCTTAACAGCCGATATATTTGTAAATTGCTCTCAGCTTTCGTTCGGCCCCATCTAGAATACTGCTTTTAGGCGCGCCCACTCTGCCTTTTTTGGACCAAAATGGAGCGCAAGCGTGTTTTAAGAGTAGGTGCCAACTTGGTCGAGGGTTTACGGAGGTCATCGTACACCGAACGTTTACTTAGCTAGGGATTGTAATCAACGTGCTACCGACGGCTTTTAGGGAATCTAATTCTTTCGTACCGCCTGTTAAAAAGAAGCTTGGACTGGACCTGAGTTGACTATTTAACCTGTCTAGGTTGCATTGCCTTCTTGCTCCCCTATGAAGCCACAAAACTGCTTTTATCTGGATCAGGGCGGAAACTCGGTTATCGCGTAGAGCTATCGAACGTTGGAGCTCACTTCCAGAAAGTACAGTCATTGCACCTAGGGTTAAGATTTTTGCGGATTAGTTAGACGCTTTGGGTGGCAACAAGGAACCCTTCCCTTCTCCTGACCATGCCTATCTTCCAAGTTTGAGTACATATTCGGTCGTTCTCCGCACTCGTTGTTGTTAGCCTTCATTTAGATGACATTCCCTCCACTTTACCTTCCGTTTTCTTTCCATGTCTTCCTTAATTCATGTGACCTACACAGCAGGGACTGCTAGTGCAGTGACCGTAAGTAGTAATTGGTTGACCAGTGCGTGGGTTGTGTGTTTTGTTTCAGGTCCATTAAGACCTCGTGGCATTTTATCATTTCCTGGCTCCACGATCCGCTCATGAAGGAACATTCATGGAATTTTGCTACCGTTCCATTTCCATCTAAAATGCCTCGTTAAAGTGTAAGTTGGTTTAGCGTAACCGCGATGTGATTTATTTATACATACTGGTATATAAACTTATTTATATCGGGGTTTACAACTTTAACATGATAATAATTGGAACTGCACTTAATTCAAGCTATCCACTTTAAACAGTTAACAAGACATTTCTACTATGCTTAGTTTAGCAATGTTATGCAGCATTAATATATGTGTAACAGGCCGCCCCCTCCTTATTCCGGCTTGAAGTCGCCAATCGTAGTTTCCCGTAACTCTACGTCAACAGCCCAAGCCATACTTTCCTACATTTAGTTTATTTCACTTGACAATTTTTATATTCTACGTATAGCTAAATATACACCCGCTAGGTTTCATGGAGCTTAAGCAGTAGCTGTTATTGTTCTTCTCAAAGCTGGATTACGCATTTCAATAATTATACTTATAGTTAGTATTACTAAAAATTAGTGAAGTTTGTTGGAGCTGATTAAAAAGAAGTTGTACGAAGCAGAAGCAATAATAAGGTAAAAAATGAATAATGAAGAAAATAAATTAATGGGGATAAAATGCATTTAGACATGTATATCACGTATATAGCCAGGACTATGTATAGCTTTATATTCCGATGAAAGTGACGGGTGCATATTAAGCCCGTATAACTGCCACGGATGTGAGATTGTTTTATACACTCAACCAGGCTCCATGGTTGTTGGCACTTGCCTGCATGAATGGTGCATATGGAAGCAGTAGAGGTCTTATACCAGTAGTGTCATAATCGCCAATAAACATGTGTCCATTTTTGGCTCCACTACTGTTAGTGACTAGTGCTTAGTAAGCCTACACATGTCTCACAGAGAAAACTTATTACTGCTCGTGACAACACCGCTATTATTGTCTGCGCGAGCTGCCATGATCGGTGGGTACTTAGCCCAAGTACGTCCTATGACATTCGCATCAATATTACTACTAGCAACTGTTCACCCATTGGCTGCACACGCCGTGTACTTATTAACCCCAATTTAGTCACATAGCATTGGTAACGTTATAGAAACTAGCATATCCGAACTTGATGAAACCAGTGGCATTTAGGCCCGGCGTGTAATGTTTCCAGCTTTGCACCATTTTGGTGGCATTCTTATCATAGTTAACGAACCCACTACGGGTGGCTCTACATGCCACTAAGAATCGTTTTTACTTTACACTTGGAAACTGCATCAAATTAGCTACTAGAGCAGTGGCAAGTATTGGTCCAACACTCTTTCATGACTGACACTTATGAAGGCTATGTAGGTTCCACAGCAGTGGTATCCTAGTCGTCACTAGCAAAGACTCCACTACAGGCACCGCGTGCCTCCAGAAGTAGTAGTTATTAAGCTTGCATAGATCATATAGTAGGCACCACTGGCGCTACAAAGGAAGCCACTGACGCAACCTTACGCAAAGCCTCACCAGAGACGCCTGGAATGGGTTATGTTAACGTCAAGGATACAACTTATACGAGGGTCACATGGCTTTTTATTTGTTTTCTTCATTGCATGCAACTGTCTTGTATCCATTTCGCTGCAAAATTATTGACATAGGTTAACGCTACCAAAAAATGAAACAAATGCAACGCAGGCTTCTGTACCGACTCTGAATATTAACGTCCTGAAGAGGAACGCGTGAACCGCTCTTTAACCACAGCGCACAAACATTTAGGAATCATTTATGACCGTGTGTGCTGCAAACACTTGAAAAGTATTTACAACTAAATGCGCATCACAGTTGACCTGCCGATTTTAACGATGGCAGTGTTTTGCACATCCACGTAGTCAAGTGGATTGTTCATGATTCCAATCTTTAAGTAAGGAGTATTCATAGATAAAAATAGCTCCTCCGTTTCTAAGGTACAAATGCTCACCACGTCGTTGTGTTACCTTATACCCTGTGACGAAAGTGCATATGAATAGGTACGCACTAGAAGGGACGAAGTTCAGGTTCTTTGACATTGTGTTTAGACAGACTGTTTTACCCTCCTCGTCACTTTTTGCATATGTGACGGTTCGATTTATGCCATACCTCGATTGCTCCTATCCACGTTCTTGCCTACGGTAGTACCGGTCCATTTTGATGGCGTTTACGAGAAGGTACACAAATAAATATTTTATCCTCGACAAAGTTAGACATGCTTATTGGGCACGGTCAGCATATTGCAACATTTTACATGATGGCAACAGCACCAGCGGATGTAGTAGAAATGAAGTCAGTAGTGTGAGTTTACGTTACCCAACGATTGTATGAAGTCTAGCTTCACGGTATGCAAGATGTAGAGATAAGAAGCAGATCATTAATGTTGAGCATGCTGATGAGGTACTAGTCCGAGGAGGTCGTGTACACAGTGCGGAGCTTGTGAATGAAGCGTAAGGAAGGCACTGTAAAATTATTTTAAGCGTAGTGGCAAATCACTGATCAACTAAGTAGGCGTAGTTGTACCAGAGCCGATATATGCAAAGAATTTGTGAAATGTAATATCTGTCAACTGGTTAATGCATAGCTGGAGTAAGGACCTTTTTGGTTAGCGAGTCACGTCCGCCAGGTCGCAGTGTTGTTAAACAGACATTTGTGGCCTTTCGTAAGGAGTACGCTTGCCAGGCCAAAATCCACTGCATCTTGGACCACCGCTGACTGATGCTATGACATTCACAAGGTTGCATTGGACAGGCTATCCTCGCGGACATGCGCATTCATGTTTCTTCAAAAGGTTTCCTATGGTTGTGTAGTTGCTTCCTTCGCAATCAACCACAATTAGTTGGAGCTGTTGAGGTCGGAATGCTCAGGGGCCTTGTATTTATTTGATTAGTTTTCTGGGTTCCCTTGGTGCATCAGGATTGTGAAGTGGGGTGATTTAACTGTTCTGTGTTGATTCTGTGTCAAGGTGACGGCCGCAGGCGTTGTCCCAAAGATGTTCCCTTCACGTAATGCGTATAAAACTCGCACGGTAAATGTTCAACTAACAAACAGTAGTTGACTGAAGTAGCCAAACCAAGCTTGGGATCACGATACAGTAATGAGACAGGACGTTTAACCCATTCACAACTTTTCCCGAACTCGCGGGTGCGTGAAAATCGCCTATAACCAATAACGGGTGAACAATGAGATACGGTTCCAGTACCTTACCTATAGTTGGCACGCTATTCACCAAGACCGGGTGGCAATGTGCATACGGTATAAATATTGCGTGCCTGAAACGACGTTAAGTTTGGTAGGTTCAGTGTTGTACATGTATCGCCTTATGTCACATCACTAAAATCATTATTAAGAAGGTACCCTTAGGGAAGTGAATACAACGTATGATGTAAGGTGCCTGAAGTATGCGCCAAGCGGACTGCAAGGAACTCACCTGAGGAACCGTTTACCCACTTCACGCGCTGCTTTGTGTGAAATAGATGCCGTTCAGTCTGAGTGTACATGGTGCGACGATGCCATTGACCATGCGGACGCATGTCTGCAATCAGTGTAAACGTGGGTTGATTGGGCTGTACCCACTAAACTGAAGTGAACTGTACAACACAGTCCATGGTTTTGTGGGTAAATGCTGTGTGTCACTGGAAAAATATGGACTTAGTAAGGCTTCCATGCTGGCTGACTGAAAGATACAGCACATTAGGTAAATCACCAATGGGATGTAAACAAGACGACATAAGCAGTAGTCAACTGGATGGAATGTGGCACTACCAAACCGCTACTTAGGGAGGAGCATGTAAACCGAGTGTCAATCAGGTAGTAATGGATTGCGTGCAAGTACGAAGGTAAAAGAACCAAAATAAGTCTTGGCACATGGTAGCTTGAAGTGATATAGCCCAGCGAAACCATAAACAGGGACGCGGGCTGTGTAGTATTGGACTAAAAACCACAACATACACAGACGTTCGGTTAATTTGTGATAAAACCAATGGCTAATGGTTGATGGACGCTATGTGGCACCAGGAAATAATGAAGCAGCGCGCCGCATGTTTAATAGTTGTTTCTAAGCCACGCAAATAGTTTCTGCCCACGTACCGACGTTGAGAGGAAAGTCCGGGGGCATCCGCCATGCGGCGGCACGCAATAACGACGCCTCGCTACAGCGTGGACCCCAGCAGTCTCACGTAAATGGAGGATACTGCAAGAGACTCCCTGTCCCAAAGCAGGCTGGAACACGCGCCGTCAGTTTACAAGGTAAAATTGCTATTTTTAGGCTAAGGGATGGCCTTCGGACGGCACGCAATATCTCTTTGTAAGAGGATGCTGGTTTGAACCGAAACATGACGGAGCAGGGAGCGCATGCATATTGACTGACTAAAAGTCATATTATTGTAGGCTGCACACTAATCCTATGTGAACCGGACTACTTGATCCAAAGATATTTGTGCTCGGAGAAATAGAATGGAAAGTGAAGTGAAGTGGAATTAAGAGGAATAAGAAGTGGAGTGTAGATGAGTGACTTCACCTCCCGCTGCCAGAGTAAAAGTTGCCCATGTCTAACCTAGAGCTACCGCATAACCGGCCGACAAAACAAGGCCCAGCTGGATAAGCAGTGGCCGGTAATACGTCGTAAATGTCCAAGTAAACCCTGGTGTCACTCGACACCAGCAAAGAGTGGCAGACATGCAATTATCCTCGAGAGGTTTGGGGCTTCAAGGCGCTTCAGATCTTTAGGCGGAATAGTACAAGTTGCACACCCTAGCTTAGGACGGCACTTGCTGTGGCCATGCAAACACGGCCTTTCAAAGTGAGGGAAGCCCATGTTACTTGCACAGATGTCGCCAAAGGGCTGTTCTCCCTTTTGCAATACATGAAATGACTAGTTGCTATGCCCCCATCGTTGTTGCTACCATTGCCAGAGCAAAGGAATTGAGCAACTACCTCGAGTTCCTCCTTAGTAATGCTCGATTGCCAAGGCTCAGTATAGTTTCATATATACATCATATTGTCCGTATAATCAAAGCAAACTAGCCTTCCTCCAAACATCATTTCAGCACTTGCCTTCTGAGATTCCGCATGGGACAGCAACCTTGAGTCCCCAAAGAAAGTGAGCAATGTGGTAGCAATTAGATATCTCCTACGAAGGCCGCCGGTGGTCTGTGGGATGCCAGGGCGCGCAAACTAAGGCTGGAGAACAAACAGCGATCGCAACATAAGCGTTTGGCTAACAAGTCAGTTCACAAAGCGGAAAATGAGGGGCGATGAAATAGTTTTGCAGCAGGTAGGTGTAGCTCTCCAGGGGCTCGAGGGCCCTACTCTGTACACGCCATTGAGTAATAAGGCACTAGCCGGTGCACCACCTTAAGATGCAACCTCGTTGAAATGGGGAGCGTATGCCGAGTCTAAATCACTTCGCAACAACCGACGATCCGGTTACAGCTATTACGCAATATGCTCACCGACGAGTTACCATCCAAATAAATTAACCTCTATTAGCCACATAAGACTCCTAAGTCGACCGGAATAAATCCTGGGGGTCGAAGACAGCACTTTCCGGGCAGCATAAGTAACGGAAGAATCAAGGAGAAAGTATAATCTAGCTAATATGAAAGAAGAAAACGATCCGTCAAAGGGTTTAAGGTAGCCAACTAACCAATCTTGAAGAGCGTTATGCGGAAGGACCCAGTGCGGCACGTTAGTATGCACATAAACACTCCAGGTCATAAAAAGTTAGCGGCAGCGATTGAGTCCTTTATTGAAAGCATCATACATGACGAAACATGCTACTTCACGTTCCATTGAGACCAGAACAGCAGGACTGTTCCATGAATTTTCCACCGTAGAAAGCGTTATTGAGCCAACAATGTATGCTGTGGATTTATCTTCCGAAGGTTGACAATCTCAAGCAGCACGATTTACATGGTCAAACAAACAATACCCATGTGTCCCACGCTAGCAGTCCCCGCTGCGTCGGACACGTAAATAAAAGCCAACAAAAGCTATTCAAACGCCATTATATAGAAATGCAAGGTAGCGAAATTTGGGAGAAGTACGCCGTAATAGACGAGTAAATGCTTAAGGCAAGATGCGAAATGTTTTAAACTGCAGACCGACGGCGTCATGTCGAGGTTCACAAACGTTCACCTTTGGTGCCATTACCACTTTGCGCGCAGAGCGCCCCAACAACCTATGACCCTACGCGATAACCAACAAGCTGCCCCTACCCGGTCAGAGCTGGTTTGGTGCAACGTCAATGGGTGACTGTGTGGGCATGGCACGCGAGTTGGGTGAAACAGTCCAGTTAAATCAGGATCATCCTGGCATCTTAGAAGGCAACAGTTATGAGCTAAGTTTCCACGACGTCGAAGGTAATGCGTGGAAGAAATATGCAACTTATATAGCGTCTCGGGATACGGTAACTGCATTAACCTCTGCATCATTTGCGTACTGGAACGCAAGACCCGTTTACTTTCCATCCTGTGACAAAGGTGGACTTGGGGACAAGCCTGTACACTGTACTCCAAGTGCGGCCTTACAAAAGCCAAAAATTCTAACGTACATATCAGCCGTCACTATCCCGAATGTCCTCTTAGATATGAATCCGTTATAGATCGTGGCCGATCGACTACCTCAGTAGCTCTTTCAAGATGGTTAAGAATTATTCGAGCAATTTTCGCACAAGGATTTTGAAAAAGCTAGCATATTAAAACAAGACGGGCGAGTTACCTAATTCTAAACTTACCACCATTGGTAACGGTTAAGCAAGCATGCTCCTGCTCATTGGATGAAACCATCGTAAAAAGTACATTGAAGAGTAATTTACAGGCAAATCGTCAAGGAACCAATAAACATAAGTGCTTCCGGGTCGTTTGGGTAGTAGTACTTGGCGTCTAACATTTTGTCATTCGTCATTCTTTTGATTCTCTGCCAAGCGTCTGTAAACACACTACGCAGTAGAGCATGGTAACCCGTGGATACGTCCAATGTCTTGACCTCAACACTTCATCGAAGCGCAATATTCCCTTTTCTGAAAATTGATGGATAATCATTACGCTGCCTTGGTACTTACCGGATGGGCAAATCACTTATCTTCCATCTTGGATGGATGCCAATATATTAATGCCGGAACAACTGGGTTCAGCTCGCTTCTTTTTCACATAACTCTTATTCGGAGTTGCTGACATTTAGTGTCAACTCGGCCATTTCATCTAACCGGAGGGCAGATTTTCCTGCACGTGCTATGCAGGTAATTTGGAAATATCCCAACGCGATTCCTTTACACACGATACTCTCACTGTGGCAAGAACAAAGGGTTCGGCCCTTTACACTACTGAACGTCTTTTCACTTACCACATCTGGAGCTGCCCGCATCACTATTATCGTCCATTTGTTCGTGGATGCCAATGTCCCCAATCAAGAGAACTTACTCTTCGAGGATTTCCGGTTCATTATTCAGGACAATTCGCAGCTTTCTTGGGCCTGAACGGTTGCGTTTGGCCATTCCTCTCTAATATTTGTTTCAACAACATATTACTGGATACCCATCAGAGACATTACGCGGTTCTACCGATGACAAATACAAAACATGCCAGCTTGTTCGATTTATAGATCACCTACCATACAAGCCGTGCCATTTCATCAGGAAGTGACAGGACCCATGGATGATACAGTCCCGTCCCATCATGCATCAGCCAGCGAAAATTATGGGTGTATCCTGACTGCGCCTAACAGAATCAATAATCGGTTAATAAGAAGCATTGCCAATTGCAGCTTGTCGTTCGAATGCGTTGATGGCAGTGTTCCAGGAGGTGGTGGGTTTCCGCCTGGCAAGCGTTCTCCCTATAAAATCCACAAATGTCCCTTTACTAACACTGCGGCGTGGCGGAAGTGCCTCGCCATTGAATAAAGTCACAGCCAATAAGCTCACTCTGACAAGCTGACCACGACTATATACTACCGTAATGGATACTTCCCGATACTTGCTTATCTGCATATTTCGTCGCCACTTCATTTTCTACGCATCCTCCGTTGTTCTTTACGCTACACTCACATGAATCCAGCGTATCGTGTAATCGCGATTGAGCGTGTTCTTCACCAGCTCTTTTATAATTGATCAGTCCTAGTTCTGAATCTATTCATGCCCGAATTGTTACTGCACTTTATGGCAGAACGAATGTACTCACACGAACGTGCCCGATCTCATGGCAATGGGCTTGCTTCATTATTATTTCTGTCCTATTTGTACAATTTTAAATAGGAACGTATGAACAACTCCGATTGTTACTGTTACAATTGCCATGACATATCCGTATAGTAGTATTTATTTGCTCAAGTCCTCATGGGCATGCCTCGCACAGCCGAGAATCAATATTTATTTATTTATTTTTATATTATCTTTACTTCCTCTTCATGTCCCTCGCTTTGGAAAATACTGCCGCAGCAAACAATGAAAATTGTCGGAATCATCCCCCAGGACTACGGCTTATAATGGGGCCAAGTGCCTTGAAAGCCTAATGTGGTCTGTGTTGACAATGACTAAAGTTAGTTTAGTAACTTTATATAATACTGAGACAATAGCCTAGTTAACCTATGTCACTAATATAAATATCACAGCAAACAACCTCAAGCATTCAGTCACACATCACTTACTATGCCCGCCGACACACATTTACATATATATGGTCACACAAATCCAGTATGTAGCTGGTTAACCCGCTATATTATTATACGATTATCGAACCTATCGGCTGGTATTATCGTGACCCTGCCTTTGCATGCGTGCCATGTACTGCCGGGAATAAACCATATATTTGGTTATTTATTTAGAGTACTTAACAAACCTAACCCACTGTTAGGCAAGCCTCTGATGTGAGCCCGGGTTCGGAGTGCCATTGTGCTGTGTATCCTTTGTTCGGCTAGCCAGAGCATTAACAGTGTCGCATTGTATAGCTAGGTAACAGGGCATCATTTACTCTGCCAATAAAGGTTTCGCTGTAACCGGATCTACCTTTTCGAATCGCTGATAAGAAGCTCCGTTGCTTGTCAGTACCATCTTGGAGCTTCCTTCTAAGTTGCTGAATAAAGGATACAATGACTTTCAAATGCTTGTATTGTTGTAAAGCTGCCTCTTCCCGGTCAAATGCTGTTCACCGCTTTTTCTGCGAAGGGTGGCCGCACGTTGTCTGTTGAAACGTTGGTCCAGTTCAGTACGATCCACGGCAGAGGACCACTACCTCAGTCCTTGTCTTTATTTTTGACCTACGGTGCGCTAAAATGAGTGTCAGTAGCGTTTCGAATAGTCAGCCTACAACCAGTCCAAGTCCCGCATACCTGCCTTCTGTACAAAAGAGGGAACTTCCGCTGCCCTAAAGACAAATATATTCTGACAAGTTGGACCCCAGTAAAGAGGACAGATGCCAACACCGCACCGCCTGACGGTCGGCCTACACTGAACAAGCGTTTCACTTCTGCTCTAATCTAGGCAACATTCGGACTGCCTCCATGAGGTCTCCCTTAGCATCTGTTTCTGGTTTGGGTAACTTTACCCGTAAGCGGGTCCGGACGCAATGTTTCTCACTTTCTGCAACTTCGAGGGCTGTTAACCACGGTGAAGCCCCAAATACTAAGACTTATGCATCCGTAGCAAAGGCATGTGCGCTACAGCCCTGGCCAGTACGAGCGGCTTAAATTAAGGGCCTGACAGATGTCAAGATGCAACCTAATCCATTGTCTTCAGAGTCGCAGTTAAAGCTAGTTCTGGATAGAGTCGGTCAGCTGCAAAAACCGCTAAAGAATTGTGTCCCACCGCACAAAAGGCAGCACTCTAAGAACAACAAATGACTCTTTTGTGGCCGTTGCCTAATTGTCCTAAATGCTCTCAAATCGTCGTCTAAAACCGCTGCAACTGAAAGAATCATGTACGATCAAGAGTTTCTAAAACGGATGCTCACCGTACTGCCCGACGAAGGTGAGCCAGTAATCAACATCTTCATTGTTCTCCTCCTTGACAGGGAACAAGCAAACGCCTCTAAATTCCGTCCTTTGAAGCATGTATGTCAAAGCTCTGATGAAGTCTACTGCATTGGTAAAGAGCTCCGAGTCTTAAAGATAAACCATTCTTCACACTACGCGACCTTGCTCCGAAGGATCAATTAAAGGTGCCGAAATAAGTTGAACTCATATTTCATTGTGATAACCTTGAGACGACCTACATATCGTGAAATTTTGCGTACTTCGAAATAGGCCAAGCACTCACTGGAAACTACTCCTGGTCGTGCTTGGGCGTTATATTTGAAGAACCTACTGCACGTACTTTCTACCTATGGGTGTATTCTCAGACGCAAATCAGACGAACTTCAGCTTCTTGCTTCCGTGCATCGGTCGGTTTTACTAGGTTTCACGGAAACCTGGTTGTCTTCGGATATCCTGCACCCGGTGTTGCATATCCCTGACTACCAACTTTGCCGGGCGGACTGCTATGGAGGAAGATCTGGGGGCGATGTGATACTCTATTAGAAGACGGAAGTTAGGCCTCACCTGTTTGAAGCTACCTGGGGTAGCGATGGCGACTTCCAAACTCTCTGCTGCCGCGTCCATGGCGGATACAGTTCTGTCATTGTCGGTGTTGTCTACCGAGACCAATTGGGTTCCTGAGCTTGCATGCTAGACGCAATCAATATGCATGGTGGAGACAAGGAGTGCTTATTACTTGGGTGACTTCAATGCCCCGCGTATCGACTGGGACTGCGGTATGTTCCCTCTTCAAACGCTTTTGGGTTCACTCTTTGACAGACGGTTATCGAATTTACCTTATTCCAGCACGTCACAATTTCTACTCGTATAATTACAGGACAAACACCTCATATGCTTGACCATGTACTCCCACCGGCACAATCAGATGTTACCGGCCTAGTCATCCTTCAGTTCATTGGTAAAAGCGACCACTGTATGCTTTTATTCCTCTAGACTTGTCACCTTAGGTTTCACAACCAAGGTAGCCTCCGACAAAATTTCCGACGTAAGGATTCCAAAGCCTACAAACGGCCGCCGGTACGGTTGCCTGGAGTATAATGGAATCCCTGGACCTGGACAATGAATAGAACCCATTGTACTCTAAAATGATTGCGCTCACTGAGCAGGTCATACCTGTCTACAAACGACCTTTCACCAGAGGTCCTCAACGGATTGATCGAGTACTAAGTAGCCAAATGAAAAGGGACGGCAACTGTGGGTGCGATACAAGCACACGCACTCCGAGTCTGGCAGCTCGGAGCATAAAGTGGCCAGGAAGCGTTGCAGATTAAAAAGCTAGAAACGCATAAGTACAAACTCGATTGGCCTGTGCACTCCAAGGTTGCACCCAACACACGTTACTGTTACCGGAAAAGAAGCATCATAGCAGGCAGTAGTGCTTCTGCCAGTATTTCTTGGTGCATGTCGGTTTACTTGACGAGGACGCCGCGAAAGCCAGTAGTATACGCAAGCAATATTCATCTGTTTACTCGACGGAGACGCCGTTTCCTGGTGACGCAGCGTCATTTTTACCCCTTTTTGTTGGTGCACGTAGAAACGAGCCCTGATGTTATTGCCAAAGTCATTCGTGAATTAGCTCTAAACTCCTCGCCCGATACTGATGTGTTGCCACCGCTGTTCCTCTACACTGCGGCCGATTACATTGCTGCTCCTGTGTTCCGGGTATCTGTTCCTTCAGTTGAAGTTGGAAGGTTTACGATTGCTTGAAATGTGGGGATTGCCAAACATATACACAACGGAGAGATCGTCAAACTGCTGCCAAGTGTCGACCCATCGACTTAGCATCAATATTGTGCGAGGTAATGAATAGGATTCTCAGGCAGGCACCTCACTACCTCGGAAAACTAAACCTCATCCTTATTGCCCAGCACGCTCTTCGGCGGGCACGCTCATATTTTCAAATTTACTTGTGGTCCTGAAACGTGGGCGAAAGCGTTAGACGCTGGGAAACGCCTGGTAGTTATTTTTGTCGACTTCAGCAATAACTGCCGCAACGTTCCTCCTGATAGACTCTATTATAAAATATCCTACATCTGTGTTTATTGGAATGTTCTATCTTTAATCGCTGATTTTTGAATGACCGAATAATGCGAGCCAGCCTGAACTAGACCTACTTGCCCCTGTGTTTATGACTAGTGGTGTCCCGCAGCTATCGGTCCTTGACCCAGCAAGTTGCAAGTTCTTCATCAATGACATCTCGTCGGAACTTCAGTCGGATTGCTTAATTGATGCTGACGACTTGAACTTGTGGATGGAGGTATCCTGTCTTAACAATGCGAACAGGCTACAGGCTGCACCTGGTAGCCTACAATAGTGCTCACTCAAATGGCGATTGCCCATAAATCGCGATAAGTGGCCGGTCCTTCGCGTTGGTGCTCCTGGGCCGTTCGGGACGTACCACATCGGTGGGACTTTGCTTATCACCTCAATCTCAGAAAATTACCTAAGGATGTTTGTGTTATTGGACTTACAGCCTACGCAGGACACATAAGGAAGGGTTGCTGTTGCCAACAAGATGTCACATGTCATACGAAGAGCCTTCTCGAATTTGACTGCGGACAACTCCAGACGCTTGTTTACTTCCCATGTACATGCCATCCTGGAACTCCGATTACTTGCCGTCTGGCCACTCACCAAGTTCGAATGTGACCGCACTGGGAAGGTTCAGCTGCGGGGATCAAAATACGTCTTGGAGCTACGGGCTTGTCATATCCTCTGCGACTACAGCAAATGAACCTTTGCTCGCTGGATTATCACCGACGTCGCGGTGGATTGATATTCCTCAGGCGCATGCTGAGTGGAGTGGTGAGCTTGGAGCTGCAGGCGTGCTTTCAAGTAACTGCAAACAGTTCTACTCTAGCCAACAATTGGAAACTGTTTAAACCCAAAGAACTTCGGCTGCGTCCAGCTCCTGCTGTATCAACTCGCGTATTCAATGATTGGAACGACAAGGAAGCGGATGTTCAATTTCCAGGCTTATGAATGTTTCAAGCTAATGTTAGATTCTTATCCTTTGTGTACGACGGGCCCTTGCAGCTTCCACTGTACTGTTAACTTCCCTTGTGGAATACCGCCTAGCAGCAGATCGCGGTCTTCAAAAAATTATCGGGAACCGATGCAGTTAACAAGGGATTTCTTCTGCGCGCTACCTTCCTATGATCCTGTGAACCCGAACTCACTCTTTGAAGTGCTCTCCGGTCTCCCGCTACTGGATATTTGCGACAGACAGTGCGAAGATCTGAACATCACTTCGTCTACTCAGCGGAGCCTCCGGAACTTCTCTGTCGCTATATGTCAGAGTCGTCCCGCCTCAAGTAAATTCGAAGAAAGTCAGATATATGGGTGGGATAGAGTTTATTTTCGCAAAGCAAAATCACGCAAGCTGAAGGCAACGTGACGTCATTCTAGCTAGAGAATGGATATAGGCGCCAGCCTAAACGCAGCAAACGCTCCTCGAGACAGAAAAGCCGGAAGCGCGTGAAAGCGATTCGTCTGCTCGACACAAACACGTACTCATCGGGCGTACAGGTAAATCTCCTAACTTGTTTACATACAGAATGATATTACATTTTAAACATACTTTACGCAGATAAAAAGACAAACCCTAGGTCACTACATAGGCCCTCCTAGAAGGGAACCGTGCGTGATCCTTCGAAAAGCATGAGAACTGTTCTTCACGGGCCAGCCCCCTGCGGGACCAGAAGTTGAAACCTGATACAGCTATTGGGAGATAACTAAGCGATCGGACATTCGTGAGCTCCCACCCAGGTCCTCCCTTAAGATGCCAATAAAAAAGAAGGAGAACGTTCTTAGCGTGTTTTAACTCGAATGAGCGTTCTCCGGTTCGCAATGTAATAAGAAAGAAAGGAGCGGGGAATTTAGTCTTGTAGAAGAGACGACATCGACGGACATGAAAAGCGCTTACTAAATAGGCAGCAAAATGTCAGAGAAACAAATCAGTTTATCGGCTTTCCAAGCGTTTTCTCCGTTATTCTTTTGGTTATCAAATCATTTTGTGATGTTGTTTGTTTAAAACATTTTGCGTCGTTTGCGGTTTCCGGTGTGTACCGACGCGATGCAAACACTGTAAACACTGTTAGAAGCAAACCTGCTGAGCTAAAGTGCTAGGAAACGTGTCGGCTAGTAAAGCCGAAGCCCAGGCCTAGTAAAAGGTTTAGGTATTGCGGAGTCGGAAGAATCAAGAGTCGGGTTTCCAATCGTAGTGGTGCTGTCTGCAGGCGTTTATGCCACCGTTGATTGGGTCGATTCATCGGGGGACGAGGGACTGGAGTTGCCGTTTGACGCTGTTTCGACATAAGCAAATTGGTGGCGGTCTATTAAAACAGTGTTGCGCTTGCCCTAGCATAAAATGACGCAGGTGCGATCCTTATATTGTAGGACCTTACATGGACCAACGTAAGGTCTTTCGTGTGGCCGTCATAGACCATCAATGCCAATGCAGACAAACAGGCATAATGAAGCTCTTTGGGCTCGTAAGGCGTACAAGGCTGTTCCATCTCTGCGGTTGATTTATTGCGGCGCAGGCTCGCGGCTAGCTTCCAAGCGTAGTGCGCGTCGTAGCGAGAAGCCCTCGGGCTTTCAGAGAAAAAGTTGCCTGGTAAGCTGAGTGGTTGTTAATGGACCAGTTCAGCGCTGGACGTTTTGAGGAGGGCTTGCCGTGCTGATTGCATTCCGATTAGTACCAAAGGCAGTACTGCTGTCCAAGTAAGTGCATTGGCAGCACTTAGCGAGCTTTTAAGCGGTTAGTGGAAGCGCTCTACCATGCCGTTCGCCCTAGAATGGTAGGCAGCGGTCCGGATGCGTTAACATCCGAGCACTTTGAGTAGGTCGTTGGACGTCGAAGGTACGAATTGTGGACCACGATCGGTCGTTAAGTTGGCTGGACCGCAATGTAAAGCGACCCAGCGCTCGACGGATGCGCGAGTTATGGTCTTAGCGGATACATCGGGAATTTGAACAGCTTCGGGCCATCGAATGGCGCAATCTACCGTGTTCATAGAACAAACCGTACCTTTGGACGGCTGGAGGGCTCCAACGACATCGAGGTGGACATGAACGAATCGAGTTGGTAGGGGCAGGGTGCTTTCTATAGGAACGGAAACACGTCGATGAATGTTTGCTTGCTGGCACTGCAGCAGTTGCTTACCCAAAGTCTTAACTCGCGATGCGTGTTGGGGCAAGCATATCGGTAGACAAACACCGTGACTGAAGTGCGGATGGCAGGATGAGCGACGTTGTGCAGCCTATCTAATAAGCCCCGACGAAAAGCAGTTGGTGCCATTGGACTTGGATGTCCGTTAGAGGCATCGCAGATTATTGTACCTGTAGACGAACGAAGCGGTCTAGGTAACGACTTTAACGGAGCAATTCACAAGACGACATTGTCATTCTTGGCTTGCTGTGCAGCTGCCATAGCTGAAAGATCGAGCGAGTGATTGGTCGGAGCCAGAAAGCTTACTCTTGAAGGCATTTCCGCCTTTATCTTATCGTTGCCTTACACGTGTTGCACGTCCTTCGAAAACTCAGGCCTATAAGCTAGGTGACGAACTTCACGCGGAGTGTGTCAGGTCGTAGGGTTCCGGAAGGCGTAAACGAGTGGTTTGGGAGCTGTTAGGATGGTAAAATGCTACCTTATGAGAACGTTACGATAATGAACGCGGGAGCATACGGTGAGTAAGTTGCGGCCAAATATGCTTTAATTCAACACGGCGGTCTAGGGACATCAGGAGAAGAATGCGGGCGGTTGCTAATTACCTCGGAAAAGCTGTTGTAGAACAGCGCCGATTGCGCTTTCCGGGGCGACCGCGGCTACATTGATTGGAACGTTCAAGTCGAAGCTATGGAGCGTGACGGCGGAAGCTTGCGCTTCTCTGCAAGCATTAAATGGTTTCCTGGCTTCAAGTGTAAGAGTAATTTTAACTTTGTTGCGCACCCGGTGAGCTGTTGCATAAGCTCGGCCCAGCGTGGCGGGGTTCGGCAATACTATGTGCCCGTGTGATTAAAGGGTCAAATGGCGGCTAGAGAAATTGGAAGAGAAAAGTTGCGACGTGCCCGGACTCTATCCTGCAAAGGGCGGCTACCCTCGGAAGCAAGTTAGTGTCCCATGAAGTCAAATCTCAGCTGCATAAAAATTCGCTTGTCCGGGTCGACTTTGACCTTGTGCGCCTTCAGCCGTTAGAGCCAGAGGCGTAGACGTGTTCGGTGTTACCTTCCAAATAATTGGCCACCAAGGTGTCGTCGATGTACTGGTGGACAAAATGGAATACACGTACGGCGGAGTCGATAAAGCGTTACAATGTCTGCGCGGCTTTGCGCAGACCAAATGGCATTCATAAAAACTCGGATAGCTTGACTGGCGCGACTACTGCGGTTTTTGTTAGCTCCGCTTAGGCTACTGATAATACTGATAATAAGCTCGCACAAAGTGGCTCTTTGAGAACTCGCCGGCGCTATGCTGACCGGCTGTTTCGAGGCCGTATGAAAGGTCAAAGACCAACGGCTTCTGGATGATCGGTGAATCCCAAGTTTGAGCGTATACTCGAATTTTGCACCAGCTACTTGAGCTTGTTCAGAAGCATTCTTTGGGCTTTGGCGGAGGCGGATTGACCCCTGATAGCTATGTGATGCGGCGTAGCTGCGCCTGCAGTTGACAAAGCCGCGGAAGGTTAAAAGATTACAAGGAAAATCTCAAGTGGAGCTTTTTCGATCGGCGTTGGCAGTGACGTACACTGGACTGAGCGTTGCTATAGCGCTGGATATTCTAGCGATAGAAACTTTTGTTGTCTAATTGATGAGACGGTCATTTAGCATTGACGAGCAAGTCGAAATGTTGAATCAAATCCATCAGGCTTTTGGACATCAGGGACAAGGTTTACTCATAGAAATAGCGTCGCTTGCCGGGTTTAAGTTTGTGCGGACGCTATCTGTAGACGCGGTTGCAAGAGCCGTTGGCTGCGGGTAGCACCAATCACTTTTCCTGTTGCGTCGTTGGTATCATGTGGAGGGACGCTGATATCTGTGCAGTGCCGAAAAGTTGGCGGAATCCAGTTTGTTGTCTGGTAACCTTACATGGGCGGCGGTGTTGACCAGCTATGTCCGTCGCTCCAACGTGTTGGTCGGCTTGTTTCCCAGCACGTTGCTTTTGAATGAACACGACGTGAGACACGACTTAGCCCGCGGGCCAAAAAGACGATGGTCCCAGCAGCTCAATGATTTGACAATGATTGTGACCAAAAGGAAGGTTGACGGTTTAAAGATCAAAATTAGCAGCTACTTCCCGAAGTTGCGAAATCAGTAATCATCTTGGTGATTGCGACAACCTTGCGCTTGCATTTCTGCAATATCATCTTTCGGCGTAAACCGAACTTGCGAAAGCTGACCGTAGGATTCCCAAATTTAGTCTACGATATCAACCAGCTGCGTTATTGATACGCCAGCAGTTGCGTAGAGGCTATTACACATTTTACCTGGCAATATACGTTGCCACACGTTCTTGCAAAATTTGTCTTCCACCGAGTCGTGTTTGACTAAACTGCATCCATCGCCATAGCTGCGAGGGCATGGAGGTCTCCCAAATGCGTTGCTATTAGAAGCTTCGTGAAACATTGACGATCTGCAAGACTTGTCCTTTGGAGAACCGCTGCGTCGCACCAAGCCAGTCGACAAGTCCATGTTCAACCAAGCGGACAACGTCAGTTCATCCGTTTACTTTGGATTCCTCATGTCTCGCTAAGGTTGGCATGCCTCAACGTGCGCACCTCGCTAGCGATTGGCCAGCAGGCAGCACTTGCCGGCACGCTAGAGACCCTATTGGTCGATGTTTGCTGTTTATCAGAAACCCGACTGCAAGTTTCGAGCTCCATGCTTACCCTGCGATCCCCATATGCAACGCTGGCGGCACGTTCTGTTTGCGCTTGTCTGGCGAAGATGCAGCTCCCAATGCCGGTCAAGCTGGCGTCGGCATTATTTTGGGTCCCCCGGCTGAAGCTGCCCTGATTAATTGGCTACCAGTAAACAGTAGAATGTGCGCCGTTAGATTAGCTGGTTCGTTCCGTGCTAGAAAGTCGAGAGGGGACAAACCGTGCCTGTTTGTCATTGCGGCTTACGCCCCTACAAACTGTAGTAAAAGCAGTTGCACAGATTGGACGTAGAAGGCTGAGGACTGCGTCAGTGTGAAATGTTTAGCTGTGGCTTTATTTTGTGGCTAGTCACATTCGCCACGTTGCAGTGTTTTAAGCGGACATTTGTGGATTTTTATAGGGAGAACGCTTGTCATGCCATAACACACTATGTCCTGTAACACTGACGTAGCTTCCGTTGAACAGTACTGCTAGTCGGCTATACATCGTATAGACCGATTTTGCACTCCGTTATTCGCAGTCGGTTGACAGCCAAATTCCTCCTTGCTTGGCCGAATGGCTTAGCAATGATCCAGCAGTAGTCGATGAAGCCGGTCAACGATGTAAAAGAGTCGCAGAGCCGAATGCTAAATGATGCGTGTGAGTAAACACATTGTTAATAGAGGCCGGCTTTCTATGATATAGTCTGGTCCGGATCGCAATCAGTGTCCAGCTATTCACGCGGGAGTTGTCATGGGGACGGTGAGTGCAGTTGTTTCTTGTGGCGGAATAGGTCCATAACAGGCGAGACTGCCACTCTCCGCAAAGTGAGTTCGGAAT
This sequence comes from Dicrocoelium dendriticum, assembly GCA_944474145.2. NCBI lineage: Eukaryota > Metazoa > Platyhelminthes > Trematoda > Plagiorchiida > Dicrocoeliidae > Dicrocoelium > Dicrocoelium dendriticum. The sequence continues at coordinate 109,653,757 of OX104069.1, forward strand.
TCCTTCAAATGTAAGTGTAATTGTCTCCATGGCCAAGTGAAAGCTCCATGAAAGGCTGTCGGAAAAGCCACTTATACGATTGCAACGATGTCCGTGAACTGACATCAGAAAAGCTCCAGGTGACTGGAGAATCGGAATGCTTGAACCAGTGAAGTTATTCACGCCAGAATAGTTTGTCCTGGGTTGTGGATCATGGTATCCATGTACATATACTATTCCAGATGAGTAAATTGTTCTACTATGAGTACAAGGCGAGCTAAACCCACTTTTCTAGACCCTGTGAAACTAGCGTCTCCAGAATAGCGGAACGTGCTCCATTTAGAACGGTGTGTGGGTTCTTCATTTCCCGGAGAAAAGCTCGAGCATTCAAAACAGCTGGCTATTAAGGATGGGTCGACAAGTCCCAGTGGATAAACCGTCTTGTTTTATAAATAAATAAATAAATAAATAGTATATTCTCGAATTTCCGAGACACACCTGACCAGGCATGATCAACGTTTACAAGCAATTATGTTTCGCAACAAACACGTTGCTATGTATGTAATCGGCAGTAAGCCGAAAGTTGTGCAGGCTTTGGAAATTGTAAAATTAATCTTGAGGTATAAATTCGTCAATGCATGACGACAAGTTGGGTTCTAGTGTGCGTAGTGTAAACAGGCTGGGCATTCCGTTTGTAGAGAAAACTTGTCAGGAAAATATTACATTAGGATTCTGGTCGGCTTGCCAGTATGTAGTTGTGGGCAGTGACTTTATTCAGTGGCGAGTCACATCCGCCACGTCGCAGTGTTGTTAAGCGGACATTTGTGGCTTTTTATAGGGAGAACGCTTGCCAGGCGAAAACCCACCACGTCCTGAAACACTGTCAGAAATCCGTTTGTACACTAATGTAAAACTGGCAGAGCAGCTCGTCGACTGATTTAACCCTCGGTTAACCGCCGTCAATTGCCTTCTAATTTCCTCTGTTAGCTGAACAGGTTATTTTTGGTCGGGGCGGCCATAATGGCTGAGGCCTATGGAGGGTTAGACCTTTGTCATCTTCGTGTCCAGGTGAGCAAAACTTCCGATTCTTGCTACTAGATTTCTCAGGATTATGTATACTTCGCAGGAGTATGAAGGCGTCATGTCCAGCTACCATTACTGGACGACGGTCATGGTAGTGAGTGCATTTTTATCCACTTGTTGTACAGCCGTGTTCTATGTAGGTCCTTGGGGTTTCTATGTCTTGACCAGGCACAAGCTCTTTCACGTTCCGATCCCAGATCCCCAAGAAGTTCCAGACCTCGGAGAATGGGAAGGTGAGAGACAAACAGGGCCGCAAAGAACAGACGTGGGAACAAGCATTATTTATGTTCTATGGTCTAACATTTAGAGGAAACATATGATGTACAATGTGTAACAATGATTATGCTAAAAGTGTCTTTTGAATATTCATCGGAAGCAAAGCCCTATAGGTTGGTTGCTACCGTATACCTTGGATGCAGAGCGTTGCGCCGTTAAGCAAAGAAAACACAGGATCAGTTTGCTATGATGCAACTGTTGCGTGGGAAGATTCGCTGGGGAGCGTAGAATATGCTGACCCAGGGAAAGCCAGTGAGTCTTTTGGACTCATACATGGGTAAGTTTCGCAAACATAGCAGCGAATAATTGAGGAATGAACACCTGTAAATGAGAAGCTAAGGGGCGTCTCTGTACTGACCAGGTGAGAGAGTGCCGAATTAAAAAGCTAAGAAAGGCTAATTGACGGAAGGACCGCGAATAGCCAGAATACATGCGTACATTAAGGTTGCTGAGGATATCAGAACCTGAGGCCTAACCGCAGCAGCCAGAGTGCTAGGGTAATATTGCCAAGCTGGATAGAGCCATGGACTGCTAGCCCGAGACTTGGAGTATTGCAGGTAAAAAGAAAAAAATGCCTAAGACAATACAGCTAGTAATGGGAAGATAAAGGTCTAGAAATGTGAGGCAGAAGAGCGGCTTACGCTGAATACCTGGATATGCTTGCACGACAGAAGAAAGCTAAGAGAGGTTTCGTGATAGAAGCACAGCGGACAAGTAACGCGCAAGCATACAAAGAGGTTGTTAGATAGTTAAATAAATAAATAAATAAACTTTTATTCTTGACAAGGCGAGGCAAACCTTTACAGGCATGATCATTCTTAGCTAACAAAGTGTGAACAAAAGTGTACAAAAAGTACATGTTTGGCATAACAGTGTATGTAAGTGTATGAGTGTATATACGTATGTAATTTTGTATGAATGTAGCTTGTGTCTTTGAATATGCAGGAGCCTTTTTGACGGTTTGTTATCCTCAGGAATGTGAGCATAAGCGATTGATTTCTGTGGGTTGGATAGCACTTTCCGGATATCCACGGGCCAGTGACTTTATTTTGTGGCGAGTCACATCCGCCACGTCGCAGTGTTGTTAAACAGATATTTGTGGCTTTTTATAGGGAGAACGCTTGCCAGGCGAAAACCCACCACGTCCTGGAACACTGCCGTCGAACTATTTGCTGGAACGGCTTATACCCGAACCACCCAGCTGTCACCACGAGGAGGTTATTCGGCTAGCCAGCCATAGAGCATAATAGACTACGACGCATCGACGCGCATCTAATCAAATCATGCGGTGGTGCTAATGGAGTATAATTAAGGAGGCCTGAGCCGGGTGAAGCCAATAAGAGAGCTGTACTACAGTCAATTGTGTGTCGCGGATGAGCAATGGCATTTAGGTGCAGCCTAATAATTGCTAGTGGACACCTGATTAGGTCAACAGACAGCAAGTGTATGTGACGCACGCAGTCCCAGGGATTAAAGCTTGGAGGGATAAAGATGTGGGCCCTAGCAGCTCAGTATATGCGCAAAGATTATAGTAGCTTATGAAGAAGGACTGCTGCTATACACGGGAGCCAGAGGTAAGACGAGGAACAGTTAGGGTCGCTGTAAGTGTGAGTATCAGTGATCAGCAATGGAATTTGCATGAAGCCTTTTAGTTGTTAGTGTATGCCCACAATTACCCATAATAAATCAGCAAACAGTGGATGTATGTGACGCAGGGGCACAAAGAATATTCGAGATAGAAGAGAGCAGCTCTTAGCAAGCTCCAGAAATGCGTGGAGCCTACGACTACTAGTTGCTGCTAAGCAGAAGTGCTTAGGTTTAAGAGGATCGACAGAACATGGCGCTGCGAGAAACTTTCGGTGGCCTGATGTAGCCAGTCCATTAGGCTATGTGGTTACAAGTGGATTGCTACAGTGTCACAAAACACATCGACAAGCCGGTGAAGGTAAGTGATACAGACAATCTGAGAGATTACAGGATGTGAAAACAAGGAATGTCTCCTAGTAGCTCCGGATAGGCGCAAAGATGTGTGGAGCCTACAATGAATCTCTGCAATAAACGTAATTAAGATAAGCAGCACGAAGGATAATTGTGCTAAGGGAGAGAACCGACGGACAGCATCTAAAGTCCATTGAGCCTTCTAGTTATTTATTAGATACAGTGACAGAAGAAATCAACAAACCAGTGAAGGTACGTGGTGCTAACAATTCAAGAGAGTAAGTGGGAGAGATACAGAGTGGCTCCTAGCGTAGATATGTATGCTAAATACTATGACTAACTGCAGCTAAGAAGTGGGGACATAAGTAATACGAAGAACTGATAATGATACAAAGCGAGGTAGAGAGTATCCGTAACTAGCAATGGCAGTGGGGTGTAGCCTTCTAGTGGCTAGTGGATACCTAAAGTGTCCCAGAATAAGTCAACGGTCAGCAAATGAATGTGACGCAGACAGTCACAAAGCATGAAGGTTGGGGATGAAAGAGGGTTACACTTGGCAGGCTCCGGATATGTGCAGAGATGCATGGAGCCTACGACCACTAGTTGCTACTAAGTAGAAGTGCTGAGGTAAAGAGGATCGACAGAAACTGGCATTACGAGAAACATTCGGTGGCCAAAGGTAGCCATTCCATTAGACACTTTGGTCACAAGTGGATTCCTACAGTTTCACAGAACACATCAACAAGCCAGCGAAGGTAAGTGATACAGACATTCTGAGAGATTACAGGATGAAGAAACGAAGAATGTATTCTAGTAGCTCCGGATAAGCGCAAAGATAAATGGAGCCTACAATGAATCACTGCAGTAAACGTAATGAAGATAAGAAGAACGAAGGATAATTGTGCTAAGAGAGAGAACCAGTGGGCAGCAACGGAATTCCATTGAGCCTTTTAGTTTTTTATTAGATACTTACAGTGACAGAAGAAGTCAACAAACCAGTGAAGGTATGTTATGCTAACAATTCAAGAGAGTAAGTTGGAGAGATGCAGGGTGGCTCCTAGCGCAGATATGTATGCTAACTGCAATGACTAGCTGCAGCTGGAAGGTGGTGACGTAGGTAACGCGAAGAACTGCTAATGATACAAGGTGAGATAGAGAGTATCCGAAACTAGCAATGGCATTGGGGTGAGCCTTCTAGTGGCTAGTGGATACCTTAAGTGTCCCAGGATAGGTCAACGGACTGCAAATGAATGTGAGGCAGACGTAACTGTGGAAATCTGGAGAAAAACCCAACAACGGACAAGAACCAGCCAAACAGAGAGAGCAATGAATCAAGAAGCACTAAAGCAGACTGGTGGCGCGCAGCGGTGCCTATGATACATTTAAACATACGTAATTTTGTTTAGTATACATTATTTGAAAGTGCGTTCTTTACATCACGTCGCTGGTGTGACTCAGACTACAACTACTAGGTAAGAAGAAGGTTCTGCTCTTGCATGGTCAAGTGACCGATATAACAAAGCGTGTTGACAAACGTTGGGCGAAGGATGCAATGGTTGGAGAGAAACAGGTAAACCAATGCGAGAGGTATCTTAGGTGAAATTAAGAACAACTAGGTTGAGATCGAATGCGGAAGCAACATAGGTAAAGCAACGTTTCAGAAAGAAAAGGAAATTTAAATCATCGGTTAGGTGCGGTTGAATGCGGACCGCAGTGCGAAGAGTTAATCGTGAGAGTACTTACGCTAAGGCGCTCATGCTTCACAGACCAAAAGCCGTCCGAATCTAGAGAAACTGGTCACAAGGGCCACAACTGCCGTGCACTGGGAGTCGTTATGCCACCAACGGTCTCACTAATGGACAAATGCGAACATAAGGTAAAGAGCAGAGGCATATGAAAAGTGGTAAGCTGAGCTTTCTAATGGAATTACTAGTCAAGAAACACTTAGCAATGGTTAGAGTGCCGCCAGTAATCAGGAGCAAGGTCGGAGCGGAGGAGACATTATGTAGAGAAGAATCGAAACTGTTTTGGCGCGCGTCCAAAAGTTGAATTGTTGCAATAACGGCACTCTCTCCCGTTTGCCTTTCAGAGCGCCTTTCCCGCTCATTGGTTAACTGTAACTTCTTTTGTTCTCATTTACCACGTGTTTATTACCTTTTGTATTACCTTTGTACGTGTTGTGTAATAGAACTTCGTTCTCAACCCTTGAGTTCTT
>OX104069.1:109659746-109687617 GCA_944474145.2 Dicrocoelium dendriticum
GCTGACAGCAATGTTCCGGGGCACGGTGGATTATCGCCTGGAAAACACTCCCTAGTTAACACCATAAATGTCCGTATTCAAAGTAGATGGAAATTGGGTATTGCCCACCCGAAAACACTGCACAACCACGACGCGTTTCGATGTAATTTTTCATCTCATCAGGTGGAGACAGCAGGATTTGAACCAGGACCATTGGAATAGCAGCCAACACTACTACCCCTTTGGCTACCGGGTCACGATGGGCAACACATTTTGTCACAACGGTAGATGACTAATTGGAGGGTCAAGTTTGGATTACACGTTGTGTGATTGGATTGCGACACGCAACCTCAATATAATGGACTGTGATTCACATTGAAATGAACCTTAGTCACTGCGATCGCTGGGACCGTATTCAAAGTAGATGGAAATTGGGTATTGCCCACCCGAAAATACTGCACAACCACGACGCGTTTCGATGTAATTTTTCATCTCATCAGGTGGAGACAGCAGGATTTGAACCCAGGACCATTGGAATAGCAGCCAACACTACTACCCCTTTGGCTACCGGGTCACGATGGGCAACAGCTTTTTGTCACAACGGTAGATGACTAATTGGAGGGTCAAGTTTGGATTACACGTTGTGTGATTGGATTGCGACACGCAACCTCAATTTAATGGACTGTGATTCACATTGAAATGAACCGTAGTCACTGCGATCGCTGGGACCGTATTCAATGTAGATGGAAATTGGGTATTGCCCACCCGAAAACACTGCACAACCACGACGCGTTTCGATGTAATTTTTCATCTCATCAGGTGGAGACAGCAGGATTTGAACCCAGGACCATTGGAATAGCAGCCAACACTACTACCCCTTTGGCTACCGGGTCACGATGGGCAACACTTTTTGTCACAACGGTAGATGACTAATTGGAGGGTCAAGTTTGGATTACACGTTGTGTGATTGGATTGCGACACGCAACCTCAATATAATGGACTGTGATTCACATTGAAATGAACCGTAGTCACTGCGATCGCTGGGACCGTATTCAAAGTAGATGGAAATTGGGTATTGCCCACCCGAAAACACTGCACAACCACGACGCGTTTCGATGTAATTTTTCATCTCATCAGGTGGAGACAGCAGGATTTGAACCCAGGACCATTGGAATAGCAGCCAACACTACTACCCCTTTGGCTACCGGGTCACGATGGGCAACAGCATTTTGTCACAACGGTAGATGACTAATTGGAGGGTCAAGTTTGGATTACACGTTGTGTGATTGGATTGCGACACGCAACCTCAATTAATAGACTGTGATTCACATTGAAATGAACCTTAGTCACTGCGATCGCTGGGACCGTATTCAAAGTAGATGGAAATTGGGTATTGCCCACCCGAAAATACTGCACAACCACGACGCGTTTCGATGTAATTTTTCATCTCATCAGGTGGAGACAGCAGGATTTGAACCCAGGACCATTGGAATAGCAGCCAACACTACTACCCCTTTGGCTACCGGGTCACGATGGGCAACACATTTTGTCACAACGGTAGATGACTAATTGGAGGGTCAAGTTTGGATTACACGTTGTGTGATTGGATTGCGACACGCAACCTCAATATAATGGACTGTGATTCACATTGAAATGAACCTTAGTCACTGCGATCGCTGGGACCGTATTCAAAGTAGATGGAAATTGGGTATTGCCCACCCGAAAATACTGCACAACCACGACGCGTTTCGATGTAATTTTTCATCTCATCAGGTGGAGACAGCAGGATTTGAACCCAGGACCATTGGAATAGCAGCCAACACTACTACCCCTTTGGCTACCGGGTCACGATGGGCAACAGGCTTTGTCACAACGGTAGATGACTAATTGGAGGGTCAAGTTTGGATTACACGTTGTGTGATTGGATTGCGACAAGCAACCTCAATATAATGGACTGTGATTCACATTGAAATGAACCTTAGTCACTGCGATCGCTGGGACCGTATTCAATGTAGATGGAAATTGGGTATTGCCCAACCGAAAACACTAAGGTTCATTTCAATGTGAACCACAGTCCATTAAATTGAGGTTGCGTGTCGCAATACAATCACGCAACGTGTACTCCAAACTTGACCCTCCAAAAAGGTCCTTTTTCTCAATACTGTGACGTGGTGAATGTGACTGGCCGCAAACTAAAGTCACTGCCCTGTGGACAAATAGACAATTACATACCCTACACGGACATCAAGTGTCCACTGTTATATAGCCCACACTGTCAAACAGTCACAGATGCTACGGCACACCTAGAAACATAAGCTACAAAGCTGCACCTATAAACCTCTACGCACAAATCCACGCACACATTCACTGTTATTAAGAGCATATTGTATGTTTGTTCGTTTTTGTTCACACTAGGCTAGCATAACATGAGCATGCCTGTGAAACGGTTTCTCGCTTAGCCAATAATGAAAACTAAAATAAAATGGTTTATTTTAATTGACAATTTTCGTTTACAAGGTAGAAAGGCTTGGCTGGCTAACGGGTAGTGGTGTGTTGCATCTTTAAATAGCAGCAGACCAGAGCAAAGCCCGGATATTTGTATAGGGAAAACCGTCCGCCCAAACGGGCAGTGCAATTAAATCCATAAAGTTTTGCGTTGTAACCAACTAGAGTTCAATGTAACATAGTTGGATAACGAGTGCTAAATAGAAGTATGGACGGGATAAACGTATGGATGGCAACAACAAAGCAACATATTTGAAAAAGACATTGTTCCTTCCTCAGCTAGTCAAAATATGGGAAACACATGCCCATGAAAGATCTAATTAGAGAAATGCACCCCGAAGAAGTGTATTGTGGTTTTCAACGTTAAAGCCTATAGGTAGACGGTGGCGTATACGCACGAATCGTCATAGGTTTGTATTCGATTGTACCTAGCGTTTTGTTGCAAGTGAAAACTCCTGGTAAACGGTACGCTGGGAAAGCGCTGTACGCAGCCGACTTGCATTCACCTGGAGCTAATCTGATGTCCTTTCAAGGGCAGCGTTGCGCATGTATACGTGGCTTTTCCGATGGCCTTCCAAGGAATGTTCACTTGTCTATGGAAACAGTTACACTTACTTACATTTGCAGGAATCCCGAATCCACTTTGCGAAGAATGGCGTTTTTACCTAATAAGGACATATTCAGCCACAAGAAACAACTTCAATCACCGATCCCATGACAAGTCCAGCGTGGATAGCTGGACACGATTTGCGAGCCGAACAAGAATATAATAGAAAAGCCGGCCAATATTAACAATGTGTTTACTCACCTGCATCATTATCATTCGACACTTCGAACCTTGCATCATTGACCTGCTTCAACGACTACTGCCGTATCAATACTAAGCCATTAGGCCAACCGACCGCTAATAATAGGGTGCAAAATCGGTCTATACGATGCATAGCCGACTCGCAATACTGTTCAACGGGAGCTACGGCAATGTTCCAGGACGTGTTGTGTTTTCGCCTGGCAAGCGTTCTAACAATAAAAAACCACAAATGTCCGCTTAACATCAGTACAACGTGGCGGATGTGACTCCCCACAAAATAAAGTCACTGCTAGGCATTTCACACTGCCGCAGTCTTCAGCCCACTACATACAACCTGTGCAACTAATTCTACTATTAAGCATGCTTTATTGGAGCACAGATCATCCCTATCTTGTAATGGTTGTTGGTTGCAACAGAACCTCGTTTAGGCTCCTGTGCTCACGGAGCACTACCTGGGGAAATTACCCCCAACGTGTGTTTTGACGGATTGTTGCGCGCCACAGCGCCATAATGCCCCTTTGTCTGACCACTACCTGACAATATGCTCACTCATCTGGACTACGTCTTTTATTTTATACCGTTCATTAAAACGAAATGTTTTAATAATCCAAAGAAGCTATGTTTGTGTACATATTTGAACACGCCTTTACATGTGTGTCTGGTTTTACCTAGAATATACCAGTTATTTATTTATTTATTCATCGCGTGTACACACAATCTCCGCGGCTCGGAGGTCTGAACACATTATCTCCTTTCCGGGAATAGGATATTCTCACGCTAACGAATGTCCCTGGAAGATACTTTCTCCCAACGCCTATATATTTAGCCTGGTAAACAGTCCGTCTTCGGATTCAATGTGATCCGCGGTTTCTTCGGAGGTAGAGGCTGCATTTAAGCGAGTTCGAATTGTTCGCCCGAGTATTAGCTCCAAGGAGATCGTTGCTGCTGCAGTATGCAGAGTGGTTCTGTATACCTTCAATGCAGCTACCAACACATCATCTCAGGATTCGCCTGAAAGCCAAAGGTCTTGTAGATATTGTTGCAACTTAAGATTAATTTGTTCGGCGACTCCATTCGCTGGAGGATTGCAAGTTTTGGTCCTCGTGTGTCTGATGCTATTGTGCCTTAGGAATAAAGTATACTCTTTATTTCTAAACTGTATGCCGTTAGCAGTGATTAAGTCTGATAGCAAACAGTACCATAAAAGCAATCAACGGAGCCACTTTATGATTACGGTTGTGGTTAGAACAGCCTCCGGCCATATGCTGTAGAGATAGGTAGCCAACAGCACGTTTCGCTTCTGCGTGGGTACATTTACAAAGAGCTCCTAAAATCTGTGGGAACTTTCGCTAATTGCTTCATTGGGTTCACCATAGGTTGGACTGGAGCATTCAAGGGCCTCGCACTCTTGTTGGCAGGCGCAAAATTCACGAGTAATCGCCTCGAAGCTGGAATTCCACTACGGTCACCAATAGTAGTGTCGTATTCGGGCTTCTGTTCATACAATCCATTTCATCTCCTTGCCGCGCTTTCTGTTTTCAAATCTACAATCGGGCAGTCAAATCTCGGTGCCCTTACAAATAAATAAATAAATATTTTGTTCTGGAAAAAGCGAGGCTTTGCTTTTGGGCGTGAACAATATATATGCAATATTGTACATGATAGCATGGTTAGAAGCCCCGAGAGCAAGAGTAGTACACATGGAGTCAGTAGTGTGGGCCCCTACAGCCCGAAGGTTGTACGAAGTCCATGTACACAAAATGCGAGATGTAGAGATAAGCAAGCAGATCAGAAATGTGGTGTAAGTTAAGGAGGAACTAGTCCGCTGAGGTTGTGTACACGTTGCGGTTCAAGTAGGTGCAACATGAGGAAGGGGCTGCAAGAATATTTAAGGATAGTGGCATGTGCCTGATCAACTAGGTAGGCGTGTCCGTACGAGCGCAAGTTTGTGCACAGAGTTGGTAACTGTGGTTTTGGTCAACATATCAACGTGAGCTTGGGGCGGTGACTTTATTGAATGGCGAGTAACATCCGCCAGGTCGCAGTGTCGTTAAACAGATACTTGTGGCCATTTTTAAGGAAAACGCTTGCTAGACAAAGTCCCACCACGTCCTGGAACACGGACGACTAGCGAGCTGGCATTGACAAGATAACATCTGACCGAGAAACCTCGCGGATATTCGCAGTCTGGTTTCACAAACTGGTTTCCCATCTGAACTGCACTGGTTATGTGGTCTCCTTTGCAGTCGACTGCAAGTGGTTGTAGCTGTTGATGACGAATGACTCAGGTGACTTGTATTGGTTTGTCTCGTACTATGGGTTCCTGTAGTTTGTCATGCTTGCGAAGTGCAGGTGATTTCTTAGTTCTGTGTTAATGCGGCGTACAGGTGAGCTTCGCAGTTATGTCCTCAGGTGTGCCGTGCCGGTAATGTTATCCTTTGGAACAAGGGAGAAAAGAAAAACTGACCGAGCAAACAGCCAAGGCAATGGAATCGGACTATGTTAATGTAAAACTATAAAATTGGTGGTAACGTTGTGCCGTTAACAGGCAGTGGAATGTCAATATGTTATACATCGTGTCCGTAGTTATACATGCAAAAGCGGGACCGGATATTTGCAAAAATGTGAGTGACAAATGCTGTCCGAAATGACCTAACGTACCCAAAAGTCGTCCTGTGTGGACCCCAGAAATATCAGGCTTTGTTAAACGGTAAATTAGTCAAAATGAATCAGAAGTGCATTGTACGTCGTGTAACATGTGCTAAAGTTATAGGTAGAGCGATCCGTTGGCTTTGGTAGAGCTTATCGTTCTAACGTGTATGAGATTAAGTGGAATTGCTACGCCGGGTACGAGAGCTGTGAAAATAATGAAGAAAAGTGTTCCGTAATAGAATGTTAGAGAAACAGCTGAGTGAAAGAGTGGGACTGAGTGTCAAAGTTATGACCAGAATGGTATGCATGTACTACAGCTGTAGCAATAATACGGATGCAAAGCTGGCTAGCCGAACAACCTCCTCGTGGTGCCAGCTGGGTAATTCGGGTTTAACCCGTTCCAGCAAATAGTTCGGCGGCAGTGTTCCAGAACGTGGTGGGTTTTCGCCTGGCGAGCGTTCTCCCTATAAAAAGCCACAAATGTCTGCTTATCAACACTGCGACGTGGCGGATGTGACTCGCCACAAAATAAAGTCACTTGCCCGTGGATATCCGCAAAGTGCTATCCAACGCAAGGACATCAATCGCTTATGCTCACATGCCTGACGACAACAAACAGTCAAAAATGCTGCGGCACATTTAAAGACACAAGCTACATTCATACACAAATACATACGTATGTACACTCATACACTTACATACACTGTTATGCCAAACATGTACTTTTGTACATTATTGATCACACTGTTAGCTAAACATGATCATGCCTGTAATGGTGTGTCTCGCATGGTCGAGAATAAAAGTTTATTTATTTATTTATTTAAAGGTACCTGCAATAGCGGGAAATAGCTGGGACTTCTACAGTGCAGCAAACACGTCAACTAAACGGCTGAAAAGCGCTATACTGGATGTCGGGTTAATAATGAGGAAGTACCTTCCCGCTGGTAGGCATACAAGGCCAAAATCAGGAGCGAGAAGGGCTTGAAGACTTCTGCTGTAGCGAGAAAATGCTTGTTGAGCCAGCACAGCAAGAGACCAGTAGTATCAGTAGCGTAAGCAACAGCCCCAAGCAGTGCTGCTTGCCACGCTAAGGTGGACCACCACCGTGGTACGTAAAAGTCAGAGTATTCTGGTACTTCAGTTTCTGACAACCAGATTTATTAGTACACAGGAGCGGCAGGATTTATTAGGTTTGGTATGAAATGCAAGGTGTAAGGTGTTAAATACAAAAGAAAGAACAGACAGAAATACTTGCAACGGATGCAGAGAGAAGTGTTGCTATAAGGACCGAAGCAGATGTCGAATGAGAGTGAGACGTTAATGTGAGCGGAATAACTCGGCAGTGGAACTGAGAGGCAAAACTCAAACAGAGAAGGGAAATTTCAATTTCGGTACGAGGGAACAAGTGTATAGCTATTAAATTAGAAGGAGACATGCAACATGAGGCTGCAACCTTTACCAATCTGTACCTCAGTCTATGGCAGCCGATGCGCAAAGTAAGAGAAGAATTGGAGCCTCAGAAACCGGACAGCGTCAAAAGGTTTAAGGATGAGGCACAGTAGCGATAAAAAGCGGGAGGGGACGTTAATGTGAGCTAAAATGCTTATTTGTGGAGCAGTGAGGCATAACTCAATCAGAAGCCAGAAATTTTAGTTTCGGACTAAGCATACACACAATGAATCAGACGGAAACAAGTATGTGGCTTATTGCTCTGGATCCTCAGAGACCGGACTGGTCCAAAAGGTTTAAGAATGTGAGGCACAGTAGCGAAGGGAAGAGGGAGGGAAACGTTACTGTGAGCTAAAACGCTTGCTAGTAGAGCCGAGAGGCATAACTTAATCAGACGTTAGAAATTTCAGGTTCAGTCTAAGCAAACAGTCAGCGACTCAGTCGGAAACAAATCTGATGCCTTTGCTTCAACCAATGAGCATCTTGAACATTAACGGCCGATCCGCAAAAGAAAAGCGGCATTGGCTTGAAACCTAGGGGCTTCAGAGCGTGGACTGGTCCAAAAGGTTTAAGAATGAAAAGAACAGTGGCGGAGAGAATCAAGCAACGCTGGGAAGTTTACGCAAGGGGTGGCGGCAACAAGAACACTCCTAAAGAGTTGCGATTTGGACCAAAAGCGAATCCAAATAAGGAAGGGAGACGTTACTGTGTGCCCGAAAAGCTTGATAATGGAGGCAAGAGGCAAAACTCAAGCAGAGGCGGAAATTTCAGTTTCCGGTTAAGCATACAGATGAGAAAGCAGACGGAAGTGGTTATGAGGCTTTTGGTTTTCCTTTTCCCATGAGCGTCTTAAGCAATATCAGCGGATATGCAACAGAAACGAGGCACTGGCTTGAAACATATGGGCATTGAGAGAGTCAGAGACCGGTCTGGTGCAAAATATTTAAAACTGAGGGGCAGAGTAGCAAAGGAAAGACAGAGGAGACGTTTAAGTGAGCTGAAGGGCTTGATAAAGAAACCGAGAGGCATAACCCAATCAAACACCGAAACGTTCAATTTAGGACTAAGCATATAGACAATGCATCATACGGAAACAAGTCTGGAGATTTTGCTTTTACCAATGAACATCTTGGGCAATAACAGCCGTCGCGCAACAGAAAAGTGGCTTTGGCTTGATACCTAGGGACATTTGGACCCTCAGAGTCCGGACTGGTCCAAAAGGTTTAAGAAGGAAGGGCACAGTAGCAAAGGGAATCTAGCATGGTTGGGGATTTCGCGCTGGGGCTAGCAGTACCAACAACACTACTGAAGAGTTGCTATATGAACCAAAAGAGAAGCCAAATAAGAGAGGAAGACGTAATTGTGAGCTAAAAAGCTTGATAGTGGAGCTGAGAAGCAAAGCTCAATCAGCGGACGGATATTTCAATATCAGTAGGAGCGATCAAGCCTATAGATAAGTAAACAGGCGGAGACAATTACCTTGAGGTGGTTGATTTATTACTGAGCACCATGGTCAAGAACAGCCGATGCTCAAAAATTGAGACAGTGGCTTGTGATTTATTGGCATTTGGAGCTTCAGAGAGCGGACGGGTCCAATAGGTATAAGAATGAGAGGCAGATTAGCGAAGGGAGTCAAGCAAAGCTTAGGATTATGCGCTGGGGCTAGCGTTACCAAGAACACTATAGATGAGCAATGATATGGAGCAATAGGATAAGCCGAACAAGGGAAGGGGACGTTATTGGAAACTAAAATGCTTGATAGAGAAACCGAGAGGCAAAACCCAATCAGAGACCGGAAAGTTCAATTTAGGACTAAGCATAAAGACAGTGCATCACACGGAACAATGTCTGAGGATTTTGCTTTTACCAATGAATATCTTGGTCAATAACAGCCGTAGCGCAAAGGAAAGGAGGCATTGACTTGAGAAATATGTGCATTTGAAACATCAGAGACCGGACTGGTCCAAATGTTTAAGAAGGAAGGGCACAGTAGCGAAGGGAATCTAGCAAGATTTGGGATTTAATGCTGGAGCTAGCGGTACCAAGAGCACCGTTGAAGAGTTGCTATATGAACCAAAAGAGATGCCAAATGAGCAAGGGAGACGTAAATGTGAGCTAAATAGCTTGATAGTGGCGCCAAGAGGCGAAACTCAATCAGAGGACGGAAAGTTCAGTAGCAGTAGGAGCGATCAAGCCTACAGATGATTAAACAGACAGATACAATTATCTTGAGGCTGTTGCTTTTATTACTGACCACCATGGTCAAAAACAGCCCATGCTCAAAGAAAGAGACATTGACCTGTGATTTACGGGAGTTGGAGCCTCAGAGACCGGGCTGGTCCAAAGGGTTTAAGAATAGAAGGGACAGTAGCAAATGGGTTCTAGCGAAGATTGTCGTTTTGCGCTGAACCTAGCGGTGCCCAGCCTACTATTTAAGAGTTGCAATACAGACAATTAGAAAAGCCAAATGACAGATGGAGACGATATTTTTTGCTAAAATGTTTGCTGGTGGAGCCGAGATGCAAAACTCAATCAAAGGAAGATGTCACAGATGCTGCAATGGTAATGAATGGATGGCGGTCTACATAGTGAGACTAAAGGGTGGCTGTGCGCAGACTTAAGTTGTGTAACGTCAGATGGGAAAACGCTTATATGTGGTCGGGTCCAGTTTACCACAGTTTGTCCAAGCCTGTTATCGCTTAAAAGAATAGTAACGTCACTGACGATGTGGTACCTATTGAGTGCTGAACGGAACTGGATTATATTATCAAATGCCCGCACAGCATACGAAAGCCTGTTTCACACATACGCGTATCTGTCGAGATAAAGTTTGCACCCGTACTACGGTGAGCTTTCGACATGATAATGGAGTGCGGTCTATTAAAAAGGGGCACGAAATGTGGGCCGATGATAGAATAGGCGTTAGAGAGTTAGCAAGAAGTATATTGATAAGCAGATTTAGGCAGATGAGGTTAGTTTTCAGCCTGCGCAGTCATAACGGCTCTAGCACGAGTTCGATCCACCGAACGCGATAGTTGAGGGTAGAGTCGCAAAGAAGACGTTTTGTAGACGATCGCTGAACATTTTCAATGGCTACTCTGTCGCATTTTTTGGAGTTAGTAAACACAATGGAGCAGTATTCGAGCAGAGGTCGGGCGCAGGTGTTGTTTAGATCAAGCCTAGCTTCTTGCATTGCCATGGATTCGAATTTATACATTATGAGGGAGCGTGCCTTTGCTGAGCAATGTCCCAGCTTGCTCTGCGAAGTTCATATAACTGGAGTAACCTACAACTAGGTCTCGAACTTTGAGACTATTAACAAGCGGAGTTCCTTGAAACACCAAAGCCTTGGGCGAAACGATGCATCCGTATGAGAGGACGTTGCATTTACTCAGGGAGAATACCAGATTCCAAGTGCTGCACCAAACATCCGGAGCCCTATGTTCACTTTGAATCTGGGAAATACTGCCTTGCATTTTTGATGGGTGAATGGAGAACATTATTTTGATGTCATCGGCGAATAGGTATGACTTGCCATGGTGTATCACCTGGAAAGCGTCATTGATATATAGCAAGAATAACAGTGGGCCTAGTACGCTGCCTTGCAAAACGCCACTTGTGACTGGTTTGGGACATGATATAGACTCGTCCACCGTTACTGATTGCGTGCGAGATGAGAGCTAATATTAGAACCATAAAAGCAGGCGGTCTAGAATTGCGTAGGATTATGGCTTTACTAATAATTTCGCGTGTGGTACTCTGTAGAAAACATTTATCATATCAAGGAAGCTTATGACTAGTGCTTGTGTATTATCAATCTGAGCAGTCACATGATTGATAAAATCAAATTGGCAAGTCAGGCAAGTCTCAAAAAGCTATATTCCTTTAGAATTTCTGGATCCAACATTATCGCTGCCTTGCTATCAATTAAACGTTAGATCTGTCGCGCGGCAACATATTTATCTCATTAGCACCCTAGTATAACTTCATTATCTGGGCGTCAATGTGTCTTAGCCTCAACGCTCTGAACACTCTAACAGCCATATTGTATGCTTGCGCATCATCCGTTCGCTGTCCTTTCTTTATGATACCTTCCTTAGTTCTCTTCTGTGGAGCAAACCTAACTCAAGTAGTCAGCGCACAGTGCTCCATTCTATGACGTCCATTTAAGTATTACTCGCTACGTCTACGACACCTACTTATTCTTAAGTTTAGCTCTCTCACCGGTTTTCCCGGCTCAGACTTCCTTAGTTAAATTCCATTTGCACCCCAGCATGCTGCGATTAGCTGTGCGTTGATGCGCCTTAGTCTATTATGCTCTGAACTATTTAACAACCTCACTGTGTGCTTGCACTTCTCTCGTCCGTTTTCCTTTTATCACGAAATATCTCCTAGCTTTCTTCTGTCGTGCAAGCATATCCATGTATTCAGCGAAAGCCGCTGCTTTGCGTCACTTTTCTAGATGTCTTTTTATCACTTACTCGCTGTATTTTCTTATGTTTGTTTACCTGCAATCTTACAAGTCTCGGGCTAGCATTCCCTGGCTCTATCCAGCTTGGTACTATTACTAGCACCCTAGCTGTTGCGATTAGGCCTCAGGTGGTGCTATACCCAACAACCATATATACGCTTGCATCCTACCTATTCGCTGTCTTTCTGTCAACAAACATTTCTTAGCATTTTAGCTCATCACTTCTCTCACCTGGTCAGTAGACAGACACCCGTTAGCTTTTCAATTGCTCGCTGTTATGTTTGCGACACTAAGCCGTTTATGAGTCCAACAGACTCACTGGATTTCCGGGATCGGCACACCCTAATACTATTCTTTTAGCACCCGAGCATAACGCGTTTCTCTGCGCAACGCTACGTATTCATTTGTTCCGCACGTTTGCTTTCCTTTAACTGAACGCTATTACTTCACTTCTATCCTGCAACCCTTACTAACCACTTGTTCTGTGTCCGCTTTGTAGCAAAGGTTTCCCCGCTTACTTATGTAGGAGGTAAGCTCTTTCACGGGGTTTCCCACCTCAGTCGGCCATAGCTCTATGTTGTTACTACCCTCGTGTTGCCTTTCTGGCTTGACCCCTAGAAGGCTTCCACTCAGCGCTCTAATCCTGTCCATCCGATGACTTACCACAACTTGACCTTTGAATCGCCTACATCGTAAGCCATTATACCTTCACTTACTTATTCTGCACTCCCTGTCGAAGTAGGTTGCTTAACAGCTGGTCTTTGAATTCTGCTTTCTGTCTTCTCACGCAATAGTTGCAGCATAGCAAACCGCTACTGCGTTCTCTGCTAAATAGCACAGCCCTCTGTGCTCCATGTAGATGGTAGCAACCAACATATAAGGCCACTGCTTTCGTGAAACAGTCACAAGACACTTTCAGCACAGTCATTGTTGTACGTTGTGCATCATTTGTTTTCACTAAATATTAGACCATAGAAATTAAACGACGTTTGTTTCCAAGCCTGTCAGTTTCGGCTTTGTTTGTCGCTCACCTTTCCTTTGCTCCGAGGTCCGGAACTTCTTGGGGATTTGGGATTGGACCGAGAGAGAATGTTTGACCGGGACAGGACATAACCCACAATGACCTAAAAAGAACATGCCTGTACAACAAATGGATGCAACTGCATTCACTACAACGACCGTTGTCCAGTAACGATAGTTGTAGCCGATGCCTTCACACTCCTGAAAAGTATACATAAACCTGAAAAATCCAGACGTTCCGCTTAGCTGGACACCCACATGGACAACTCTTCGTGCAGGTTACACTCTCCACGGGCCTGAGCAATTACGGCCGCGCTGACCAAAGATATCTGATCAAATAACAGAGGAAGTTGGATGTCAGTTGACTACAGATAATCGGGAGTGAAATCAGTCGGCAAGCTGCTCCGCCAGTGTTACATCTGTGTACAAACGGATTTCTGAGAGCGTTCCAGGACGTGGTGAGTTTTGCCTGGCAAGCGTTCTCCAAATAAAAAGCCACAAATGACCGTTTATCAAAACATTGCGACGTGGCGGTGGTGACTGGAAACTGAATAAAGTCACTGCCCACAACTACATGCTGGCAAGTCGACTAAAATCATAATTTAATATCTTCCTGACACGTTCCTGAGTAAGATAATCCTTGCCTACATGTATCTTTTACACTACACATGTAATGCCCAGACTGTTTTCACTATGCACGGTAGAACCCACCGTCTCGTCATGCATTGACGACTTTATTCTTTATGAATATTTTTACAACCTCTAAAGCCGGTACAACTTTCGGCTTACTGCCTATTACCTACATAGAAACGTGTTTGTTGCGAAACGTAATTGCGTGTAAGTGTAAATTACGCATGCTTTGGTGTGTGTCGATAAATTCGAGAAGCTACTATTTATTTAGTTATTTAATTACTTACTAATTAGGAAGTTCAGCAATATCTCTAACTATTCTTTCCATCACTCTGGAGGCAATAGGCGTATTTTTAATGGGGCGGTAGTTTTCTATATTTTGACGGCTACCTTGTTTATGTCTAGCGATGACTATGGTATGCTTCTATGTGTTTGGATACACGCCGAATTTAATTAGGTGTGTAAATAACGTTGTCCCACTAGACTTATTTGCATCTCTGTGACCTCTTTCAGTCCACCGGGATGTCAACGGTCTCTACTCTGCAGACTCAAAGCAGCTTTTACTATCTCAAGATTCTGCTAAACTTGCTCATCCAATGTAAAACAGCCTCTTCCTTCTTTTTCCTTCCCTTTACTGCTGATCCTTTCTACTTTTTCCATTTTATCCTTTGGTCTCAATCGCAACGCCCCGACTAGTTAAGTGTTGTCTGATTGGTCTACCTCATTTTGAGGGGCTTGCTGGACCAAATCACCCCTATATAATATAGCCTATTCGATATTTACTCCTTCTATCTCCGCTGAAACCCCCGCGCAGTTGTTCTCACCACAATGTTGCGACCCAATCTCAGTGCGCTGGCCAAACTCTTCTTAGCTATACGGTCCTCTGCCTTCCTACTTATCCCAGTTGGCTGTGCCATTTCCGACAAGAGGCTGGCAGCGACTTCGATCTCTTCCTCTTACGTCTAGACGCTTGTTACATTTACTGTCCTCTTATCCATTGCCTTCTACGTTATTGCGATCTGGTTTCCTTCCCACGACTCGCACTCAGTACGCCGAACCAAGTTATCTTCTTGCGTATGGCCTCCTCCGCTTCGACCTCTCTCCTTATTATTGGCGGCTATTATTAATTAATTAATTAATTATTAATTTTATTAGTATGCTGTCTAGCCGAACCACCTCCTCGTGGTGTCAGCTGGGTGGTTCGGGTTTAATCCGTACTAGCAAATAGTTCGGCGGCAGTGTTTCAGGACGTAGTGGGTTTCGCCTGGCAAGCGTTCTCTTTGTACAAAGCCACAAAAGTCTGCTTAACAACACTGTGACGTGGCGGTCGTGACTCGCCACAAAATAAAGTCACCGCGCCGTGGATATCCGGCTAATGTTATCCAACCCACGGACAGCAATCTCCTACTTGCATATTGATGACGATATCAAACATTGAAGGTTGGAGCAACGCAACTACAAGCACAAAATACACAGATACATACACATACACACACAATGATATACATACATACCCCCTACACAAATACAGACTGCTATGGCAAACATATCGAATTTTTGCACATTCTTGATCGTGCATCATTATGTCAAAATGATCATGACTGTAAAGGCGTGTCTCATCTTTTTGAGAACAAAAGAGTTATTTATTTATTTATATACCTTACCACGCTTCATATGCCTCCGCTCTTTACCTTATGTTCGCATTTGCCTATTAGTGTGACCTTACAGGAGTAACTACTCCCAATGAACTGCAGTTTTGGCCTGGCTTTTGGACCATGGAATTATGAGCGCTTCAGCGTAAGTACCTTCACAAATTTCTCTTCGCACTGCCGTCCACATTCATCCGCTCCTCTCCGACGCTTTGCACTTCCTTTCCTAATGTAAAGTTGCTTTACCCACGGTTGCTCCTCCATTCGGTAGCAAATTAGTTAGCCTTAGTTTCACCTAAGACGCCTCTAAAATTTGGACTGCTGCCATCATCACCGGTTTATTTAGTTCTCACCAACAATCATATTATTCGCTTAATTTTGTTAACACACTTTGTTATATCGGTCTCATGGCCCTGCACGTGTAGAACATGCTTCATACGTAGTAGTTGTAGTCTGAGCTACACCAGGGAAGGAATATAAAGAAGGCGCTTGCAAACCATGTATACTAAACCAAAAAGTACATAGGTTTTAATGTATCATATGCACCGTTGCCGGTCATCATTCTTCCGATAGTGTTTCTTGATTCCTTACCGTCGGGCTGTTTGGCTGCCTATTGTCCGTTGCCCCTTTTCCCCGAGGTTGCAGGTTGTATCGACCAAAACAAGGTGGGTTGTCCATTGGTACAAGCCGAATTATGCTCAATAGCCAGCTGTCTTAAACACTTGCTCCTTTCTCCTGGAGATGAAGAACTCACTCATTGATCTAAATGGAGCGCTTTCCGCCAGCCTATAGACGTCACTATCACGGGGGCTAAACTAATGGATTTGCTTCGCACCGTACTCACCGTATCACCATTTACTCACCCGGAATAATGTATTTACATGGATCCTCTGTTCCACAACAGAAGACAAAGAGTTCTGGCATGCTTACCTTCACTGTCTCCAAAATTCCAATTCTCCATTCACCTAGAGCTTTACCGAAGTCATTTCACGGACTGAGTTGCTCTTGTATAAGTGGCTTTTCCGATGGGCTATCTTGGAGATTTACCCTGACCACGGAGGCAATTGCACTTACTTACATATGAAGGAAGCCCTATTCCATTTTGCGGAGTAAGAAACCAATACTGATCACGCATTCTGCAAATCAATAGTAGATCCGCCTGGTATGAACGTATTCAGCCACAAGGAACACCTGCATTCACCATCCCCATGACAAGTCCAGCATGGATAGTTGGACACTGTTTGCGAGCCGGACAAGAATGTAACGGAAACAGCTAACCTCTATTAACCATGTTTTTGCTCAGCTGCATAATTTTACATTTAATGCTGCGACTCTTTTGCATCATTGATCGGCTTCAACAACTACTATTGGATCATTAGCAATGCATTTGGCCAACCAAGGAAGGTTTTGGGCTGCCAAACGACTGCGAACAATATACTGCAAAATTCGGTCTGTACGATGCTAGCCCTACTGTTCAAAGGAAGCTACGGCAGTGCTCCGGGACGTCGTTATTTATCGCCTGGCAAGCGTTCTCTCAATAAAAAGCCACAAATGTCCGCTTGATAACAGAGCAACATGATGAACGTGACTTGTCACCAAATATAGTCACGGCTGGACCTTTCACACTGGCGCAGTACCCAGTCTTCTACATACAACCTGTGCAATTGAATTTACTATGAAGAATGCTTTGATGGAGCACAGGACATTCCTAATTTGTACTGGTTATTGCTTGACCAAAAACTTGCTGAGGCTCCTGTGCTCATGTATTACAACATGGCAAAATTACGCCGAACTTGTACCTTGATAAACCGGTTAGGACTGATTTTTACGCGCCCTGGCGCCATCATGGTTCTTGGTCTGACTGGTACCTGACAAAATGCTCACGCGTATGGACTATATTCCTTCGGTTATGCCACTCACTAAAACGAAACGTTTTAATATTCCAAAGAAGCTTGGCTTTTGTACCTAGTTGATCGCGCCTTTACATGGGTGTTTCGTTTTACAGAAAATACGCAGTTTAGTTATACATTTATTTACATGCGCACCTTCCACCACCAGAGGAAAAAGGGTTGCATGGACCACAAACTGCTCACCTCTAATAACGCAGTTGCTCACGGTAGAAAGCTCGTGCGGTAGGGTATAAAATGGAAGTAAGTCAGGTTGGAACTTGGTATGTCTGGGCTAAGAAGTGGATATGTATTTCCGAAGCTTCTCTAGAGAGGAGCTTTGGCAGTTTGCTCTCGTATCATATTAAATTTTATTGTAGGTGTTCTGCCTATGGGTCGCGGTAGCAGTTGTATCTCCTCTAAACCCTGTTTTCTACGTCGGCGGCAAATGGGATTTTCGACATGGCGTCTGCAAGTTGGTTAACACAATGGCACGTATGGCATTTCATAAACATAGCTCCGGAAACGTGAGTACCAGCTTCAAGCGTGCCATTCCACACATACCTAGAGGCATGCGACAACCTCCTTCTCGCAGGTAAAAGAATCGCTTTCAGTATCAGACAAGGTATTGATGCGTACACTATCACTCTATCCCCGCCTACACGCAGCTGCAACGGAACTGCACACGAGTCAACATTTGAAAAACACCTTTAAACAAACATTAGACAGTGCTCTTCGAAGAGCGCTACTGTGGGAGTGGATTCAATCACCCCACGTAGGTAAGGTTAGCACTGTCTTCCTCAGTATCCCAACGAAACGCTTGGTTTTGGAGCGTCATCCTCTCAACGGCTCGGCAATAGTCGCAAATATCGGTAAATAAAGGTAAAGGTAAATAAAGGAGAAGGTAATAAGAACAGAAACCCAAGAAATGTTTTTAGCTGTGTAACATTGCGTAGTTTTGTACAATCGAGTATGGCTCTGTGTACTGCACATTTGGCTTAATACCCGAGGTAGAAATAACAAGTCTCACGAACTCGGCCTTCGTTACAGCGAACTGGAAGTTAATGGTATCAAGGCGGAGACTTGGTTCATTCAGTCTATGCAGCACCTCATGAAGGCAGTTTTGAATTTCGATGTTATTACTAACAGACACAAATATTATCCATATGCACAACACCTGCCTTGAGATCGGATAGCGATAGAGTAACAAACTTATGCCAAGCAGCTGGAGTACTACTAAGTTTAACTGGCAACACCGCGGTTGATGTAATCCGTCTTGCGGGAGGAAGGCTTTCAAATACCCGCAAGTGGGAGTCAGTGGCATGTGGTAATATGCACTGCGATATCCAGTAATGAGCAAATTTTGGCTTGTGATGACTAATCAGCGACTCGTCGCGTGAAGGCTGAGGGAAGTGGACCACAAGTATATATCGATTAAGCGCTCGACGGTCGAGGCACACACGAATAGAGCCACTTTTCTTCTGGACGACAACTAGTGGATGAACACATTTAGAACCTCGTATGGTTCCTAACAAGTCTTCCGTAACCATATTTTGCTAAGATTGCGACAAAGCTTCTCGCTTGGATAGTGGTACAGGCCTAGGTTTTGAAATGCTGAGCGGGTTGTACTCCACGCTCAACCAAATTTGGTGCACTGCTTTTGTGACTAGACTGTAACGAGTGGTTGAGCTGGCAATGGTCATCCGACTGACACATGGTGATACGTTCAATAGGATCATGTTATCAAGTCCCAACGGAGGCTAGCTATCAGGTTTAGAAACGTTAACTTCAAATATACGCTTCCTGCGGTTTATAAGGAAAATTGAAAACATAACAAATCCAAGTATATTGAAAGCACCATTTGAGTATCTGCTGAAACTGTAAGCGGAAGTATGTATAGTTAACTGAGCAAAATGCTGTTTGAATAACAACAGGGCACAAATCTGATTGGCGACGCGGAAGCTAATTCTATGCCTAGACAACCGTATTGTTACTAACTTCAAAAAACCCCAAGAAACCAAGCTGGCAAAGGCCGTTTGGGTTCTTGAGTTGGAGACGAACGTGGAGGTTGGCGTCCATTCACACCATATGTAGATTTTTCAGTGGTTATCGGAGAAGATCTAGAGGCATTTGCAGAACAAAC
Organism: Dicrocoelium dendriticum; assembly: GCA_944474145.2. Lineage (NCBI taxonomy): Eukaryota > Metazoa > Platyhelminthes > Trematoda > Plagiorchiida > Dicrocoeliidae > Dicrocoelium > Dicrocoelium dendriticum. The sequence continues at coordinate 109,678,939 of OX104069.1, forward strand.
TAAGGCAATGGCGCGGGAACGACAAAATGACCATTATTATCGCCATTCCAAAAGATTGAACCCTTTGCAAGTTATGACTTATTATTTGCACGAGGTTCAGTATTTCCCTAAAGGTAACACTTATTTCTAACTGTGGATCGAGTCAGCGAGCGTGTAGAATTCAAGCAGTACATTGCAGTATCTCCTGTGATAGAGAGGAATATTTTGTTTTGTTCCGGAACTGCGATATTTGCGCGAGGCACATCACAAGCCTAGTCCCATGTGAGCTTCCCTGCGTTCCCCATTAAGCGACGCTCCTTGAGCCAAGAATCCATGAGACCAGCAATCAATCGTTGCATTAGCAGGGTTTTTTCCACGGTTTGCTTGGGGATACTATCGTAGGCACATATTCGAACAGAACAAACTACGTCGGACTTGAATACCACTAGTGATACACCAAAAGCTTGCTTCAGATGAGAAAAATTCTACCAAGAATTAAAAGTGTTCGCTCGAACACCGAAATTTATACCAAGAGCCGATAAGGCCTCTGTCAGGTGGGGTTACTCCCGTAGGTTTAGAGTATCCAAAATACGTTGACCCTCGGGGCCGAGGTGCAAGCGCGAAGGCTTTGAAGTTTCGTACGTTTTCAGCGTTAAAGAACGTTTTAGAACCGGTAGCACAAAAATATAAATGGAAACTCTAATTTTCAATTCTTCCCAGCATTCCGCATTTGGGGCAACCGCAGAGCTAAACCAGAACTGTTCAGGAACCGTAGCGCGCAACGTCATTCGTAATGCGCGATGCCAGTTTTCTGTATCCCGAAAAAGCAGCCGAGCCGGGCAGCAAGGAAACGTTTGTATGGAGGAAACTGTCCACACGCGCGCAGTACAAATAAATCGATAGAGGTTCGTGTTGCTAACAAGCAACTGCAAGGAAACATGCTAGACCGAAGAGGGCTAAATAGAAGTGTAAATAGGATAAGCGAATCAAGGGCAAAAACAAAACAAACTAATTAAACACGCTAGAGTGCAATTGTTCGGATAGGCTCAATGAAAGCTTTGTGAAGCCCCATTCACCAGAAACAGTGTAAAGTTCAGTTTGTGTCTTGGTTCTTAAGAGTACTAGTTAAGCTGGAAATATTGGTATGCATCTACCGCTGTCCAACTCTGGCACAAGTACAGGACAATCAACTTAGAACGTTATTATGACATGCGGCGGGCGATATGCCAAGGTTGTTGGTCGCTGGAGAGTTGCGTCTTACGTACGCTGGTTGGCCTCAAGCAATTAGTGAAACAAATGGATTGCAGGTCACCAGAGAACGCACGTGAGCAACATCTAAATAGCCCACCGAGGGTACGTATGGATAACCAACATTCAACATAAAATGTCGCTATCACCGAGCAAAGTCGCGAAGCAGGTCTCGACCTTACGCCACCTACGGCAAGTCCGGGATATGTCTAACGAGTTTTATTAACGCAGTTAAATGCTGCACATTGCGCACCGTGAGAAATCCTAAGAATTTCTAACGGCAGTCCGGATATCCAACCGTGCCTCACGCGATGCACCGACGCAAACAACCTTGGCATTTCTCTACCACAAATATCGAAGCGCTCTTTGTTGCTCCGCAATGAGGTGCAGATTCTCCATATGTTACCGAATAATACAAACTTTCCACGAAAGATGGTTAACGCATAAACTTCTTGTGCAACTGTTGGATGAGTTTGCTTTCCTTCATTCTGGCTGATAGCTAAGCATGCCACAATGGTGCAGGAGGAGAATGCATAGAGATTAATAACAGCAAGACTAAGTTGAAATTTTGCCACAGATCACGGGGTTTTCTACCTTCGCCGTGGTAGCAAAGAAGTAGCAACTCAGCAATTAAATTGCAACGATTGCTCAAATGCTCCTATAAGCTGTGGCTAGCCCAACTAGCAAAATCGAAACCCAAGTTTTACTACGTTTAGGTACAGTGAAAAACGTTTTTAAAGTGTGGCGGTATTTTGTTTGACTATGGAGATGGTACTCCTGCTGTAGAGAGCGTCGATAAAGTGGTAATGCTGCAGCGTCCCTTCCAGAAATTACGCCATAGCGATAATTGTTATCACGTGCCATCGTATCCACCAAGCTCAAGTCCACATAAAAAAATGGGACTTCGCTCTGAAAGCCCCGGAGGCATTTACAGTATTGACAAAATTGGTCCCCCAATAAATCAGTCGGCCCTGGCAATGTACATGCTGCCCTCGTCAATCTACTGTTGGTTATTCTCCGGCATCCAGTTACAAAACTGTTATTTATGTCATTTCAAGAAGATCAACTACCACGCGACTGTAAGGAAGCAAGCATGCTTGCAATCCAACTGGGTTTGTCTAACTCGATACCAAGCAAGTGTAAGAGTGTGAAATTGACAAGCTTCTTGCTCATAGGTTTGGTAAGGGTCTTAAGGAACCGGATCGGTAAGCACTTAGCGGAGCACAATATAATTTGAGCAAAAGAACTTGGTTATCTCAAGAGGTACTCGAGCTTTACGAACTTATTGCAACTTCTGGACGAAGGTACTCATTGTCTCGATCTAGGGATGCCTGTAAAAGTCTGTTAACTGGAATTAAGTAAGGCTTTGAAGCACCGAAACAACGACTTTTACCCAAGATATTAATATGGATTAAGCTGTAGTCCAAATTCTTAAATTAAATTTCAGGCCTTTCACACGGAATAAATTTTTGTGTCCAAGTAGGTTATACGCGTTCTATTATGAGCTGGCTTATAGTGACATCCTTCAAGGCGCGGTACGAGGAAACCTACTATACATAATCTTTCTAAATGACCTGGCATCCAACATGCTAACCCACCCGATGCACTTTTGCTAACTATCTGTTGTTGGTCAGCAGGGGTGATCGATAAACCCATTCGAAGGACAATGCCACAGTGGTCAATTTATCGAATCAGTGGAACCGACTTCTAAATACAAACATAGGTCAGGTATTGACGGCTAGGAAAGATTAACCTACAGTTCATACATCTTCGTTGTCCATGACACTGCCGAATACTAGCCAAACAAGTGATCTTAGCATCCTCTGTGTAAACATTTTCAAACCCTTCGCACAGAGCTTTCGGGTTGGTAACTAAGCGCTGCGAACGTTGGTTCAAGAGCAAGTTCAAATTTACGTGAGACTGGAACGCCAGGATTATTCCGTTGGTGGACCCACTTCAGCGGGTCGTTGAACCAGGAGTTCGTTAACTTGGAGGTACTGATGGACCTAAAACATAGACCGCATCACACCCTGTCCAACCAATTAATGTCCACCTATCCTGCTCTATCCGTCCCTCCTGGAATGGTTAGCTGTAGTAAGAAAGAGAAGATAATGAACTCAGAAGGCAGAAAGAGAACTTGGAAAGAGCTAAGCAAGTAGAATACCAAGACATTTGAGTCATTAAATAGAACTGAAAAGTGAGTTTGTGTTAGTTAGGAACAAAGAATGGTTTGGTGTTGCTACCCAAGAGCCACTGGCTGGCGCGCAAATCCCTTAACCGTATGTTCCATAACTACGTGACCTGGAAGCGAATTCCAGTTCTTTATAACTCCGCGTGACAGAGGAGTTTCCATTCTCAACCTAACTGACAGTAGTTTATGCTACTGTTGGGCGGAACCTGGGATACTAGTCGGTAAGCAATGACACGTAAGACGTGTCAAATACGACAGTATAGAAGTCGGAGGCAACTGAACCCAACGTATATTGTACAGGCTACAAGAATAGGAAGCGAATCAGACAGAGCGAGAAACGTGCAGCGAGGAACTCACCAAAACGGTTTGTGACCATGGATGTGCAGTCAGTTAAACAAATGGACGTTTCGAAGGTTAAAACAACCATAAAATCCAATGTTATAAGATACTGAAAGAGCATGTTTTCAGTTGCACTACAAGGGCCTCCCCCTAGAAGGCTGAAGGATGGAAGCCTTCGATGGAGCTGTTAGTGGGGGGAACGGAAGGTGAGGGTGGATGCGAATGTTTGCAGGGGCTTGAGAAGGGCTTCCAAAGTGGGGTGTAGCAGATTTCGCTGGGTCCAGGCTTTTGTTAGTTTTATTTATGCCGATCGTGTGGACCAGAGTGCATCATCGGTGGGCCGTCGGGGCGGGCTGGTCGGACTGCAAAAAAACTGGCTAGTCCAGAAAAAAGGCCGACAGGACCTTCCCATTGTTGCAGACCCGACGGTGCGCTTGGGAGGTGTCACTCCCCCCACCGCACTTTAGTCCACGGTCCTCGTCCCTCGGGGAAATCCGGCCGTCCTCGTCCCACGAAGAAATGCAGGCGTCCTCGTCGGCAATGCCTAGGCGGCGTTTGAGGACCAATCCGTTCGTGGGTGTCTGCGGTCGAGGGCGACTGTCTGTTCCTTGGATGAGGAAGGGGCTTTGGGACGGCTGGCGAGTCACACCAGGGTTGCGTTGAGCCGGTTGGCGAATCACTCGAGGGTTGACTGGGCAGTTCCGGCGGTTGAGTTTCTGGAAAGTAAAACTCAGAGGGGGTTGGCAAGGGTAGGGGAAGTGGCTTGACGCCGGAGAGGGATCATGGCATGTATGATAAAAGCAAATACGCTTTTTAGGTTTTTTTTAAAAATGTTTTGGGTTTTTTTGTCGATTTTGCAAAACGTTTGTAGGTGAGACGCAGGATAACCATTAAATACGAAAAAGGCGTGTTAATGGAAATAGCAAACGCTTACAAAATCGGAAAAACGTACCGGACGTTTGACCTGTCTACCGCGTCGGTCGGTTGCCTGGGGTTGAGGCGGGATAGGTTGCGGGTCAAGGAGTACGGAGGGATCCGGGTTATCCAGCGCTCGGGAAGTCACCACAGGTGCGGGTGCTTGTGGGAGAGCATCAGGATGAGCTGCAAGTGGCTCGTCAAAGAAAGCCACTTTGAGGCGGTCGATGGACACCGTTGTTCGGTGACCATTCTGGTCTATAGTAAAATGTTTCGGAGTCCGTTGCAGAACTCTGAAAGGGCCAGTGTAGGGAGGCTGGAGAGGGCGCCGCACTGCGTCGGTGCGGAGGAAGACGTGAGTGCAGGTAGAGAGTCCGCTGTGCATTTGCACATCTCTAGTCTGTTCACGGGGCGGGGTCGGGCGTAGTGAACGCATGCGCTGAGCTAGGGAGGACGCAAAGTTAGGCGGAGGCATACCCGATGATGCGGGAGGTGAAACGAATTCTCCTGGTAACTTGAGCGTCGTTCCGTAAACCAGCTCTGCTGGTGCACATTGCAAGTCAGCTTTGATGCTGCTGCGAATGCCTAAGAGTACGAGCGAAATGTTTTCGCTCCAGCTAGGGTCAGAGGAGGCGCAGAGCGAGGCTTTAAGCTGTCTATGGAAAAGTTCAACTAGCCCGTTTGCTGCTGGGTGATACGCTGTTGTATGGATGCGGCGACAACCTAAGAAGTTGCAGAACGTATCGAATTGTGAAGATTCGAAAGGCGTTCCGCGGTCAGTTGTGATCGTGGATGGGCATCCGTAGTGCGAGACCCATCGGTCCAAGAGGGCCCGGATAACAGTCTCAGCTGTGCAGTCTGTTACGGGGATAGCTTCTGGCCATCTGGTGAAGCGGTCGACACATGTAAGGATGTATACGAATCCGCGTGACGGAGGCAATGGACCTACCAGGTCTAAGTGTACATGCGAGAACCGAGAGTCTGGGGCAGGAAATGTACCAAGAGGACTGCGGGTGTGACGATGTACTTTAGAGCGCTGGCATTGCAGGCAGGCGCGAGCCCAGGTACGAACATCTTTATTTACGCGTGGCCAAACGAAACGTTCGGTGACCAGTTTCAAAGATGCACGGATACCGGGATGTGACAGTGAGTGAAGTGCGTCAAAGACTGTGCGTCTGAAGGAGACGGGCACGAGAGGTCTAGGACAACCTGTGGACGTGTCACAGAGGATGGTTCCTTCCGTGGTTTGGAGAGGAACAGGTTGCACATGCAGCGAAGTGGACTGCAGAGTGCGCTGTATGTCTTCGTCTTGAGCCTGAGCCGATGCCATGGCGGCAAGGTCGACGGTAGGCAAAGACTGCAGAGTGAGGTTGACGCGTGAGAGAGCGTCGGCGATGGGATTGTCGACACCTGAGACATGACGTATGTCAGCAGTGAACTGCGTGACAAAGTCTAGGTGTCTTGTTTCCCGTGGGGAGTACTTGTCGCCAGCAGAGTTGAAGGCAAAGATAAGGGGCTTGTGGTCAGTGTAGACCGTGAAAGCGCGGCCTTCAAGTGTGTGCCGGAAGTGACGTATTGCTAGGTAAATGGCGAGCAGTTCTCTGCCAAACGTGCTGTAGCGGGATTCCGCTGGCTGCAGACGCTTGGAGAAGAACCCAAGGGGTTGCCAGCGCCCACCAACGTGTTGTTGGAGGACGGCTCCTACTGCTACGTCTGAGGCATCAGTCGTAATAGAAAGAGGTGCAGTCGATTCGGAATGAGCGAGGAGGGCTATGTTGGAGATAGCATCCTTGAGCTCGGCGAAGGCTGCCTGTGCTGTTTCAGGGAAAGCGAACTTGCGTTCATTTCCTCTAAGTAAGTCAGTCAGTGGCTGCATGAGCTGAGCGCAGCGCGGAATGAAGCGTCGATAGTAGTTGACCAAACCACAACATCGACGGAGGTGCTTGAAGGAAGTCGGAGCTGGGAAGTCCTTGATTGCCTGGATCTTATCAGGAAGGACTTCGATACCAGACGATGAAACGACGTGGCCTAGGAATTCTACCGTTGATTTGCCGAGTTCGCACTTAGTCGGGTTGACTGTGACACCGTGTTGGGTCAAGCGCTGGAAGAGAGCTCGAAGATGCTCGAGATGCTCTTGTTCCGATGAACTGGCTACTAAGATATCATCGAGGTAGGAATATGCGAAGTCAAGGCCACGAGTGACATCGTGGATGAAGCGCTGGAAGGTTTGTGCGGCGTTGCACAGTCCAAATGGCATTCTTAAAAATTCAAAAAAGCCGAAAGGAGTGATTACGGCTGTTTTAGGAATGTCATTGTCTTCCACAGGTATCTGGTGATAGGCGCGAACCAGATCGATCTTGCTGAAGATCGTCTTACCTGTGAGGCATGCGGTAAGGTCCTGCATGTGTGGGATGGGATACCTATCTGGGACGGTTAGGCGATTGAGTGCGCGGTAATCACCGCAAGGACGCCAGTCACCAGATTTCTTGGGCACCATCTGCATAGTCTGAGCCCCGACCCGCGAGCGCCTGAAAACCCCCCCCCTCCGTCAACCCCTCGCCCCCCCCCCCCCCCACCAAGGCCCCTCCCCCCCCCACCCACGGCACCCGGCCCCCGCGACCCACCCCCCCCTGTCCCACCCCCCCCCACCCCCCCCCGGCCCCTGCCCCCTCCACGGCCCCCCCACCCCCCCCCCCGCCCCCCCCCCCCCGCCCCCCCCACCCACCCACCACCCACCCCCCCCGCCACCCCACCCCCGCCCACCTCCACCACCCCCCACACCGCCCCGGCCCCCCCCACCCCAACCGCCCCCCCCCCCCCACGCACCCCCCCCCCCCCCCCCCACCCCGATGTTTTTGTGCCTTGTTTCATGCATTTGCTCATGTTTCCGCCCTAGCATACCTTTAGTTTTTTCTGGTGATTGTCGGCGCTGGACGGCAGCTTGAACACCTAGGGGGCAATTCGTCCGTATGTGGTTGCGTGGCTTGTGCTGCCGACGGGTCATAGCTGCCGTTTCATTGGCTGGGAACGTGCCTTGGGAATACTGAGAATAAGGAAGATTAGCGTACGGCTCGATCGAGGTGCTGGGGAAAAAGGCATAGACCGGGGATATAGATGTCACCATCGGCTGCGTGGGTGGGATTGTCCGATGTTACGCTGATGTTTTTTTGTAATGCAGTGCTTTTCCGATAAGCTTTTTAAATATGGCGTTTACGAGCATGACTCCAGAGGGTGCGAGAATATGCTCGTTTCTGAGAAAATGGTCAATTATTGCCGAACATAGGTAATACGTGGGCAAAGGGGGGACTGGCAGCGAGAGTAAAAATATCAAGGCGAGGAAAGTTGTCGCACGTTATAAATGCTTGGTCCATGGTTAGAGTGATCCTGTAATGAACATTTTAAAAGGTGGTCCTACAGGGCGTGCCATTGGCCAGGGTAGCACCAGAAGAGCTTATGTAAATGTTTATGTTTTACTCAGCAGATTGAAGCGGGTTATTTGGCGCTCTCACTCTGTGCATAGGGTGGATTTATTTTAGACACTGACTTCCGGACCTCGGAGTATCAAGACTAAGGTGGAGAGAGATAGTATAGGGCTTGGTCAATCGGTGTTTCGATTTAATCTACCTAAATGTAGATGATGATCGATCTCTCTCTTGTAGGGCTTTTATGCCTGAGGCGTTTGTAAGTGGCGCGTATTTAGTACAGGTACGGGTCTGTCCTTATTTGGTGGGGGGCGGGTGGTTGCTGATGCGTGTTTGCGGGTTTTTTCAATCTCGATTTTTTAGTTACCCAGATATATTAGATATCGCGATGTTGGTAAAAGCGAGTAACCTGATGCGCTAGCTGGTATTGTCACCTTTGATTGGAGGTTTGCGTACGTTTTGTGAGTGTGTGGATGGTGTGCTTGCACGCTGAATGCGACGAGATACGGAAATTTAATGGTCTTATTGAGAAGGGGGCCAGGCGCGAACTGTAGTGGTTTTGCGACCATGCGCACAACTGCTGAC
>OX104069.1:109687700-109705173 GCA_944474145.2 Dicrocoelium dendriticum
GAGGACAAGAGGTAATAATAAGATCACGTAGTGCTAAAGTAATATCAGTCGGCAGGCGTGTTAGCCAGTGATTGAACTTTGCAGAATCGCTAGTGACATGCTTAGAAGTAAACTCAGCTTCTAAAATCATGAACCATAAAACTGGATCTTTTTCAATAAATGGTGGAACTACAAGAGATACCGGTTGCACCGACTGTGAATCTTCACACTTTTTAGAAACTGACGTCATGGCTTGCGTGGAAAAAACCAAAAAAATGGAACGAACTCACCGGAATGCGACTGGGGTCACCAATTATGTAGCGGCTTGACGAATGCTACACAAGAAAACCGTAGCCCGGTGAGACAGAAGACGGTGGAATATAAAGATTGTCTTGAGAAAATAGCTATGTACAATAGCTATGTGAATATAGCTTGAGGAAAATGGGAGAGAGTGGTGAAGCAACGAGTAACACCACGTAGGAGCACAACAGCCGGCAGCGCGCGGGCAAGAGGGCGAACCTGGTTCAAAATTGCAGTCCAGTATATATAGGCTTGGGATGGGTGCAAAGTAAAACAAAATGTGCACAAGTCTGAATGTGATGTTTGATGGGGTAAAATGTCATGGTCACTACACCACGATGGTGTCAATTTGGTCCATGTGTTCGACATCGCCCACATCCGCCAAAGCAGAGTTGTCTTTAACAGTGTGGACTGTAGCCGGTTTCACTCTTTGTCTGTTACGCCTCATAGCTTCGAGACGTTTAGGTACCATGATATAGAAAGATGTAGCACTATACCACAACGTTACAAGTGAGGACTTGGACAAAAGTCCAAAAGATAACCCGATGTACGGTTATAAGATGACGGTGTGATATAATTAAATATCACAAACGGTATGATAGAGTTATTGGAAGCGATATAGCAAAACTGAATAGCCAACCAAAAATTTTCGACTTATTCAAATTTACCGCTGCGAGGATATACTATAAGGAAGGCAAGATATTAGCTGGTTATACATGGCGAAATCAGAAGAAATCTTACGAATATAAAATACGGATTCTAACTGTAAAAACCATAATAAAGGGTCATTCTCCCAAAAAGAGGGAGGAGCCAATGCAACCGAATTGACCATGGCATGCTGAACGGCGTTAACCGCGCATGGAGACGGCTTATCCTCTAGATTATCCATTGCAAAAAGCAGATAAAAAATGTGGTAGGTGAGAAAACAATATGATCACAAGTAATGAATCACAAAATCACTGGAACGAGCTCACCAGAATGAAAGTGCAAAATGGCGGGCAGCGTGTTCCTGATAGGGGGTCACCAATTGTTGGGCGGAACCTGGGATACTAGTCGGTAAGCAATGACACGTAATACGTGTCAAATACGACAGTATAGAAGTCGGAGGAGACTGAACCCAACGTATATTGTACAGGCTCCAAGAATAAGAAGCGAATCAGACAGAGCGAGAAGCGTGCAGCGAGGAACTCACCAAAACGGTTTGTGACCATGGATGTGCAGTCAGTTAAACAAATGGACGTTTCGAAGGTTAAAACAACCATAAAACCAATGTTATAAGATACTGAAAGAGCATGTTTTCAGCTGCACTACACTACTTTAATGGGTTAACGCGGAGCTTAGGTAATGTAGCGGGACTAAATATCCCTCATAAGTCTTGGCCGACCTTACTCGGTAAAATATCATAAGTTAGAACCAGGTCCTTGCTTATCCTTCGGTACCGCTTGGAGTAGGGCACCAACTGAACGGGCGTTCAGGCTACGTCTGCCTTCTTAGATCCTGCGCTAACCGAGTGCCTACCCGTAACATCCTCTTAAAGTACATTTGCTCTAGGATAAGACATGGTGGACAAAACTGGATAAAATATTCTAGGTAAAATAGAACGAACGCCGAGCACAGCCTCACAAACAAACTGGCCGTTAGTAATCTGAAAAAGCGGAGCATAAACCACAACACACGAAACCCCGACAAGCAGTCTTCTTCCAGTTGTCGCCAGACGGAAGTGTTGATGAGTGTACGACACCCAACTCAACGTGTCGAGTGCCAACAGGGAGCTCAAAACCGAGGACAATATACCGGGTAAGAGGATCAGTAGCTCGGATTAGGAGTACAAAGCGCTTGGGCCGGCGTAACAGGTCTTACCTTTGCTGAGCTGTTCCATTTATTCTGATACCTAGTTCCTGTATACGGGTGTAACTTTCGCAACTCTACTGTAAGAACGCACACACACATATACACGGCGCCATGGCTGGAATATAAACAATACAAGGTAAAGAGCGTGATAGAGTTCCATGTCGCCAGCTCTGCTCACTTCCTCCTTCCCTCCTGAAGTTGTTCCTCTCTGAACTTTTCATCCCTGCCCCTCCGCGGGACCTACATAGCAGGGTTAAGTAAACGTACCTTGAGACTCGTATTTGGGTAAATACCATGCAGGTGATCCTCGTAGTTCTCAAGGCATAGGTAGACAGACCGGACCAACCTCCCGGGCAACCTGTCCCAGTTTCCAGCGGTTTAGATAATTGGGTTCTAATCCTTAGCTTTGTCGGAATATCTCAACAAAGCATAATCTTCCTGCAAGTGTTCCAATTACTTGCGAGCAATGGCTTTTTGTTCCGTCCACCACGCCGGTGGCTTTCTCTAACTACCAGAATATCCATCTGTTTGCGCCATTATCTTATGGACACATTACTTACCTCGCAAGTGTAGTCTGCCAATAATCTTAGGCTCATTGGACCTTTATTCACTATGGTCTGTAATATTTGGTTCAGCCATACCTGCATTCTGGAGAATACAGGGTACCTACCCATTCACACCAGCTCCTGTTTGGAACAGTTGGGTTCAAAGCCTGCACAGCACCACAGAAAGGCACTTTATTTACTTGTAAGGATCCTAATTTATTGTGATGTTATGGCGTTAGGCCTCGTCCACCTCGCCCGTGGAGTGCTTTCCTTGTAATATCACACTAGTTTTTTACTCGCCCTTGTTCTAAATGATAACATTACATACGCTGAACACCTCTGAAGACATACCTGCGACACTCACCTGGACGAGGGATCAACCCAATAAAGAAACTATCCCCTTTTCGCAATCCTGACACACTAAAGGATCCCAGAAAACTAATCAACTCAATATATGTCACCTGAGTCCTCCGACATCAACAGCTCCAACCACTTGCGGTCAACTCCAAAGGAGATTGCACAAAAATGGGAAACAAAGCAGCGAAACTTGACTGCAAATTTCCGACAGGGTACTCGGCCAGATGCGATTGTTTAACGTCATACCACCAGGCTGCAGTGTTCCAGGGCGTGGTGAGTCTGCGTCTGGCAAGCGTTTTCCCTACAAAAGGCCACAAATCTCTGTTTAGCAACACCGCTACGTGGCGGTTGTGACTCGCCACGCAGCAAAGTCACCGCCTCTAACGCACATTGACAGTTTGACCGATACCACAGTTACCAATTCTGTGCAAATAACTGCTCTCGTAAGAACTGGCTTACGTATTTGATCGGGTAAATGCTACTATTTTTAATATTTTTGCCGCTTTTTCCTCAAACTTCATTCACCTGACCCGCAATCTGCACAAAACCTCAACGGCCTAGTTTCTCATCAACATACTCCACATTGGTGATCTGCTTCTTATCTCTACGTCTAGCATTCTGTGGACATAGACTTCGTACAACTTTTGGACTATGTGGGCACACACTATTAACTCCATCTGTACTAATTTCGCTCTTGGTGCTGCTGACCTTGCTATCACTATCATATTGCAGTACGCTGACTACTCCCAAAAGGTGTGCCACGCTTTATCGAAAATAATATATTTAGTTATTTATTTATTTTCTTGGGGCTACTATAATGTGAAGTTTTACCCACCTCACCATTGTGGTCTCCCAGTGCTCATATGTCTTTTATCTGTAAAACCTGGACAGCGAAGAAGTTGAACTTTTGCTCACCTGGACATACAACAAGATGAATAATCACGAGGTCCCTCTCCTCCACCGATCTCAAAAATAATGGCGACCCCGATCAAATTACCTGTCCAACTAGCAGAGGAAATTGGAAGCCATTACTCTGCGAAAATCCGAAGGTAAAACCAGTCGGCAAGCGGCTTTGCCAGTTCAACATTAATGTTCAAATTGCTTTACGGCAGCGTTGCAGGACGTGGTGGGTTTTCGCCTGGCAAGCGTTCTCCCTATATAAAGCCACAAATGTCCGCTTAAAAGCACTGCAACGTGGCGGATGTGACGCTCCACTGAATAAAGTCACAGCCCACAACTACATACTGGCAAGTCGACTAGACTCACATATCAACTCTTCACGACACTGTTTCAACTACACACGCTTGAACCCAATGTATCATCGTGATACACGTCTGTTTTTAAACCTTGATCATGCCTGCGTCGGTGTGTCTCTATGAAACTAAGAATAAATTATTTATTTATTTATTTATTAATATTGACTGTGCTCTTTACCAGAATATCGCTTCGGCCATTTCGGACGCTATCGCAAACCACTTGATCGGTATTTTTTATACTGGCCTGAGCCCCTGGAATTAAAACCATTTGACGTATGCAACACCTCACAAATGCTTTATCTCCCTGAAAATGTACTACTTATCTACAATGATTCTTCCTCTTGGACCGGTCTGCTAAGCCCACCTTGCCCGAGACTTATTTTTTGGACGATTACATTAGGTAGGAAATATCCGATTCTCATTACTATGGGCCCTATTCCGTCCACTACAGCCAGTTCCAAAAGTTAATGGTATATCCTGCCTCAGTCTCCCTCAGCATATTGGAAAACGAGTGCACTATGTCTGCAATCAGCCATGCGGTAAACCGATCTTAAGGTGGCATTGCCAACAGCGTATTGTTATTCCACTTGTAGAAAGACAGCAATGTTTCAGGACGTGTTAGGTTTTCGTATGGAAAGAGATCTTCCTTTAAATGCCACACACGTCTGCTTAACAACACAGCGGCGTGGCTGATGTGACTCCGCACGAAAATAAAGTCACTGTGAACGGCTAAACATTGAGAAGAGCCATATAACTAAAATCTTGCTGACTTAGCCGGACTCGTCTGAGCGCTCTACCGCTTTCTGACCCACCTCGGACTTTTAAGATCCAACTGACTTTGGCTCTGCCGACGTAACCATCTAACCCTCAACTGAAATGTATTGTTGGCCAAGAATCATCCTTACCACTGTGCCCCATTCTTCCTATACCTGCCTATTGTGTTGAGGCTCTCCTTTTGTAAGTAGACCTAAATTCTACAGATTTCACTCTTTGCGCTGCTATTCTAATCTCGTCTCCGTGGTCTCTCTGCTTCCGATTACTGTGACCCTACTGATCAGGGATGGGCAGACAAATCGGTATGCTCACATCTTCCTGAGAACATCGTTGGCTTTTCCACTTCACCTCAACTGAGCGGTTTCCCGTTCGCACTCTCTGCATTACTTTTTCAATTGGACGGATATCCCTTCGAACCTGGCTCTAATCTACCCTCGGCTGAACAGTCCCCGGTTTCTGACTGCTTCCCGACATCCGAGCTGTAGATTTCTAAGCTCTACATCCCAAACACTCCGTTCCCCTCATCCCGAGACCTTTCCATGACATGCTGTCTGGCTTTTCATATAGCCGTCGCCGTCCCAAAAGTTTCGTATCTTATGACAATCATTTTGTTATTCACACCTTAAGTTGGCGGCCGAAGTTAATCTTGCTGGCTTATCCGGACTCGTCTGAAAGGTTTACCGCTTTATGACCCACCTCGGACTTCGGAGATCTAAGTGACTTAGGCTCTGCCGACCTACCTCCTAGTAACCTACGCTTCAAAAGCAATGTTATTCATGATTCCTCATTATTTTATCTTCCTTTCATCCTGAACACGTCTCTTTATGCCGATGCTCTCTTTTAGCATTTAGATCTAAATTATACGGCTTTCTTTCTACGCGCTGCCACCCTATGCTCGTCTTAATGGTGTGCTTTCTTTGGACTATTTTGTCCCTTATGATCAGGTTTTAACAGACCAAACGACCTGTTCACATCACTCCGACGCTAACTGCCGCTGCATATAGCCACTTTTGTCCTAAACCGCTTCTTTTATGATGACAATTATTACCTTATACTTAGCTATATTTCGCGGCCTAGCTTTGTCTTGCTGACTTACCTGGCTTTGTCTGAACGGCCTTTTGTTTTCTGACCTTTGTCGCACTTCTGAGATATAACAAAGCTAGTTACTGCTGACAGAACGCCGTTACCCTCACCTTAATTGAAACACTAGGCATTATTCATCCTTCTTTTTACCAACAAGGAGGAATCATCACCTGAAGTAGGTCGGCGGCTTTTCCACTGCACCTAAATGGAACCTGTTTTACCGACTCTACATTTCCATCTTGTGCTCTATGATAAATTCCTTCTTCATTCGACGCTAAATTACATGCGTCTGTCCACTCTGACTTCTTATATTCTTACCACTTTAGGACTGAGGCAACGCGTCTTTGTCGCTCTTTTTGAGTGATATTCTATCCCGTAATCTGCACACCTTGCCTTTCTCTCTCTGGTTCCAACCGATTGAGTATATGCTCGTTAGGCCCCCTCAAGCTCTCTTTTCCTCTCTTCTATTCATATTTTGGAAGGATCTCTCATTCTCTACTGATCCGTGTTTTGCTTGCTTCTCGTCGTATTTCACCATTTGTGATACATGTGTAAATGTGATAGCTAAAAGCAAGCACATTTATTGGGGTACAATATTTCAGCCATCGCCGCAATTCATCGACTGCATTACAGACGCATCCGTTGCTTCTGTCTTTGTGGCTGTTTCGGTTCTTTTCCTTTTTCCGAGTTTGTCACAGGTACGGAGACACGCATCCAACGAATGGTCCATCGTTGCGACAACAGTACAAGCCACACGGTTCTTCTATCTGGACATAAGCGAAAGATTATCAACCCTTTTACAACTTACTAATCAGACAAATCATTCAGTATCATGCACGGAAACAAATTTTCCGAGGCTTGAACCTTTGGCTTTAGTTTGCCTAGCGTTATCTCTTCCACATTACTCTTACCTGGAGAAATACTTTTGACTTCGGAAGGCACATTCTCCCGTCATACAAAGCCATAACTATGGGTCATTATGAGCACTTTAATCCGCGTTGACCGCTCAATTGGCCGTGATTTAATATATATTTCTAATCAATTTTAATACAAACCCCGGGATCTGCGTTACTTTCTTGGGAAGCATATTCTATCCTTCGGGACTTCAACAACAACTCAATATATTTCTACGTATATCCCAAGGATACTTCGTGCGGATTTGCAGAGGATCGACATGTCATATACAAAAAGACAGGACTCGGGAACGCAATTGACACTCGGCTAACGCATCAGCCGGCAGAAAAATGGGACGCAACCTGACTGCGAAAAACAGCGCAAACAAACGTTCAACCAGAAACTTAGCCAGTTACAACTTGCCATTCAATGGATATGCAGCAGTGTTTCAGGCCGTGGTGAGTTTACGCCCGGCAAGCGTTCTCCCTATAAAAAGCCACAAATGTCCGTTTACCAACACTGCAACGTGGCGAATGTGACTCGCCACCGAATAAAGTCACAGCCCATAAGTTCACACTGGCAGGTCAATTAGCATCACCATTCTAGATTTATTCGTTACGCTGGAACATCTACATCTGCACATTCTGTCCTCTTTTTGCTTTCTACGATTTCACCGTTGACCTTTGCGTTACTTGTGCAAGAACTCTCTTTATTGTCATATATCCCTTGAGTGTGCTGTTCAATTATCTTCAACAAGGATCATTCAGGATTCTCAATCTATTATTAGCCGAGGTCCCAGTTGCACGACATATGAATTATTATTTCGCATTTTCACAATTGTACAGTTCCAGTTATCGACATATGAACAATTTTATACTGTCCTTGTTACAGTTGCCGTAAAATGTCTGATCAGTTGTGCATATCTTAGCATGCCTACATGGGCGTGCCTCGCATAGTCGAGAATAAAATATTTATTTATTTATAGCAATCGCCTTCATCAATTCTTGCTTTGTGTATAGACACTATCTAGCTTTGTACAATGTCAAACCAGCTCCAGCACTTTGATTCCTTGTACGTTGTCATCGTAAGGAACTCTTCGTAAATGTGACCGAGAGCAAAACGCCCCATTCTGTAAATCCGAGGGTCATTTACTAGACAAGTGCTGAACGATTGATCTTCTAAACTTGCAACTCACAATCTCTTGCTTGGCACAAAGTTGGACCGCTATTCTTCCCGTTTTAGCATTTGGGTTCCACTTTGTTTGTCTTTTGCTACTAACCACCATAAGATCATGAAAGCATATAGTTCACTTCACTAGTGTATTTCTTCGCCACGTCAGCGTGTTATTATGTTGCACAGCGTCACTGATGTTAACTGAAGTTTGGTAACACGTGCCTTCAGTACAGATATAACATGCCCTTGAGGTAAGGCAGCTATTAATGTGTCTTGGATGTCGCAGAGGAAAAAGCCGTATAAATTTGGATATTGTCTACTCCACGCATATATTCGATACTCCTAAAATTGGCTGAAGCGTTCTTTTCTTCGGATTAGAATTGGCAAAGAATTGCTTGTTTACTTCTTATAACTAATCTGCAGCGCTGCGTAGGCCTGCGTAAACAAAATAATATAGGGAATATTTTACGTTTGATAACAATGAGGCTGGCCAACGCAGGCATGCTCAAATTTTTGCAGGTAATATTTCGCCGTCGGCAAATTGTGTTACGTACATAAATGGAGAAAATATATGTGTGTGGAATACATCAAGCATAAAATAAAATGTTTTGTGTCAATGTGGATATAGCGTAATGTCGAAATTTGTAATCGGTTAATTTATTATGTTTGGTAATTATATAAAATACGGCAGGTTAGCCAGTAACATAATGGATTTGTGTCTGCATATTTTGTAAGTGTATGTGTTAGCTAGCATTGGGAGATAAAATGTACAGTTTCGCTGTGGTATTGAGTTTGTTTGCTTTGGTAGCCACCGCATAAAGATTTCAATGGAACTCGTCGATTCGAATGAGGTTTGTGAAGTGATTCTCTAACATAAAGGTAATTGGCAATGACTTTAATTGTGGCGGGTCACATCCACCACTTCACCTTCTTGTTGAACAGAACGTTGTTGCTTCATAGGAGAGCGACTGCCAGGCGAAAACTCACCACGTCCAGGAACACTGCCGCCGAACCATTAGCTATACCGGGATTAACCCATACCACACAGCTGGCACCACGTGAACGCTGTTCAGCTAGTCCTCAATGTCGAGTTTGGTGTTCTTATCAGCTACGAACGAAATGACATCCACGTAGCGGTGAGATCATTTAAATTATTTAGCTCCGTTTGTAGCTTGTGTTTCTCTATATTTGTCATGAATATATCAGCCAAAATTTGACCGAGGCTCAACTCCAGAGTAACATGATCAAACCGTTTGTGGTATTTACCCTTAAATGGAAACTGCGCTTTTCAGCTACACAACAGATAAGGGACCTGCATTAAACGCAGCGGTACACCCACTACATTTGTAGTCCTTATATGGTCATAAATGTAATCGGATAACTGCTGCAGCGGAATGTCGGCGAAATGGGAGGTGAGGTCGATGAATAACAGTACCGCCACTGAATTTACAAGGTATTCTAATTATTTGTAAACTACCTCGAAGGCTGTAATGTGTAAGCAGCTGTCCTACACGCTCAAGTATTTCAGGCAGCCATCGCGCGAGCGCATGGTAGGGAGAGTTAACCATGCAAAGATGGGATGAATATGGACACCGACCTTATGAAAAGGCGGTGAGCAATAAAGCCACGTAATGTTCAGGACGCTGAGATTTAAGTTCCCATAAGTGCTAGGAGAAGTGTGGCTCCTGTTTTCGAAACTCCTACGGGGTCCTAGAATTATGCCAGTCAATTTGTTCTGTCTGGTGTCTTTATCCCATGGTGCAGGGAAATTGGTTCGCATAGCTAGACTGATAACTAACTGCAAATAGCAATGGAACTATAGGAATATCCCATATCTCCCTCAATAGAGCTTCCTCTTGTTCGCAGTGTTTGCATTAATTTTTCAAATGGACGAATATTCCTCTGGACCTGGCTCGAATCTACCCTTGGCTGACCAGCCCCTGTTTCTGACTGCTTTCCGACATTCGAGACGTTATTACTCTAGGCCCTACATTCCAAAATATCTGTTCTCCTTATCCCGAGACCTTTCCTTGACAGTTTATCTGGCTTTTCGCATAGCCGCTGCCGTCCCGAAAGCTTTTCATCTTACGAAACTCATTACTGTTATTCACACCAAAAGTTGGCGGCCTAACTTTATCTTGCTGGCATATCCGGAGTCGTCTGAACGGTCCAACACTTTCTAACACACCTCGGACTTCTGAGACCTAAGTGACTTAGGCTCTGCCGACAAACCGCCGAGTAACCTTCACTTCAAATGCATTGGTTTTCATGATTCATCATTATTATTATACCTTCCTTTCATAATTAACATGTCTTTTTACCGGTGCTCTCTTTTAGCATTTAGATCTAAATTATACGGCTTGCTTTCTATGCTCTGGCACCCTATTCTCGTCTGAATTGTCTGCCTTCGTTGGACTACTATGCCTTTATGACCAGGTTTTAACATACACAACGACCTGTTCACATCACTCCGACGCTAACTGCCGCTGCATATAGAAACTTTCGTCATAAACTGCTTCTTTTATGATGACACTCACTACCTTCTACTTAGCTATATTTAGCTGCCTAGCTTCTTCTTGCTGATTTACCTGGTCTTGCGTGAACGGTCTCTTGTGTTCCGACCTTTGTCGGACTTCTGAGATATAACTTATCCAGTTTCAGCTGACACAAAGCTGCTACCCTCACTTTAATTACACCGCTAGGCATTATTCATCCTTCTGTTTACTATCAAGGAGTAATCATCACCTGAAGAAGGTCGGCGGCTATTCCACTTCTCCTCATTAAAACCTGTTTTACCGACCCTTTCTTTCCTTCCCGCGCTTTATGTTGCATTCCTTCTTCAAGCGACGCTAAATTACATGCGTCTGTCCACTCTGACTTCTTATATTCCTACCACTTTAGGGCTGAGGCAACGCGTCTCTGTCGCTCTTGATGAGTGATAATCTTTCCCACAATCTGCGCACCTCACCCCTTCTCTCTGGTTCCAACCGATTGAGCATATGCTCGCTTTTCTTCACTACCATTCCCATTTTTAGAACAATCTCTCATTCTCTACTGATCCGTGTTTTGCTTGCTTCTCGTCGTATTTCACCATTTATGATACACATGTAAATGCGATTATTAAATAACAAGTACATGTATAGGGGTACAATATTCAAGCCATTGCCGCAATTCATCGACTGCATTACAGACGCATCAGTTTCTTCTGTTATTGTGGCTGTTTCGGTTCGTTCCCTTTTTCCGAGTTTGTCACAGGTACTGAGACATGCATCCAACGAATGGTCCATCGTTGCGACAACAGTACAAGCCACACGGTTCTTTTATCTGGACATGCGCAGAAGATTATCAAATTTTTACAAATTACGAACCCGACAATTCATTCGGTATCATGCACGGAAACAAATTTTTCGAGGCTTTAATCTTTGGCTTTAGTTTGCCTAGCGTTATCTCTTCCACATTACTCTTACCTGGAGAAATACTTTTGACTTCGGAAGGCACATTCTCCTGTCATACTAAGCCAGAACAATAGGTCATATTGAGCACTTTAATCCGCGTTGACCGCTCAATTGGCCGTGGTTTCCTATATATTTCTAATCAATTTTACTACATACCCAGTATGGAGAACTGGACGTATACACATATTTCCATATATTATGCATCTGAGAACTCTCGACAGACGAAAATTTAATCTTTTGCTTACCTGCACACACAATAAGAAGACTATTCGCGATGTTCCCCTCCTCAACCGGCCTCATCCATCATGGCGGCCCCGATAACACTACTTGTCCAACTTACAGAGGAAATTAGGAGCCATTTGTATGCCAATAACCGAATACCAAAGCAGTCGTCGAACGGCTTTGCCAGTCATACATTAATGATCAAAATGCTTTACGGCAGTGTTGCAGGACGTGGTGGGTTTTCTCCTGGCAAGCGTTCTCCTTATAAAAAGCCACAAATCTCTGCCCAACCATACTGTGACGTGGCGGATGTGGCTCGCAACTGAAAAACGTCACTGCTCACAACTACCTACTGGCAAGTCGACTAGACTCATATTTCACCTCTTCCCGACACAGGCAAGAATATGTTACACACTGTCTACTAGCACTGTTACATTGCACTTTTGGTGTCTTGACCGTTTCAACTACACACGATTGAACCCGAAGTATCGTCGTGATACACAACTGCCTTTAAACCTTGATCACGCCTGATTTGGTGTGACCCAAGCAATTTGAGAACAAACTATTTATTTACATGTCCACTTTGCTGCTGTCACGGTTACCGTTACCATAATATGTCTGTACGGTTGCACATACCTGATCATACCTCCAAGGGCGTCTCGCATAGTCGATAATAAAATATTTTTTATTTATCTACGATGCTTTCTTGGGCACCATATTCTATCCTTCGATACTTCAACAACAATTCAATTTATTTCAATGTATATCCCTCGGAAACTTCAGGTGGTTCTGCAGAGGATCAACACGTCATATTCAAAAAGACAGGAATCAGGAGCGCAATTGACACTCGGCTAACGCATCAGTCGGCAGAAAAATGGGACGCAACCTGACTGTGAATAACAGAGAAAACAAATGTTCAACCAGAAACATAGACGGTTACAACTTGCGATTCAATGGATTGGCGGTTGTATTTCAGGACGTGGTGGGTTTTCGCCTGGCAAGCGTTCTCCCTATAAAAAGCCACAAATGTCCGTGTACCAACACTGCAACGTGGCGAATGTGACTCGCCACCGAATAAAGTCACAGCCCATAACTTCACACTGGCAGGTCAACTAGCGTCACCATTCTAGCTAGCTTCGTTACACTAGAACTTTTACATCTACACATTCTGTCGTCTTTATGCGTTCTACGATAATAATGTTGACCTCTGCGTTACTTGTTCACGAATTCTCTGTATTGTCATAGCGCCCTTGAGTGTGGTCTTCAATTATCTTCCAATGGATCATTCAGGATTCTCAAACTATTATTAGCCGAGGTCCCAGTCTCACGGATTCCGAATTATTATTTCGCATTTTCGCCATTGTACAGTTCCAATTATGGACAAATGAACAATATTATACTGTCATTGTTACAGTTGCCGTAAAATATCTGATCAGTTGTGCATATCTGAGCATGACTTTATGGGCGTGCCTTGCACCGTCGAAAATAAAATATTTATTTATTTATTTATTTAAACACCATGTCATATACCAAATCTCTCCCGTTCGGTATACGCAATCTAAAGGAACTCTTCACAGAAGTATCCCTATTGCCTACGAACTATAAGATAATCGGTGGTGACTTTAACATGCCACAAGTGGCCTGGCAAACGCAATCTGCGCTACTCAAATACCGTGCTTTGTGGACACCATAGAAGAATTTTGGCTGTCAACCGACTGCGAATAATAGAATGCAAAATCGGTCTATACGATGCCTAACCGACTTGCACTACTGTTCAACGAAAGTACGGCAGTGTTCCAGGACGTGGTGGGTTTTCGCCTGGCAAGCGTTCTCCCTATAAAAAGCCACAAATGTCCGCTTAACAACACTGCAACGTGGCGGATGTGACTAGCCACAAAATAAAGTCACCGTTAAGCATTTCACACTGACACAGTCCTCAGCCTTCTACACCGAACCTGTGCAACTAATTCTGCTATGAAGTATGCTTTGTTGGAGCACAGATCATCCCTATCTCGTAATGGTTATTCGTTGCAACAACACCTTGTTTAGGCTCCTGTGCTCAGGGATCACTACCTGGCGAAATTACCCCCAACTTGTGTTTTCACGGATTTTTGCGCGCTGTGGCGCGCGCTCACGCATACGGACAACATCTTTTCTTTTATACCTTTCATTAAAACGAAATGTTTTAACATTCTACAGAAGCTATGTTTGTGTACATATTTGATCACGCCTTTACAGGTGTGTCTCGTTTTACCGAGAATATACTATTTATTTATTTATTTACAATGCATCTGGGTTTACTCAACACATGCATGCACTCACTAGACACAGTAACACCATAGATTTACTTTTTACCAACGGAGTTGCACATGCATCTGCTAACGTGCTTGCTAATCTCCCTGGAAGCGCGCACAAAATAGTAAAACTCTCTTTCCAACTACTCATCACTCGTCCCCCAGTGGCTAGAACAGCGTGTTCTGTTCGGCCCTTTAAACGCATCAATTGGACAAACTTTGCTCTACTTCTGAGATCCATCAGCTGAGATTCATTCTTTCTGGCTGCAGATGCGGGCACTGCCTCATTTGTACTATGTAGAAATCTCACTTGCTGCCTGGATATACTTGCACCTATAACGAAACAAAAAGCAATACAGCCACCGCAGGACGAAGCTCCCCTCGCAAACTGCTCGTCAAGCTCATAAAGCTACGTTCGAAGTACAGCAGGACCCAAGATTACTTCCTCCTTATTCGCATCCATAAAGTCCTGTTGGAGTGGAGAAATTCACAAATTACCGCAACTTTGTCCGAAGAACAAACTGCCCTAAACTCTATCAACCGTATCAAAGCCCTCAATTCCCTGATGAGGCGCAGAAGTAACCCCGCCTCGATTTCCATTAACTGGATTACTCGTCCAGACAACTCAGTTACCAGTAACCAAGCTGAAATATGTGAGGTCATGAACCGCCACTACTGCGACTCTTTCACCTCTGCTAACCTGACACTGCCCCTTAATATTCCTAGTTGCACCCATGATACTTTACGCGCAGTACAAGTTGACCTGCGTACCATTACTCGAGATGTTCAATCCCTCGTATTAACCTTCCATGCCGGACCTGCTGGCCTCCCATCGGCTCTGCTAATTCTAGGTGGCGTGGATATAGCCGTCCTCCTTCTTAACCTCTTTACCCTTTCCATGGAACAAGGAACAAATCCCTCCGCCTGGAAACCTGCTGTAGTCATGCCAAGACCCGAAAGGGGAAGCCGTCAAAACGTTGATAACTATCGACCCATTAGTCACACCCCATTCGCTTCACGGACGATGGAGAGGATCGTCAAGGAAGAGCTCCTACGGTTCTTGACAAATCGTAACCTCATCAACAAATCCCAACATGGATTTCACCCATCTAAATCCTGCCGAACCTGCCAGCTGGAGTTTCTGAACAATGTTACCGCCATGATTAATTGCAGGAAAGCTCTGATCCTCATCTTCTTGAATATGAGAAAAGCGTTCGACCGAGTTCCTCAACATGGACTGCTAACTAAATTGGCTTCTTACGGTATATAGGACCAGTTGCATTTCTGGTTCCCTTCTGATCTTTCCTGTCGCACACTATCGGTGAGACTAGGAGACTTCGAATCCTCACCGAAACCAGTTACAAGTGGTGTGTTCCAGGGAAGTGTACTGGGCCCTATACTCTTCCTACTTTACATCAACGACGTATTTCAAGTCTTTGAATATGGAAAGGCGTACCTGTTCGCCGATGCTATCAAATTCGTATGCTCCATTGACCCGGGTAACCTAAGGAGCGGTCTCCTCAATATTCAAAACGACGTTAAATCGTTAGACTGTTTGTGCAACACATGGAAGCTTGACTTCTCTCCTACAAAGTGCAGCTTTCTGTCGTACAGAAGCACTGTGCCACCTAGTGCGCTAACCCTGAATGGCGATTCACTAGCCATCTGTCAAACCGTAAGGGATCTCGGAGTAAACTATTCAAACTCACTAAATTTCTCAGAACAAGTTAGCTATAGGGTAGCTAAAGCCAGATCCCTCATTGGTCATATCTGCAAAAGAATGCTCGTAACAGAATCCGGACTCACTCTATACAAGGTATGCTCCAGACCTCTTCTGGAATACTGCTCAATAATATTTACCAACTCCAAAAAGAGTGACCGAATAGCAATTGAGAAAGTACAACGCGCATTAACAAAGCGCCTGTTTTACCCTTCTACTCCCAACTACCGTGAGCGCTGTAAGCTCCTTGGTTTTGAACCTTTAGGGTTACGAAGAATGAGACTCAACCTCAACTTCTTATTCCAGACGATAAACAACCCAAATACGAATGTTGAAGGACTTATTCAACAAAACGGTGACGCTCGGTATCCCCCGCCATAGACCCTTACTCATTACCCTGCCCACAGCCCGCACTAACTTGTGTAACAACTTCTTTCTCTACAGATTCGCTCACGTCTGGAACAGACAACCATTACAAGTAAGGGCATCCGAGCATACTGCACAGTTCCAATCAGCCCTACATCAACATCTTGCGACCCTGCCTACATGCGAGCTCTTTAACACCAATATACCGAAGGTTGAACCTTGAGAACATGGCCCAAAGCATCCCTAAGTCTGAAAATCCAAAAAATCGGACACAGGCCCTATCAAATAACCGTTCTTTACTCTCTGGGACTGTCCACGTCACAAAACATAACTCTTAAGATCTACGCACAGTTGCTCCATTGCCTCGCTCGTTTGTTGATTTATTCATTGAAACTTTAGGTGTGCAGTCGTGGTCAAACGTCTTAATGATATGGCTAAACCAGCCACATATACATTCTTTTCTAGTGCTACTATCTATGCTTAGCAGCGGCTGATCGCCATAGGCTCCTTTCACCTTTGCCGATATCCGGAGCTAGGTAGGAGTCGCTCCTTTCTTACAATGTTCATTATCTTGGATTGTTTGCGTCGCAGCTCAGATGGTTTGTTGACCTATTATATGTCACCGTAGGATCCACTAGTAACTGAGGGCTTAATCCGAACTCTATTGCTGGCCATTCATCTCTCTCCTAGCGCGCCGTTATCCGTCGTTCCTCTTACTCGTGTCAACACTTCTTGGCAGTAGCTAGACGTTGTGGGCTCCATGTAACTTGCAAGGAGCCACTCCCTGACACTCCAACCTTTATTTTCCTCTGACGTTTGTCTCTCTAATCTTCGCTCGCATGTTTGATTTCTTCGTCGAAACTGTAGGTATCCAATAGTGGTCAAACGTCTTAATGATATGGCTACAAGAGCCACTGATACATCCTGTTCTAGAGCCACTATTTCTGCTTAGCAGCAGCTAGTCACCATAGCTTCCATTTAACTGTGCGGATATCCGGAGCTCGCTCCTTTCTTACAATGTTTATTCACTTGGATTGTTTGCGTCACAGCTCAGTCGGTTGACTTATCACTTACCTTCACTGGCCTGTTGATAAACTAAGCGACCCTGTTGGCATACGCTATTGACCAAGAGTCTGATTGGAATGGCTGCATCTGGCCATTGAGCCTCTCCTAGCTCCACCATCTGTCGGTCGTCGTAAATTCG
>OX104069.1:109705672-109913704 GCA_944474145.2 Dicrocoelium dendriticum
TTCAGAGAGGACATGCAGCGCCCAAAAGGATAACTCTTATCTTTCGTGTACAATTTACTTGTTGACCGATTGTACATTACTCCTTCTTGTTTTAATCTTACAACCGGCTCGACATCCAACTGCCTTGTAAGTCCTTGCGCTCACGTGTACGCTCTTGCCTCGCTTCATCCGTCCGTTTCTTGTTCTAGTCCCATCGAATACAGTCCGCTGTGTCCGACTTCAATTGCCTTTTGATATCCGCGCTTTATTCCGCGCATTGTCTCGGACTAGTATTAACTAGTCCTACAAATTGGTGACCCCGATTCGCACGCGCGAATTCAACATTTTTCTCGTTTGTATTTTTTGGGGAGTTCGTTCCTATTTCTCGATTATATACCTATATTCATTTGTTTCTTGCGTAATTTTAATACTTTTATCGTATTTTGTTTCTTTCTTTATCTTTCGACTCACATTTCGAGAGCGGCATCTGAGTCGTTTCACAGCGTAACCATGCTTATTTTGGCTGTTCGAAGTTTCATGGAACACAGTCCAGAAGTTTGGTTTAAGATATTCGAGATCGAGCTAGAAAATAAGGGGCATAACGGCGGACCGTCCAAGGTACAATCAACTCGTCCCACGCCTTCCTCCGTCGGTAGTGACGCTGATTGAGGACATTCTACTCTGCCTATTGAATGAGGCAAAGTATGAAACGATGAAGCAAGCGATATTGAAAGAGCTACGACCCAGCGCACGAGCACGATTTGAGCAGCTCAATGGTCTCAAGCTTAGAGATCGCAGGCCGTCGGCATTGCTCCGCGAACTTCAGCGCATCGCTGATCCCCTATTCTTGAACAAAGAAGGGATAAAGGAGCTGTGGTTTGCACGTCTCCCAGAGCCATTGCCGGTAATGCTGTCCATGTTTATAGAGGCATCCCTGAAAGACTTAGCTACTAAGGCAGACGCTGCGTTCGAGCGTTTTCCGCAGCAGGCGACCAGTAACTCCGGTGACGTATTCTCACCGATGAAAACAGAATCCCATGTTTGTTTCCAGTCGCTAGACCGATCTGACTCTAAAGACGAGGAAATTGCGTTACTTCGCAGCAGGATAGCAGCAATGAAGGCTTCGAAGCAGCGTGTGCCACGGTCAAATGCTGACCATGTTTTGGCTGCCGTTCATTGCGGCTCGTCTGTGCCTGCACCGAGTACGTTACGTTCGGCACGAAAGCGCAACATTTTCCTTACAAGTTCTCTGTCAGATAGTGTCAAACCCGTCGAAGAAGTATGTTGATATCACCGCCAATACGGTGGAAGAGCTAGACGTTGTCGGGCTCCCTGCATTAGGCACGACTCAGGGACAATGATTAGCCCGCATACTAGCACTACAAACGTATCATTCAATAACCAAGCAAACCGACTGTTTTACGTTAAGGATCGACGTTCTTCCATCACCTTCCTCATCGATACGGGAACGGAAGTCAGCGTCATCCCGGCGACCTTTAGCGACAAGCACTCGAAGCCTACGTACAATTGGCGGCGTCTGTATCCGTATTTGCCTATCACTGTGACGTCCGTGGGAACAGTCACAGGACGCCTACGCCTACAAAGGGGACCACAGGTGGCTTGCGCTGCATGACCCGCAGTTCCACCCACACACCCAATATCCGGTGTAAACCCGAAGGCGTAAGACCTAGAGGCATGTGAATGGGAGCCACGTTTCATCAATGGAGCCGTCCCAAACTCCCTAAACAAGCAGGACGAAAGCATTCCGGCCTAATTGGGAAGGCATACACACCAAACTTACACATGGCAGTGGTTGGACCGTAGTCTGTTCCACAAAGAGTAGAACCACTCTTTGTGCTCAGCACCGTCACGTGGACGGTGCATTCTGTCCCCTCCATCGAAAACCAACTGTCTCCTGGAGCCAGTATAGACGAGGTGGTAGGTAGTAGACAGGTATGCACGTTGTCTACGTCCACATCAAGCGCATCCACACCGTGGAGCTCAAACAACATCTATTGCTAAAATGCAAGATTAATCGGCAGGCAAAAACGTACCATATACGCTGCCTTTTTAGCCAGGAGTAGTAAATCGAATGAGAGTGTACGCGTCATGCATCTATTCTGCGTGCAATAATAACTTATTCTGCACCTGAGCGACTGCCCTTATGTTCAGTCTATTGAGATGGCAACAATCAAGTTTTCCTTGGGTTCCCAATACCTAAAATCAATATTAAGTTGATCATTCAGTCAACTTCTTCACGTTCCGGTAATGTTGTTTTCCGCTTGCTCGAGTGCCGTTTCCCTGCACTAAGTTCGTCCTACAATATCGGTATGCGCAACCACGTCAAATTCTTTCGGTATACACATATACATAGATTGGCGTTATCTGTGTTCACTTGTAGTTTGCATATAGCATTTGCACATGCGTTCATCCAGACTTAAGTGTGAACTAGGACAAACTGAATAGATGCACGTTAGACATCATGATCAATCGTACGACAAACGTATATGTGTTTCGTTTGGACGGCAGGCTAAAACCACTTTCGTAGGCATGACAATAAGTACCCAGTACGAACTGTTGAGGTTACTTCAACACTTGGACGTTACAGCCTTAAATCTTAGGCATCCATATTTGGAGGAACCCGCGATAGCAATAGTGAAGCAACTGCTAGATATAATGATGAATAAACTACTGGTACATTGAAATATTGTGCACTTAGATCTGTTCCTCTATATGTACAGGTTGGTTTGCTTAGCTGATGGGGGAGATGACACTGCACGCGAGTGCGATGCAGTGTCCACTTCCGGCCCTCTGTGTCACCGACCGGTTCGGTCACCTGCCGCCCAGGCTTGTGCAACTAATCCAAGAACCTTGGATGGGCAACCTTTGGTATTGACAGGGGAAATCAATTAAGTCCCCCTACCCACTGCCAACAATTAACTTTCCAATCATTGCGCACATTTTCTGTGCAAATGTCCAAATACTCAACCGTTTGTACCTACCGATATAGAACCTACTGTGGCCATAAACTATTTGTTAACGACCTATATCGTACGTCTCAGGTGCAGCTACTCGGTGCTCATAAAACGATTTTTGCTATACGCCGACACCTTTCCGAGGTAATATACTAACCCACTGACGTACCACTCCCGATAAGTTCAAACTTTTACTTAGTCAATCTAAAAGATTGGCAACGTGTTATGCGATTTCTGGCTAAATACAAATATGTATATAGGTATGCATATATGTATGTATATATATATGTACACATATGTAAATATATAAAGATATATTGATATATATATTAAATAAATAAATAAATATTTTATTCTCGGCAAAGCGAGACACGCCTTTCGGGCATGATCAGCATATCGTATTATTGTACATGATAGCAGAATAAGCAGCACGAAGAGTGGGAGGTTTACAGTTGGAGACAGTAGTGTGGACCCATAGGGCCCAAAGGTTGTCTGAAGTCTATGTACACAGAATGTGCGAGGTCAAGATAGTAATCAGATCACTTATATGATGTGTTGATGAGGAACTAGTCCGATGAGGTCCCTTAAGCAATGTAGGTCCGTAGGTGCAATATGAGGAAAGGGGTGAAAAACACTTAAGGATAGTGGCATGCCACTAATAACATATGTAGGCGTGTTCGAGCAGGTAATGCAGGTAATGTTATCCTGTAGAACAAGGGTGAGAAGAAAAACGGACCGAGCAAACTGTCAACAAAATTGAACAGGACTATGTTATTGTATAAATATAAAATTCATGTTAAAATTTTGCTGACTGAAAGCAATGGAGTGACCGTATATGTTGTACCTCATATCCGTATCCGTAGTTTTGCGTTGTAGCACGAGACCTGATATTTGTTGAATGTGAGGGGAAGATGCTGGCCGAAGTGGCCTAGCGTACGCAAAAGTTGTCCTGTTTGGGAACCATGCGTATCAGACGTTGTTAACCGGTAAAGGAGTTGAGGGAATCAGAAGAACATAGTGAGTGGTTTAAAAAACGCTTAAGATATCAGTTTAGCGATCTGTTGACAGTGCTAGAGCTTATCGTTCGAACATGTACGAGAACCAGAGAAGTTATTACGCCGGGATTGAAGCCATGCAAATAATAACGCAACATGTTCAGCAATCGGATGCTAGACAGCTGGGTGAAAGGGTGAAACGGAGTATCAAATTTGTGATGAGAATGGGATTTATATACTACAACTGTAACGACAGTGCGGTTGCAAAGCTAGCCCTAAAGGGACCTCGATTAGCGGAAAATGATAGGGACTTCTACAGTGCAGCTGACAGGTCAAATATACGACAGGAATAGGTGATACTGGGAGTCGGGTTAGTTATGTGGAAGAAACTGCTTGCTGATAGGCCTTCACCTTTAATAATAGGAGAGAGAAGGGCTTGAATACTACGGGTTAAGTTAGAAAATGGTTGTAGGGCCAGCGCTGAAGGGGACCTAGAATATCAGTCTTGTGAGCAATAGCCGCAAATGATGCCACGTGTGTCACTCTGATGTGGACATCCACGGTGGAACGTTGAAATCAAATATACTGCTAGTTAGGACTCACTAATTGGTGAGTTGCTGGCAACCTGATTAGTTAGGATACCGCAGCGGTACACTTTGTTAGGCTCAGCATAGTCTGATAGGCGTACTGTGTAGAATACAAGAGGGAAAACAGACAGCAATACTTGCGACAGCTGTAGAGAGAAAACAACAGTGGTGCTAGCTCCGGAATTGACCAAGGGTAAGAAAATAATACGGACAGCACCGCCAATTGCCAAGTTTTCATCCCAAGATATGCGATGACTAGAGGAGGTGCAGAAAAAGTATACAATAGAGTATGGTTAAACATAGAAGTGGATGAGACCTAAAGAAGTTCAAGTGCTCAGCATCTGGCGCTGGTGGAATAAGAAAGCCATCAGTCCTATAGACGGGGTTGTGAGAATTAAAATTGCATGGCGGCCGATGAGCTGAGACTAAGGGTACCTATACCGCCATTGAATAGTTGCGATATGAACGAAGAGAGACGCCAAACAAGAGAGGAAGACGTTAGTGTGAGCTGAGATGCATGATAGTGTAACCGAGAGCCAAACTCAATCTGAGACCGGAAATTTGGATTTCAGTAGGCGTTACCAAGCTTAGAGATAATGATTCAGACGAAGAAGAGTATCATAAGGTTGTAAGTTATGCCAATGAGAACTTGAGTCGATGGCAGCCGATGCTCAAAATAAGAGAGGCATTGGTTTAAGACTATGGGCATATGGAGCCTAAGAGGACTGACTTGTCCAAAATGTATTGCAATGAGAGGCACAGAAGGAAAGATAACCAAAAGAGGCCTGGAATGTTGCGCTGACACTAGTGGTACCTATACCGCCATTGAAATGTTGCGGTATAGACCAAAAGATAGGCCAAACATGTATATACATGTATATATATTCATACATGTTTGTTGGTTTGTATGTAATGTCATGCACTGCGAGGCAATGCAAATGTTCATGGAAGCAGGAATATACCCATGTTAATGTAGATGTAAGGGTAGGTTTACGTACAAATTTCTACGTACATATGGTTATACTGATATATGCATTTGTACATAGCAATATACAGAAATGACATATAAAGGCGGGGGCACATATTTATATATACCTATATATATGTGTATATATACGTCAATATATGCATGGATTTATATATATAAGTATACTTGTAAATATTCCCTTCCCAGAACACCGAAAATGAATGCAAATCCGTGCATACGAGTGTAACATGATTGACAAGGTACAGCGGCGTGCCTCGAAATCCATACTGGAGTTAAGGGACTTGCCTTACCCTCTTCCACTACAGCGGATGCACCTGTTCTCCGTGGAATATCGCCGAGGTAGAGGTGATCTGAGTTTTACTAGGCGAATGCTGATCTGGAAATGGGGATGGAGCTACAAGTGTTCTTTCAAGTCAAAACTAATAGTTTCACTCGTGAACACAACTGGAAACTATTTAAACCCAGAAGTCTCAGAGTTCGCTCCCCTCTCGGTCTTACAACCCGCACTGTCAATGACTGGAACGACTTGCCGAAACATGTAGTCGACGCGCAGTCGGAGGAATGTTTCAAGTGCTTTTTGGATTCTCACTTGATGAGTAAGCTGGGATCCTGCTTCTTCCACTGAAGCTGTTACGGCCCCTTGTGGAATACCGTCTCGTAGCGACTCACGGCATCCACGCAATGATCGGGAAGTGAAGGAGCTGACAAAGGACTTTCCTTCTGCTCTCTACAATCCAATGATCCAATGATACGCGTTTCTCAGTACACATTGATATACACAGCAACGCAGTTGTAGACAATGCTCTTTACTCGTAATTTGTTATCAATTCCCTATACATTCTTCTTGATCCCATTAACCATGCGCATGGTGTGGGCTTCGTGACTGCACTTATTCGTTTCGCGTTTTCGCCTGATCATCGCATTACCTTTACCACCAGTTCATATTTAAAGCTTCCTTACTATGTTTCACAACGTCGAAATGAATTGGAATATTGGTAGCTCGGGAGGCTTGCTCAGTTGTTGTAGAGTTCTCCGAGCTGGGTTTGCTTTCTACCAGCTACTGCTGCTTCACTGCCATCCATCCCACACTGAAGATGCCACCTTGAATGGTGGCGAAACGTCTGCTACCAAGTTGCCCAGCTCGGAGAACTCCACAACAACTGATGTTACACAAATTTTCATTACGTATATCCGCTCGTGATAAACACACCAGGTAGCTACGTAGTCTAAAAGGTTTTTTTCAGACTTTCTGTGTACATTATTCGTACGAATAGCATCCCGTGGTTATTTCTCTGTTTTTTACATGCCTATTTTTGACAGTAAATTCAGATTAGACCATCGCTTAAATATATTAATTGACACATTCCGTAGCCTAAATATTTTTCACACTTTTTGAACGCATTCTCCGTACGTTCGCATCCGTTGATTTTTCGCCATTTTATTGGCCTTCCTTATTTTACGCACTTGGTCTCAGTAAAATGCTGACGAATAACCCCACATGTTACACAATTATACGCTTCACATTATTTTATGCTATTCATCTATTACACTCTGAGGTGTATTTAATTCCGCCGTTAAACGGATGTAATAGTTAGTAGCAAAGAAATTCAAATTTAACCGCCATAGTGCAATCAAACGGTCCAAAACAAACCTTCTAAGCAAAAGACATTTACGGACAGTGTGAACAGTAAAACAGTTAAAAGTATTGAGCTTTACAAACAAAGAAGCAGAATCAAAACTTTCCACTCGTTCACTGGTCGTTGGGTAACAAAATAAATAGTTTAGTCTCGTGTTCATCCAGCCACACCATATGGTGCATGGAAAAAACAACTGGCCAATATGTTCCGCAACAAGCACGCTGCATTGCATGAGACGGGCTGATGTCTCAAGGGTATAAATATACAACTTTGCAGAAATGGGTTTTGTACTGATGAAAACGAAAGCACTTGTGGTGGGACGTTAGTCTGGGTTATGTGTGTGGCATAGAGGTTAAAATTACACATACTAAGAAAAGCAGGAATGGAATGCGCAGGCAGTGTTGCAGCTTAGTATTGTAGATTCCAAAATTAGTTAGGTGTAGCGCTGTTCTAATTATCAGCGTGAATTTTTGTGCCTGTGCTGTTATTTAGTAGCAACTCGTCAGAGACGTAACAGCGTTGTTAAAAAGAACTTAGTGGTATTTAGAGGAAGAACGCTCGTGAGGCAGAAACTCACCAGTTCATGAAACACTGCAGGCGCTCCGTTTGAACGGTAATTTATAACCCCCTGTGCAAATTACATACCGAATGTTCTCTCGGTATTTTGCAACCGATTAATACGCACATTTCTTCTTTGGCTGCTAAATGGCCTAGTCAGATATCTTTGATGGTTGTTGAAGTCGATTGAGGATAGACCCGCCGTGTAGACTCGGCTGAGAAAGTGCGCAAGTAAGATAAATAGTTTAAAGTAGTGGACGTTTAGGTCATATTGCTCTGCGGATAACGCCAAACTGGCAACGTTTTTTACCGCGCGACGCTAAAACGCAACTTGGCTAGTTTACATCTGATAAATGAAAATGATGCTTGCGTTGCCCATGGAACTTCACCGCCATGCGTTGCAATACGAAAGCTCCAGAAACCTTGATTGTCTATCATGGACGCACGAATACGGAAAGCACGTAAGTACGCACTTAGTGCCTAACGAATAACTCGGCGGTTCGGACCTATGTTTCACGCAGTAGGTGTTGCCATAGTTGCTGGACGTGGAAGCAAAACTGGGCAGCGTTTTCAGCCGTTGGTCAGAAAGCGAAATGACGTCTACCGCGCAACTGAAAACATCACAAGGCACAAGAAAATAACAAACGAGGCATAATAATGCTTTATGTACATGAAGGTATGCAGTATAAAAATCGCGTTAGTTGCAGAAAGCGACATTGTCAGGATGGTTAATCCACTTCGGCGGTTGACAACGTAGAAGGCTAAAGAGGTTCCTAAGGAAGCAGTGGACACACCTCGTTCGCACTGCATACTTCGCTTTGCTCAACAGACGGTCCCTTGTTCCGTGTAGAACGTAAGTATGTTTTGATGCGGCGAGTATTGTCAGCATCCGAGCCTGCATCACCCATGAGTTGCCGAATGATGCAATTGCAGTTTTTATGGATTACTGCACACCCACCTACCTTTTACAATGCCGATCATATTGGTTCAACTGCATGCAAACAAAAACCCGCGCATGAGCAATTGCTAAAACGGGCAACTAATCTTATCATTAGCAGCTCCTTTGTACCCTGACGACGAGTTGCACGTTAGCACCGTGCACAGAAGACAAATAATTTAACGGAATGTCCTTCAAAGCTAAGGGGAACGTAAGACTGGTGCCAAAACCCAGGTCCTTTACCCGTTCATCATCCTTAGTAAGCACACCGCAAGAGAAATGGCAGTCGAAGTCCTGGTGCAAAATTTTTGGACTGTCGTGGTAGCATCTGCAACCCGGCTTTGTAAATACGGCGGTGGCTGACCTGTTCTGATCGAATGAGGCTTGATTCATCTAAATGTAAAGTTGAGTGCGCTGCAATGCGCATGTGACGTCTTATCATTAACCGTCTTCAGTTCCTGCAGTACCTAGGGATCGGATGATTCTACATCAGCAATAACAGTCGGCGCGATTACTGTTTAGTTGGGGCAGTATGCACGTGAGACCTATGGTTGATCGATGATGGCCCTGGACGTGGTAGACTAATGCCACTGAAGAGAGAAGCGCGTTTACGTGTGTAGGTTGCTGCAGGAGACCCTTTGGGTTTGGTGTGATGCGGGTTCTCTTTGACATCGGAGCTGGAAAGAACGGGCCTGCATCTAAATAGGAAACAAAAATACATGCACACATTGAACACTTAGCCGGATGACCCGTTGAATGGTGTCTCTGTGGATGTCCACACATCGTGCTCCGATAGACGTTCCAATTTTCAGGCACTCTGAGACCTGACTAACGAAGAGGGTTACGATACAGTAGACTTACTCCTGTTAATGATGATGGACATAGCAGTTCTGACCCCATCGGCATCGGGTGCAGAGTGCCATTTCACAGCTGCTTTTTCTGTTTGCGTTTTAGGGGAAGAAGAAGGGACACCCCAACACACGTCGCCATTGACATCGATCTTGAGTCACGGTTCAAGGACGATGTCAAGGACGACGTGTGTTGCGTTGCCCTTTCTTTCTCCTATAACAAAGAACAAACTGAAAAAATCGCCAAAAGAGTGAGTAGTAAAATAGACAAAAAAGCTTTGTTTTTACGCATTTCTTATTATTCTGTCTGTTTTACTATTCCGCCATGATTCCCATGGCCCAATATCTGTACCACTGGTAGTGTATATATATATATATATAGAGAGAGAGAGAGAGAGAGAGCCGGTGGGAGTACAAGCGGAAATCACAAAGAGATAATGTTTTGCACTACTTCGTGTATTATCCATGGCTGATGTCGTCAACCAAGCTGCACCTAATTGGCTGTTCACCGGATTCCAATCAACCAAAGATCGCTCAGCCTTGGCGCATAAAATGATACGTATAACTGCTTGACCCGTGAGCGCTGCATCGGCGTCCCTGAATGCTTGCACCCAATAACGAGAGTCCAAGCCGGGCGCACTTAATTCACAATTCCGTTAGGGTCATCGATACTAGTTTCGATCACACAGCAAGCCTCAATGCACATTGGGTCCATGGTGCGTGCGAGTGCAGCGCGGTAGACACCTATAGTGCGCTGAGGCTGGTGGTGGTCAGATCCAGACAGGTGGTCCAACTCCTGCTACTAATGTTGTACCATTTGCTAATATCCTGGGCACCTCCTCGTGATAACCGCTGGGGGAGGTGGGTTTCGCCCTTCTCCTGATAACATCTAGAACATCAATCTGCATGAGTCAGTGAGCGGACCAAGTGCTAGGCCCGCTGCTTGTCGTGTGTTTAGTTAATCGAAAACTTTGGCTGAGGACTTGAGTCGTTCTCCTGTCAGGAGTGGGCGCCCTGACATTATCCTAGTCCATTCGCTTCGGAGGTTAGGAAGTATTCGATGGCCCTCTTCCCGTAAAACCTTGTACTGGGAGGAAACAGGTCTACGGATTATAAGCCCACAGCTCGAGTGGCGTAGTGC
This sequence comes from Dicrocoelium dendriticum, assembly GCA_944474145.2. Taxonomy (NCBI): domain Eukaryota; kingdom Metazoa; phylum Platyhelminthes; class Trematoda; order Plagiorchiida; family Dicrocoeliidae; genus Dicrocoelium; species Dicrocoelium dendriticum. The sequence continues at coordinate 109,716,318 of OX104069.1, forward strand.
ACGAGCGCCACGCATTTTCACCGACTGTTGTAGGGGAAACGTCTGGGTGTTCAATGCTTTGCTACTGCCCGCCTCAAGCCGGGCAGCTCCTGGTCAACTGAATGCAAAGCCGCCAAAACCCACCTGCGTCTGGCTGTACTCGCAGGCGCCTATCCTATTACGGTCGCAAAACATATATAAACCGTTCCAGTACCTCAAGGGCTGCGCGTGAAGGCCGCCAAGCAGATCCCAATCTGTCTCTGCATTGACATTCCCGAGCTATATCTGCTCCCTACTGCCCTGTAGGTCAGGCTGTTGAGCCCGAGGCTCCGGCAAGGTCCTTCAAGCCAACCTCCAAACCACACACTGCCTTGGGGGTCAGGTTATTGTGCCTAAGGCTTCTGGTGGAGTCCCTCAAGCAAACCTCAGAAGCACACCGACCTTCTCTCGTGCGATTGCCCACCATCGCCATCGTATGCCTGCGTGAAAAACACTCAGCATATGGTGCTGAAACATGTGCACACTGGTGGACCGGAATTCCAGCGAGCGCTCGGAGCGACGCACTGCACTGGTCGCGATTAAACTGGCGCGCCACCACATCGATATTGCAGCGCACAGTGAAACCCCGCTGACTGAGCAAGGTGTTGCATGAAGCAGATGCTGGCTACACATTATACTTGATGGGAAACGCCAACTCAGCACTACGTGACCATGGGATCGGTTCTGCAATACCCAACCGCATCCATGGCCTGCTGCTGCGTGAACCAAGGGGCATCAGCGCGCGACTGATGACTGTTCGCCTACGACTCGGAAGAGGTAGGTTTGCCAGGTTTATAAGCACGTATGATAGCAGCAAGTTTTATCGCGAAAACACGCGTGATTAACTGTACACTCAGGTATCCTCAGTGATACGTTCTGTGCAGATGAACGGACGACTATTTCTGCTAAATGAATTCCACGCGCGCGTTAGGCGTGCTGCATCAATGTGGACAGATGTTATCTGTTCGCATGGCGTTGGTTCAGTGAATGCGAACGGTGACATGCTGCTCTCACTGTGTGCTACTCCCGGCCTGACGATCATGAACACTCGGTTTGCACTGTGTGCGCGTGATATAGCAACAACGACGCGCCCACGGCGTTTTCACGCGCACCTGCTTGACTATGTCAGCGTACGTCAGCGTGATATGCGTTCAGTGAGCATGACACGTGTACTGCGTGGAGCTGAGTGTGGCACTAATTACATTTTGGTGCGGACCAAACTGTACATATATTTACGCAAAGCTATGTATTGCACTCACGCCGTGAATCGGCGTAAATATATTTTTCTCTCCCTTGACACTGTGGTAAATCGTACTGAGTTGGAGAAGGCGATGGTTGCACGCCTGTGTGATGTGGAAGGCGTAGCCACATTGGGCAACCTGTGGCACCAAATTCGCGACCAGGTGACGGCTGCTGCCGAGAAGACCATCAGGCACACAAAATGTAAGCGGCCTGATTGGTTTGATGGCAGCAAATGCGACGATTAGCGCATTGGTGTCGGAGAAGCATGCAGTATTTGCTGCACATGGCGCAGACCCCAGTGACTTGGGGTAGCCGAATCAGTTTCTGAAACTTCGACGGCGACTGACCCTTGTGCTCCGTCGTATAAATAGTGCATGGTTGACGGATAAGGCAAAGCAGATGAAATGCTACGCCGAACGCCGCTAACACAAGGATAAATTTTACTCTTTGAAGGCAGTGTATGGGACGAGATTGGAGCCGCTGAGGACGCTGATTAATGATATTTCAAGCGCTCCCTGCACACAGACTGCAGACATAATGCAAATTTGGCGAAAACACTTTGACGGTCTCTTGATCAACCCTTAAGAGCTCGACTGGCCTACATTTAACTGCCTGAAACAGCACTTTGTGAAGAAGCGTCTGGCGGATGAGCCGACAATTGATGAGGAGCAGGGAGCATTTGTTTAGCTGCGAAACGGCAAATGTGCTGTATCTGCATTTCGGCAGCTTTACGCCAATGCGGCGAAAGCGACCGCTTGTAAGGACACCGCTTAGTCACGCCGGACAAATATGTTCGAGCGCTTATCTAGCCGATGAACTAGAATTAATTACCAACACGTTAATTGCCAATGGCTACCCTCGAAAATTCATCCAGAAGCACAGTGAAATTCGTGAAATGAAAGTTGCTATACCTACCATGCCTAAGAAAAAGGTATTCTTGGAGCTGCCTTTTAAGGTTGACATTGCTTCTTTGAGGACCAGGAGACGTCTGATTTCCAACACAAAGAGCACTTTCTGCGCCGCCGCAGTTGTAATCATCAACCGAACTCATAACCTACCGTCGCCTTCACTGAAGGAACCTCAGCCTATTGGCGCCAACTCCCACTGTGTATATCAATTTGTATGTAACTGCGGGGATAGTTACATAGGCAGAACCAATAGAACACTGAGTTCCCGAATTAAGGAGCATGTACAAAAATGGGTTCAGTGCGGACTTATTCAGCAAGCAAGCCCAACTCAGACTACATGTGTACGCAGGCCGCCAGCATCTTCGATCGGCAGGCACTTATTGACATCGGGTCACCGAATTGAGGTCAACAAGTCGTTTCGAATCCTGCTTCGCCATACTAATTCCCGTCTCCTCCAGTTTGTCGAGGCTATTGCCATTAATCGGATTTAGCCAGCGCTTTGTGTTCAGAAACAATTATCGGTCAGCTTCAGGCTGCCCTGGTTGTAGAACAAAGACACCCTATTTTCTCTCCTTCGTTTGTATGTATGTCTGTACCCACAAACTCTTATGTAAAATGTGCTGTAGCCGACGAGATCCCGCCTAAAGTATTGAAACAAGACGGACCCGCGTAGTCGACTGCGCTACACAACTTAGTGCAACGCGTATGGATTGAAAAGGAGGTGCCTCCTGAGCTGAAGGATGCCGTAGTGCTACCACTGTACAAGGGTAAATAAAGCAAGCAACGTTGCACGAATTATCGTGGTATCAGCTTGCTGAGTTGTGTGAGCAAGCTGATGGCCCGAATCCTGCGCAACCGCCTCGTGAGTCAGGTTGTGGATCCTAAGGAGGCGAAGATCAATGTGAATTCCATTCAAGTCGCAACAGTAGAGGTATGGTGTTTGCGGCTTGTCAGATGCAGGAGAAGTGCAGAGAACAACCATTGCCATGGTACTCACTTTTCGTTGATTTCACCAAGGCATTTGATACGGTGTACCGCGTGGCATTGCGGCTAGGGCTGCTTAAGTTTGGTTGCATGCGTACGTTTGTAAGTTTCACGGAATTCCTTCACATTGGTATGCGAGCGAGGGTGCAGCTGAGTGGAGAGACCTAGGATGATTTTAAAGTTGTCACTGCTGTGAAGCAAGGCTGTGTCTTAGCTCCTGACCAATGTAATATATATTTTCGTGCAATGAGGGATTGTGCGTTTGATGCCGCTTGTGCTTACGGTGCCCGTGTGAAGCACCGTAGTGATGGTGGGTTGCTGAACATCCGTCGTTTCAGTGCAGGAACTAGAGTCTGTGAGACAACTATCCGTATGTTGCCGTTTGCTGAGGATTGAGCGTTGTTTTCACACAGCGCGGATGAGTTGCAGCATACAAATGGTGCTATGACTTCGGCAGCGGCCAAAACCGGGCTCAACATTTAACACAAGCAAAACTGTCTGTCTCTTTCAGCCTTCACCGGAGATGCAATCATTAATATTGCCGCGAATCTGCATTGGTGCTGGGGTCTTGGAAACTACCTCCCGCTTCTGCTACCTTTAGAGTGTGATGCCGACTGATCAGCAGTTGCACTGTGAGCTTCGGATCAGCGTGTCCAAAGCAGCGGCGGCATTCGGGAAGCTTGAGTAACGGGTGTGGAACAACCATCAGCTTAACATTGGCACGAAGCTGATAGTGTACAATTTCATGGTGCTGTCTGCTCTTCTGTATGGCAATGAAACGTAGACGATGTAACGGCGGGATGCACAATATCCAGAGCGGTTCCATCAGCAGTGTCTGCGACGGATTTTGCGCATTGGTTGGGGCGACAGAGCTGCAGCGAAGGATGCATTGCGCCGTGGTGCAACGCGGATACCGAAGCAACTCTTATATGGTCAGCTGAGTATAGGGAAACAGCACGTGGGGAAACCATAGTTACGTTACCAGGACATGATTAAAGTAAGCCTGTCACGTTATAAGCATTATTGCAGATCATGGGCATCGAGGGCGGTTTATCGACGTGCATGGTGCGGTCTGAACTCGACCGCAGTTGCCGAGGTGCAGGGAAAGCTCTCATGCATGTAGAGAAGAAGCTGCAAATGCGGAAGCGGCAAGCACCGATGGGTTGCACTCCATGGACATCAAGCACATGGTGCTGTAGCACATGCGGTCGAGAGTGCCTGTGTTAGGCAGGCCTAGTGAGCCGGGTGCAAGGTAACTTAGGACCACCACCGAAGCGACGGCGGGTACTGTAGAGAACGTAGGCAGATCCTGCGCAGCCTTTGTAGGTAAGCTGCATTTGATTTATTAACCGCGTGCTTAAATGCTAAGTCTTTATTTCAGGTAGTGGGTTTTCAATTTTGTCCTAATCCATTTCTTTCTCGAATAAAAGTCCACTTGCACGCTCTTCCATAAACCTGCATGACTCGCTTAAGCCACTTGTAGTTAATTTTGATAACGTATCCGCGTTGATGTCATTTCAGTAAAAGATACTTTCTAACCCCCTAAATTATCTCGACTTTTTTATCAACAACATATTTCATATGCTCATTAATTTGAGATTTTTCTCCCATTTCCTTATGCATTAATCGATTTCTTTTCTTTGATAGCTTTATCTCATGTGCTTGGCTGTTGCTTGAGATCCACGATGTGGCTGCGCTTGATGTGCATGTTAAGAAGTTGCCTACTGGTCTATTATCCACCAGCTCTTCCATACTGGCTCTAGGATAAAATTGGTCCTTGCTGGAGGGGACGGGGTGCACGGTTCTTGTGGCAGTGTTAGGCTCAAAGAGCGGTTCCATGCACTCAGTGTTGAGCGGACTACGGTCTAGGCACCGCCCTGTGTGCGCTTGCTTCCCCATAAAACAGCGTGCTTGTGTTGGCCTGTGTAGGAGTGTGGGCCCGCTCCGTTGATGAAACGTTGTTACCATCCGCATGCCTCCCGGACCCATTCCTTCGGGTTTACACTGGATATGGGGTGTGTGGATGGAGCTGTGCGTGGTGCAGCACTAGCAACCCATGGTCCATTTGTAGGCGCAGGCGTCCTGTGGCTGGCCACAGTGACATGCAAATACGAAGCCGGATGCAACCAGCCGTAGTATTGCGTACCGTGCACGGAAGGTATTTGGGTAAACGCATGGTATTCTCTAGTTCAAGTGTTAGTAGTAATATTTATTAAATCGTCGGCGTCAATTAGTTTGACAACAATGTGTCCTTTAATTTCCATCGGTGCTGAAAAAGTTGACCTCAATGGTTAGAGTTTATAACTGTGTAGCATAGTGTAAATAACTAGGACATGTTTCAAGGAAAAGCAGTGCACCTGAATGGTGTATGACAGGCGGAAGAGCTTCATTCATATTTGGACAATTGCGATGCAAGCAATGTGTATGCGGTTGAGAAAGGCATGCTTTGAGTGTCCAGACTACGCAGCTACATGGATTCACGGCATTTCACGACAATTTTTCCAGGCACATTCACAGCCGCACCTGTGAGTATGCAAATATTTTGCATGGACGATGATGACGTTATCCGGCTTCAATGTGGAAAACAGAAGACCGTGTAGGCGAAAGAGTTTTAGACCCTTACATGTACACAACTCCCAATTAAACTGTTCACACTAAAGCTGCGGACAAATGCACTGCTTCACGTAAACTCAGCAAAGCAAACCACGGCAAAGCGTAATAGGTGCTTTGGTTAGGTGCAGTTGTTATTGAATACATGTGACATGTTTCTATTGTAATGTAGTATGAACCATGTGGGAGAAAGGATGACTCTCAGAAGTGGCACCGCATAACGCGCCAAATTACGTATGGAAGAGTTAAAGAAGTATGATGTGACGCTGGATTCGGGGTTTTATTTTGCCGCATGGCCAAACCAGTTCCCCAGACAACCCAAAGAAAGGTTACTGCGGGTAACAAAATGCTGGTTACTCTACAAAAATTACTCTCCACAAATGCGGATCTCCGTCCAACAAGTAACCCCCACGGACTTGGAGTTCAGGCTTCCTGCTATCAGCTGCTCGACTGCTATCAGATGAGTACGACAGGGCTGTATTGCCTATTATCGGCGGGATGACGATTCCCTGAGGAATAAAGTTTCGCAGGCACTTCCGTCCAAGTAGAACAGAAATCGTAAACCACAGATCTGACGAAGAGCTTTTGTGCAGCAACCGCACCCGCAACCTGTACACGGAAGAAAACGGTTATTACTGCGGTTGATAAAACTCCAGTAAGCGACCTGGAGGTTAACATAGTTCAAATGTGCCTCCGGAAGGTTACATTTGCGAATGAAGTATGTGGTTTCTATGTCATCTTTAGCGTGCCTGCGGAGTGGCTATGCATTGCGTTTGCATATATCATGGACATTAGGTACTGCTACCACTGATGCCGCACCTGAGACCCATCCAAGCGCCAGTCCCCAAACTTGTGCCTAAGCCGCAGCCATGAACGGGAGGTAGCAGCCTACTAAGCATTCTTAACGACAACAATGAAACCGCTTCTGGGCAATAATGCATACTCTTTGCGCGTAGAACAACCGGATGCAGGGTAGCGTTACATGTTCCAAGATGAAGCTCGGTGTACATGTGGATTTTACCAGAATCAATACACCATGGCTTCAAACAGAACTGACCCGTCGCAGTGACACCTTACACGCCTGGAGATCTACCCAGGGAAAATGGAGCATGTTACCTCATACAAGACACGCTATTCAGTGGCTGACTTGTAGTGGTGAAAATTTAGGGAACCGTCGGTCCGCTTGACAAAGGACACCATATGGTATCAATCGGTCATCAATCTACTTGCGTGCTGTGAGCTATATACTGCATCCGAAGCAAGGATGCACAGCTGATCCTTCAGGAAATATATTCAGCTGCGAAAAAATGCACCACAGGGTTTATCCAAGTTATCGGTTATGTTGCAAGATTGGTGTGCCGCATCAACAAAATAGAAAGCCGACGATGAATCCCTAGCGGCTGATTGTGGTAATGCGAATAACCATGGTATTTGTGGTAGACCAAAATAATAGCCCATGAACATGGCGTGGGGGGAACATAATGAGATAGATGATAGTGTAAGTAAACCCTTGTTGTTTCCCATTATTCCATTCAAAACGACGTTCTTTTGCATCCTATCCATCCTAACCACTGCAGGATTGGTGAAAGCAAGGTACGCAGTAAGCACACATGACGCAATCCATGATAACGCTCTTACCCACTGCGTCCTTCGCACGCAAACGTAGGTAGCATTTGTCTAGCTCTAATTCAGGGGTCCGGAAGTAGTCCCTAGTCACACGGAACTGCACCGGTGAACGCTGGAAGTCTTGCTCCTCAGCTTACAAATCAGTGCACCCGGCGACAACATATCCGTAATGTAGACCTCCGTCCGTCTCTGTACTAATGGAGCTTTTTGACTTCTGGAGCGTGTATTGACTCGCGTTCTGTTTCAAGCGGCGTACTTAAGTCAGTCAAGTCAAGACAATTCAAAATAAGCCCAATGAACCCTAACTGGTTTATTTTCAGCATTTAAACAACCACTGCGGACACCCTGATAACAATATTAATCTACGTGCTTGGATTGAAATGTGGGAAGAAAGCAGAATAGTTACTCCAACAAGCGCGCCACGTGTTACTGAATTTGGCTGGGTCAACAAGCAAACATGAGAGCTAATGCAAAATAGTATTACGATACAAAGACGTGAAGGGGAATAAGCTTTCAATTTTTAACGAGGAGCAAAGAAATAAAACTTCTTGAAAAAATCATTGTAATGTAGATACATCTACCTGTTAGTACACTAGAAGCAAAGTCACCGATAGTACCAAGATATTTAGAAATGTTCAGCTCAACTAAAATTTTCTAGACAAGCAGTCGCATCTAGGAATGCTGGTTAAGGATCACACCACGAAGATTTAGTCTTTTTGGGGCAGGCCAGGGAAAATGACAGGAGAGCGGTATGGACATTTTGGAATAATACAAGAGATCACGATCCTGAAAACTAAACTACAAGTCCCTGAACGTACTTTAAGTCTGGAGGATAAGAATAGGATTTTAACCTTTGAAATGTTTTAAAGACGTGCGCAGACCAAGGCAGTTCTGAGACCGTGGAAGCGCTGGGTAAGGAATTTGCATACACAGTAAGTGTGAGGGAGAAAACTAAGAGAGACTGCAACCTAACACCAAGTAGAGAATATTACATATTTGCATTTAGAAGCATTAAGCATATCATCTGGATGAAGACCATTCCACCAGATCTTTCAACCTACTTTGAAGTGCTGAGGAATCCAGGTTAATGGAGGCGTACATTCCAGCACGACGGTATCGGCATATGTATACACTACAAACGTTGTTTTTATAGGGTAATCTTTAACATACATGGAAAATAAATGGATGATAGGATCGCTTCTTGCAGAATAACACAGTCTGCACGGAGGGCAGAAGATTGCTTACCGTTCAACTTACTGAAATGAGTAAGTTCTTTAAAATAGTCACGTAATGGATTACACACGTCATGGTTAACTCCAATTTCTGCTACCTACTTTAGAAGCCTTGACCTATTCAGGCTACACAAGTCATTCCAAGAATCCAGGAAGCCGTACAAATTTGCATATTTTAACTAATGCTGAGGCTCCAGAAAGAACAACATATGCTACCGCATCCAGTAAGGAGCGATGGGTTCTATAAGCAAACTGGTTTTTGTCATTTTCAGAAGCGGCTGAACAAATCTACCAAATTAACAGTTTTATAAAAAGTTTGGAAGCATAAAGGTACATGCAATTGAGCGATATTTTGAGACTAAGTTTTGGTACCGCAGTAGTACTGACCGTTCTCCAAATGTCTGGGATGGCACCCCTAGTGAGGCATTTGTTAAAGAGATCCGCTAGAAGTAGAGCGAGAGAATCAGCACACGCCTGCAAAGCTAATGGTGGGAGAGCATTCGGACCACAAGCTTTGGTTGTCTTTATACTTTTAAAAGTCTTGTAGACGTTGCTTTGATCCAAAGGCGAGGTTGGATCTCAGCTAATGAAGAAGGTCAAGGTTGAAGTGCATAGTAAGGCGGTACTAAATTCCGAATGCAGTTTATCCATATCCTCTTCACCGCTCCGGCTGCAAACGCTCTTACAACAAAGCTGCCGTAGAAGATCGGGACAGTTATGGTTGCCTAGAACAGCTTCGCAATATAATTGGTTTAGTCCATTTTTCTAGGATCTGACACGGGAATTATTCCGGCAATGGTAGGCTCATTCTTTCTTCCTTCGAAGTCGCTTCAGTGGTGGTGAGGAAAAGCTCTCTAAACTTAGATAGGTCGTTTTACCAGGGCAATACATCACAAAGCAATATTTAATTAAGTCCATAGGATAATCACATTCGAGCGACAGGTCGTCGTATTTAAAGGTCCAAATATCAGTTAAGGAAAACATCGTCTGGAGCCTCGTGAAATTTTCCAGAGACCAATTTTGCCGTTTCTATAGGCATTTAGGAACATCTTTTCAGCGTTGGACATTAGACCTGCCGTAGATGACTGGACCCAGTCTAATCATGCAATGCTCTGAGCTGTTCAAAGCAGCCCTATTTTGTATGTCAAATAGCTGTCGTTTATTTTTGAATAAAACGTCCAACTTGGAATTTTGCCTTGTATAAACCGTCATTAAGTCTACCCAGCCAAGTGTATGCAAGCATCTTGTACCATTTCCAATGAAGCCACCAGAAGCGACACATCCAGAACAATCTGATTTAAGCAGAAGCGTTTAAGAAGTTTGGCCTTGAAAAAGAATTAAATCCGATGCAGATGTGTCTAGCGCAATGTACAGGTTTCCAACGATGACTGGTCGAGAGCCACTTAGGAAATTCTGTTTGAGCTCAACTAACTTGCAGCTTATAAAAATCGTGGCTTACGTATATATTATGATAGCAGCGTCGCACCAACTTTGATTGTTGCAGGTTACAACGCCACCACTACGAAACTAAGGCTTTCTTGGCGAGCATACTTGCTGGGAACATAAGCATCAAATTGATTTACCCCATGTTCCAAATGAGCATGCAACCAGCCATCTTGAAACACAATGCTGTCTGTACTAACAAATTCATTTCACTGCATAGTGGCACGGTGTTCACTGCTTTTACCAAGGAACGAGCAAATATTACTGGTAAGTGTCAGGGGACTTACGCTTTGTCAGGACAGCAATGAATAACACCAGTCTGTCAGCCAGCACGATGCCTGCGTTTTTTCCAAGACATGTATTTCTAATACGTTTGCAGTTATTCCGGGTTTTATGGTCATATTCCACAATGCATTGCTTTAAGGCAGTTACATGTGACGTTTTAAAAAAGTTGCCGGAGTAGGACGACATTGACTTTGCGGCCAGATCAGAACAAACAAATTTCTTTGAAGTTAAAAGTGAACTAAAGAAGCCGCAGTCGGTGGTGTAAAATTATCTAACGAGAACAGCAATGTTGAATTTGAGGCCCCGCAAACGTTCCCTGTAACATGATCCTTCACAGCACGACAAGGAACCACGGGAGACGTCTTTATTTGTTCATGCAACGACAACACCTCTCCGTTATCCAATTGTACGGATGATTCAGGGTTCCTGGTACTGCAGGGAAACTACATCTTGTGTTCGTGCACGAATGCCTCGCTTAAACGCCGCAGTGAGAACATTATGCGCTAAACATTGAAGCTTACATTGTGCTGATGTGCGCTTGCGGTTCTGCAAGCAACTTCTTCGCCGTACGCGATCTAAAACGCTTATTTATGAATAGCTTGCAGCTTCCAACAAATCTACATCTGTCGCCTCCAAAAAATCTGTGCTACCTTTGGGCTCTGGTATTCAGGTATAAGCCTCTGACAACACTGAACCAAAGCTGTCGGATCTGCACCCTGCTCGCACGCGATTTAACACATGTGCGCGCATGGGATCCGCCAATGTTGTTGAAACCCCCAGTCAAAACTTCGTCACGCAAAAGAAACTACGTTTATCGGAAAGTTGCTTACAGTCCGCAGCCCAACTAGACCCCCAGTAATACACCCGTTATGTCCTCCGATTACCCCTGTTTTATGAACTGTTCCCGGGCTGACGATGATAAACATCCACGCAGTCTGATGAGCATTGAAAAGTTCACGGGGCCGCATACCAGTTAGCGTGGCACAGCGACAACTTTGCCAGTCTCTCTTTAATAACCGCATGCAAGCGATCCATCACCATAGTGAACAGAACAAGAATCGACGACCTTTCACTGAGTTGCTGCTTCAGCGGCATGTTCCTGTTCTCCACCCTGTTGGTTGTAAGGTAACCAAATGTGCAGACCGCCTACAATCGATTCACTGGACATAAGGACGAAAACGGTAGCCAAGTTCGCGTCAAACATTCAAAACGTTCAGCCGTTCGCACCGCTACGGTATGCAAAAGTTTAGCGAAATAATCCGCATATCTGATATAGATTAGCCTATGCAAGCAGTGACGAACAAGCGTTCTTTTATCGGGCGATATATCATACATGTGTAAGTAAGGTCTAGCCATGTCTCTAAAAGCAGAAAATCGGCGATATACTACATGCTACTGAGGGTACATTGACTGGAACGCGCCTACTTGAGCTGCACGTTTGTCCATCCCTATCGCTTTTGCCAGGGAATCCCCGGAACCTGGCGCAGCATTGCTTCCGCCGCTTCCATAATCTATGTGGTGTCACTCAGCAGCAAAGCGTAGATAAAGCACCTAATTACTCCAGTAACTATTACAGGTGTGTCGTGCCACAAAAGTCCCCCCGGTAGTTGACATGGCGCAGCGCGTCCTCCAACAACACCTCACACTATTGTTGTACAAAGCCATCCATGCACGAGGGCGCCAAAAGCACCGACTTTATTTGATCATCATCTTGTTCACCCGGCACCTGCTAGGCCGTTATAACAATCGAAAAAACGTTCAACACCTCTCCGCTTGTTTTCCGCATATGTCGGCGCGTCATGTACCACGAGTAAGCCTTCTGCAACTGTTGTCCATAAGTCTTCCACACATGCGTCCGCATTTCACGGCCTCCTTCAAAAGTGTTCATCAAGTCGCGCACCTCATAACTTGATCCGCAGTCAGACGTCTGTCGCTGGGAAATAGCTATGGCTGACCAATTTGAAAACTGTGGATGCGCGTTAACTTTTATTTGCTCCGCTCAACCCTTTGACTGTTCAAACAGATAAAAACCGCGCACCAAAGCCGCTTAACAAATTCTGCGTACTAAACAAATCAGTTTGCATATTTTGCCAACCGTTTTCTAATTGTTCCAGCACACCTTGAAGGTTAGCACCGAACTTGAACATACAGGTATCATAAGCCTTCAATGTCCTTCTCCCCGCTTTGCGACACAAGCTGCTTTGCAATTTAGGTAATATGTTTACAGAAAGTGGAGGTAATAGCAAATTGGATGTTGCAAACAGTTTTATAACCTTCCCCTATCTTATATAGCGGTTGCAGACCGTACGGATAACAACAGCTGTTTCATCCAGCCTGACGCTTGTTGAGCAATTAGACCTCCTCCGGTTAAAGCCTTTTAGAACAGCATGCAATTTTATACTAAATATTTGACGTACAAAATTGTAGGTATTTATGTAGTAAACAACATATACAAAATTTCAGTTCCAGTTGTGAAAGCATGAACGTTTAGGCTGGCCTACGGAACACAAAATTTCTTCGGGCCCACCTTTTTCTTGCAAACACTATTCACTCCTTTCTAACACAGTGTTCTGCCGAACGGGAAAGTGTAGGACCAATAGTATGCCGTATAGGGCATAGTACCCTTCCGTTAAACCACAACAAGCAGAAGATCCGGAACAATAAATGATTACTCCATGTGTGCCTCCATAGTTATTAAATACTACGTAAACCATGTGAAACTTTGATAACATCTTACGAGCATGAGATAAAGGAAAACTGCCACACAACTAAATCTCCTTAGCAACGTTGCGTAGAAGTAAGCCTTTGGCTTCCATCTCAATCTAGAATACGGTGCAAGAACCACGTTTACATGTATATGTAGGTGTACAAATGTACAACCCTGTAAAATTTAAAATTTTAAACATCATTATTGTGTGTTAGACATCATGATAGACTCTGTATAACACCATTTCTAGTATTTTTACCGTCGAAACAATTACAAAGGGCGACGCACGCAGGATTTGAAACCTTATTGCACGGCATCATCATCATAAAAGTTAGCTAGAGGTGGGGAACACCTCAGCTACTGTGACGCAATACACAGAGAAAAAGGAGAAAAATGAATTCAACTGGGGAAAGTCGGCTGAGCTACCGGTAACGGATGGGCATCGTTCCGGTAAGCTACCAGCCGGCAACTATGCATCAAAAAAAATTACCATGCAAAATTACATAAAGTTTAACAATGAGATCGTGGTTGGAAAGGAGAGCTAAGAGGGATGGGCTGGGACAAAGAGACTCACAGCACGAAGGCCACTGAGGTCGGCTCCTAGCCAAATCAGCAGGTGTGTCTAACCAAACGTGTTCATCGTCTTTCGGACCCCAAGCAGGGAGCCGAGACGCTCCAACCAAGGCCAGCTCAGAAGTGAGGGCCTTCATTCCTCTCGACCAAGTCATCGCTTGGCCACCCCTCCTCTTCTTCCATCCACACCCCCGGCGCGCAAACAACGCACCTCGCGGGAGTCGGTGAGCTGGCATGCGTAACACGTGGCCCAGCCATCGGAGCCTGATGCGTGAAAGAACGGTGCTGAGCGGCTCAGTTCCTTTTCCTGTGCAATAAGCAAAGCGTCGAACACGCTCGTTGCTCACGCGGTGTTCCCACCAGATGTGAGCTAAATTAGGAGGGCATCGGTGGTCGAACGTAACTAGCCTCTTTAGGTCCGCTGCTTTAAGCGGCCAGGTTTCACAACAGTAAGGTAAGGTCGAACGTACTGCTGCATTGTACCCTTTACCCTTCAGGGCAAGAATGATGTCGCTCCGGCGCCATAAGTGGCGAAGGTTAGCAAAAGCAGCCCGAGCTTTTGCTATACGATTCGTGATTTAGTCTTCAATCCCACGGGCGCTGATACAACTTCTCAGGTAGTTAAACTTTTGAACGACTTCTAGCTGATCCCCACCAAGGGTCAGCGCAGGAGGCGATCCCTGCCAATCTTGGAGGAACGCTTTGCACTTCGAGGGTGCAAAGCGAAGCCCGAAGTGACGGACAGCTAGTGCTAATCTGTCCAGTGCCGCTTGGCATATTTGTGAGCTGCCACAGATTAGGGCAATATCATCAGCATACTCTAAGTCAAGAAGTCGTTATCCTGGGAGTAGCTCCACACCTTCGAAGTCGTGTCCTGTGAACGCAGTTTCCATGACTTCGTCAACAGCGAAGTTGAAGAGGAAAGGTGACAGCGAGCATCCTTGTCTCACGCCGCTGGAGATATTAAAGGGCGACGACAACTTTCCGTAAGTCCTCACTCTGCCCGAACTATGAGCATATAATGCTCGGATAATATTCACATATTTCTCGGGCAAACCTTTCCTGAGTAGACAGTCCTAAAGTGCAGGTCTATCCACCGAATCGAATGCACCTTTGATATCGAGGAACACGACAATGGTGGGCCGCCAATATATGTGACGGTGCTCCAACAACTGACGCAAAGTGAAGATGTGATCAATGCAGCTACGACCTCGAGGGAATCCAGCTTACTCTTCACGAATATGGCTTTCACGAGTGCCAGTCACTATGTGAAGGATGACAGAGGCAAGCAATTTGGAGGCGATGGAGATCAGACTGATTCCTCTATGGCTGCCGCATTCCGATCGTGAGCCTCCTTTGAAAATTGGGACTATGACGGAGCGGCTCCAATCGGTTGGGACAGTTTCCTGCTCCCACTGTTTGAATAGTAACTCGTGTAAATCATCCATAAGAGCAGGTCCCCCGAATTTGAAGAGGGCTGGAGGAAGATCATCTGGTCCCGCGGCTTTATTTAGCTTCAACAGTCCGATCTCACGTTCGACTTCTGAGCGAGAGAGTGGATCCAAAGGGACAGCCCAGGGAGTGGGGCGATCAGTGGCCGGCGAGAAATCTAACCATTCCGACCGATTAAATTGCCTTTTAAATTGCTCAGCCCAACGCTCCAAGCGTTTTGATAAGTTGTGGATAGGCTGTCCACTCTCGTCACGTATAGTTTCACTAACACCAGGTCTCCTGCTGCCCGTTTCCCGTATCAGACGGAATAACTTACGATGGTTACCAAGGGCAGCGGTCATCTCCATCTCTGTTGCACGATTAGACCACCAGGATTCGCGGTCTCTCTTCAGGCTAGCACGGAGTTTTGCCAGGAGCTCTTTGCGAGTTTCATTGTGTTCGCTTCCAGCCGGGATATACCGGCGAGCATCAATAAGTTCCAGAGAGTTTGAAGAGACCCATTGTCCATGTTGGCGATTAGACACACCACATGAGGATTTTCCTGCTGCTAGTAAGGTCTGGTGAATATGAGACCAGTGAGCTTCAATTGCATCCAGTGAGCGTTTATCCAACTCGGATGACAGCGTAATTTGATAGGCATTCAGAACAGCTGGCTTCGCCAGTTGGCTGGTGTCAATGCGCTCACAACGTCGTCGTGGGCGTCCGCCAAAGCGCATCCGCAGGTCAGCACATACAAGTGCATGGTCGGTGTCAACACCTGTGCTCCAAATCGAGCGACAGTTCTGGACGCAGCCTCTCCATCGGTAACTTATCGCAATGTGATCGATTTGCGTCCATAGCTGGTTCGAGGCTGGTGGGCGCCAAGTCACCTTCGGCGGGTGCTGTGTCTGAAATTAGTGCTCGCAAGAAATAAGCGAGCATCCTCACACAAATGAAGTAACCGCTCACCGTTATCATTACGGGAGCCTATACCATGTTGGCCGCCCAGATGCAGCTCATCTGTGGATAAT
This sequence comes from Dicrocoelium dendriticum, assembly GCA_944474145.2. NCBI lineage: Eukaryota > Metazoa > Platyhelminthes > Trematoda > Plagiorchiida > Dicrocoeliidae > Dicrocoelium > Dicrocoelium dendriticum. The sequence continues at coordinate 109,732,408 of OX104069.1, forward strand.
TTTCCAACTTGAGCGTTCAGATCTCCAGCCAGCACTACAGTGTCCGAGCTTCTTCTGTGGCTAAGGAGCTCGTTCAGTTGACGATAGAAGTCATCTTTTACCGAGTCATCGCTACAGTTTGTCGGTGCATAGGCAGCGATAACGAACTAGACACCTGTTAGTCCCACGTGACTTCGAAGCTTTGAACGAGCCAGCCAATCGGACCGCACACATCCGGCTACTGATTGGAATCCAATCAACCAGAGTAGCTTCAGCCCCGGGGACTCAGGGCAATACCAACACCGGCTTGGCCTGTCCTGGAAGCTGCATCGTCACTGAATATGTGCAACGAGAAAGTGCTGTTAATTCCATTTGTAGGGGATCGTAGAGTGAGCGCATAGCTGAAGTCTATCAGGCGGGTCTCCGATAAGCAGCAGATATCGATCCATAGGGTCTCTAATGTTCGAGCAAATGCTGCCGGTTGACCGACCTGAAGCAGTGTGCAAACAATGAGGCATGCCAATCTGAAGGAGGATCAATGGCTTCAAATGGAAGCCGATAAACTGGAATGGGCCGCTTGTTTAGACATGGACCTGTTGACAGGGCAGGAATGACGCTTCGCGTTCACATGTGAGTTGAAACTAAAAGGCAAGCGACTATTAAAGCAACGTGGGGGAGGGCCAAGAATTAGGGGGATGAAAACAAGGGGGTAAAAGTGAAGCTGGAACGAGACGATAAGGGTGAAAAAGTGCAAGAGAGGGAATAAAATGACGGGAAGGCTTGAGCAGTAGCATCCAAAAGCCTATCTACCCTGCCTGATGCGGCAGATAGGACACCGTTGATTATCCTCTGCGGTGGCCAGAGCATCAGAAATTTGTTTGAAGTGTGATTCATTGTATTGCGCGGGCAGGATACTGTCAGGTTGCTCAGGCCTAGACAGGAGAACGATTATGGTTCTCAACCAGCCTTTGGTTCAAAAACCTGACCGCAAGGCAGCGGGTTTGGTATTGGGCTACAAGGAGTCTGTTTTAAGGAATAAGGAGCCATCCTCATTCCAACCCCCAACCTGGAGGACCAGGAGGTTGACTTTGCCTGGCCTCTAACCATTGACCAATCTGGTATGAGTGACTCTGATGGTGCAAAATATGCACCACCCAGTCTAACCCAATGGATGACAGAGGCACACAAATCATCGCACCACCGTAAGGTCCAGCCTCATCGCGATGGCACGGCACGCCACCACTAGACAATATTCTGGTTGTGCCTACCGTTTGTAGATTAATTAAAACACTCCGTCAAACAAACGAAAGCAAACTTTGCAAAAATCCATCTTCCTCTTTGTTTGGTAAAGATTTTAGAGTTAACGAAGCTGCATAACAAGTTTTCAACGTTCATTTTTCCAGTTTTGCATACTTTACTCGCTACAGTTGGTAGAAGACTTGTCCATTACATCAGGCCGGGTACTTCGTTGTGTACTATTTACACAATGAATGCCGGTCGATAGCAATAAACCGACAAGCGCAGAGCGCTTTTAGACGCAACATAAGGACAATATTAGGCAGGTTTTTGACATTCATGCGTATTTTGCTTACAGATAATTCACGCTAATCTGTCTAGAAACGTCCGCTCCGCTCCGTGTGCAATTCCATGCAAAATGGCTAGACCTAATTGCTGGTCCATCGTAGTACAAACATAACACTTTCCCAACACATTTAAAGACAGCAAGCATATCGGCCATTTTGACCTCGTTTTCACCAAAGAGGCATTCTTAATCTACGTAAAATGAGAGCGCACTCCTTCTGGCCGCCTCAAGCATATCTTATTGGTGTTTCACTACATGTGTTACGCAGAGTATCCTAAAGAACATAACGCAAAAACCTCATGTCCTAGCCAACTATGGTGAACTGTCCTACCTCATCAGCACACAATGCTAGCTTATCCTGCCGGAATGGTCCACAGCGGTAGTCTGCAAAACACTTTTTAACCAATTCAACAGGCTGGTGACAAGCGCGACTTAAACCGAATACACGGACCCAAAAAGATGAAGCCGTTCGTAGGCTTAACAGAGCTCGGAAATGCATGGCATAACGGGATTCAGAATATTTATACACATAGGCTCTCCTAGCAAGGACAATGCTGATGTCTTTGCAACTCAAAGTACGTACCCTGTCAGACTCATTAGAGAGGCTAATTGGAAGAAACAACCAGACCTTTTGATAAACTGCTACTCCAAACTCAATCTGCTATACAGACACGTTAATAAACACTTACGGTTTAGTTACAGAATTTCTGCAGTGCACACAACGTGCGGGCTAGTACAAACGGTAAAATAAGCGACTAACGTTCCTGAACAAGTATTTGCCAGTACATTCCAAAGTGCATAATCACCTTGCAGCCTGCATTAGCGTAGTAGGCTGCCATTACACCTTAACCACCTCTCTTATACAAACACAGCTGCGCTGAACCAGCTGAGGTAATTGAGCGAATACCGCTCCCTGAAGGCTTTGAAAATTATGTCATCCGTTTAGCTGAACTGTTACAACACTCCTTTAGCCATGCCCAAATGTGATGCGCGTCACTACGATGTGGATACATGGGTGGTCAATCCATCCTACAAAAACGCTAGACGTGCAAAACCAGCGATTTATTTTCCTACGGCATCACTGCCAGTGTTCTCTAAGATAATGTACACGAACAAGCCTGCGGCGCCCATACAGCACATGAAGTGTAAAGACATTTCTTTCATTGGCAGCAACGATTTCGCCATACTCAGACATGTACTTCTAATCTGTTAATCTGAATAAATAAATAAGCGGTTTGTTCTGAGGTGATCCGATGCACAGTCCTACATAGGGCTCTGATCAATCTGTACAACGAACTCGCATAAAATAGTTAATGGTGCCTGTTTTGTATAGCGTATCCGAAATGGATTTTTAAAGCGACTGACTCTCTGAAGGTGTCCAACTGTTTAAGAAAATGGGAATAATAACCAATGCAGTGTTAACCAAAAGTTTCATTAAAGTAATCTGCCAATCATGGAACTGTCCAATAGGAACCTGCTTCCCTGTGGAGTATTTAATCGATGGGTTTCTTCCGCACTTCTAAGCCCCAACTGGCTGTGTACCGGTTTGGCAAAATAGCACGTAAGCCATCAGATGTCTAACAAATGCTTTTTGTAATGGCTATTTTATGCATGCATTATGGACGATAAAGCTTCATCCCGTTCCAACATGCGGATCATTCAATTATGGCACAGTTTTTGTTCTAATCCAGTTTGTCATGCATGGTTATGCTATTTTGGCTTATAAGCTGTAATCCGCCACCGCAAGTGATCCGCCCATTAGCTGCTAACAACGAGGTAAGGAAGATTATAAAGTAGGAGAAATTAACAAGCATAATACTAATAAATGCCTTTCGCAGTTAGAACAAGCACATGGTCATAGGAAATCTTGATGAATTACGACGATGGTACAGAAATTACGAGAGAAATAAACCTTGCATATCAGCCACGGTTTTGTAAGCAATAAAAAGCAGTAAATATAATCCAAATGCATTTTAGTACGTTTGCAGGTTTGATTGCTTTATTCCAAAAGACGAACAATCAAAACCGTCGAAATTGAATGACAGACAGTACGTAATTTCAGGCAACAGACCGCAAAGCAAATATCCGTCCCCTATCGCTCAGGGAAGATGGGAAAATTTAGTATAACATGTGCTGATGAGCATAGAAAATAAAAACGGCAAATTTCTATTGATATGTAAAATAAGACAGTGATAGACTAATGGCTGCTGTTGTCTCCGTGTATTAATTATAACATGGTCCCTCCGCAAACAATCTATCGTCAAATATTTTCAAAATAACGATCGCTTACAATTCTAGTATGGCTATCTTTACCTGACCAGTTCAATCCAGGACGAAACCTTCGAACTGGCAGTGCAGGAATGGAACAGAGCCACACCGAAACCATCCACTTCGGTGACGGTAATATTGATTGTATTGGCAGAGGCTGACTCCAAAGTCAACCAAGGTCACCAGTGCGGTTACGTGTCGCGATCCAAGACAGAGGACGAGTTTTTCGACCCCCTAAAATCAGCCTTTTGCCACTGTGTCAAGCTATGCACGCGCAGCACAATATCTAGGTAATAATTCCGGAAGCCGCAGAGCAAGGTGCGCCGAGTTCCAATCCCAGCTCTGCTATCTCTAGCGGATGAGTCTAACCTAAGGCGAAACCGTCGATCTTGGAGTGCAGAGGTGCGAAAGAGCCAAGTCGAAGCTCTTTACTTAATTGCCGGTCCCAGTGACGGTTTTGGCCATAGCTGACTTCAAAGTCAACCAAGGCTACAACGTTGATTAAGTGTCGCAATACAAGACACACGGCTTGGGCCCTAAACATGAAAGTAAAATATATTTTACTCTTGCGGCTGTCAGAAAAATCCTAATCGTTTTGTTGAATGCTCTCAAACTTTGTGACATTGTGTACAACTAATTAGTTTAATTCATCTCAGGCTGAAGCCTGTAGGATAAAAATTCTGTCTGACTGTTGTCTTGAATTTAGGTATACAAATCGTCCATTCGGTGTCGTGTATTGCATATCTGGATTTCAACAGAAATTGCATGGAACGCTGTTCACTATGCTGGGCTTACCGCAGAAATTAGTGAAGGAAACCCAAATTTAAATGTAATATAAACAGCCATAAATGTTAAAGTTTTAGCTCACTGCATCCAACTTTAAAAGAACAAGTGCAGAGAAAGAATTTATGTTTATGGTAAATGCGCGTTAAACAATTTATATTGCTTTCAGGTCACGTGTAGGTAGAGTACTGGAGGCAGCGCTACCGTATTCTAACCTTGGTCTTACATTGATTTTATATATCATGAGCCTTGTCTTTTTTAGACTTAGTAACTGACTGATATGTCCTAATATTTGCAAGCTGGGCGAAAGCTGTTGACGCTGGTGTAGGATTTAGTGCAACCCATCTGGATTTCCCAGAGGCAATCGACTACTTAAACAACTAGTTTTCACTGCACAAGCTTTGGTATTATGGAATAGGCAATGCCATTCTTGGCTGAATATGAGACATTCTCGTTCAAACTCGCCTGATTGGGAGGGTACGCAGCACCCTATCGGAGCGGAAGGCGGTTTAGTGCGACCTACCTCTGCGCTTGGTACTCGAGCCGCTCCTGTTCCTGGTCATCAGAAATGACCTCACAAAACGCCTGTCTACAAACTGTCTACTATTCACTGATGAACCAAAAATATGGCGTGCTATCGCTTCAGTGAATTATCACATAGCCCTATAAGACCAACTGAACAAAGCGTACACATGATCCAAGGAGAACATGCTGCAGTTCAACGCCATCTGGTGCACAATTCTGATCGTACACCAACATAGGCCTCACAAATGTCATCTATCACCACAAATCCTGCACATGACTTCTCATGAGTGCGATCACTGCGTACTCGTGCAAGAGGACTTTGGGTTATTAAGACAGACTGCAAAGACATCAAAGCAGAGCAAACCAGCACTTTGGTTTTCTTCGAAGAGCTTTTGAGAAGTTTGTCGCCTTAGTATGTCCAACAATGCTTGGAGCAAACTTGTGGCAGAAGGCGGAATACGCTCTCTTTCGGTGGCAACCCTGGCAGTAATACAAATTACCGCGCTAGATACTGCACTAGCGGAACTACAAAGAAAGTCAGATATTTGTCCCGCCTTCCCTACTCATTCCAACTGAAAGCCCCCAAAACCTACAATAGCCTTTTACCATCGTCTACGGTACGGTTGCATAATAGTGTAGTAGATCCTAAGCAAGCCCAATCACCCACGCCATTCTTTTCTGAAACTTAGTCAAAACAATTCTCTAAGGGTTATCAGTTTGACCTGGTCACGTAGTACATCCGACTAGAATGTCGACGAAAATGTTTCTCCCTCCGAGTGTCCTAGTCATGGAACGCCCTCCAGGAACTTGTAAAATATTCCCCACTTATTCGCTGTACAAAAAAGACCTTGACAATATTCCGACGAAAATATATACTACGAGATATAGCACAGAACGGTCAGATGGTAGCACTAGTGCCCAAACAATGGTAGACGGCATTATTGCCACTCTAAAATTCCAGGAAAAAATGCTCTCTCACATGCTACTCTAAAGCTCTTGTTAAGTAATGAATTCCCGATACTAGAAAATTCCCATTCCCTTATCAAGAACAAAAGACCGAAGGTAAAAAATTGTTTTCGTTGTTTCATCTACAGACCTGTAGAATAATATGGGTGAAATAGCAAAGGGCCAGTCCCAGTGTATTAGCGATCAGTTAAAATGTGATGGATCACCTGTCGACCAAAGGGATGAACCAGAAACAAACAGCAAATTAGGCAAGAGGTACAGTTGCACAACTGCAGTCGCTCTCCGAAGGATCCGTTTTGACAGACCAAGATAGCTTAACGGTTTCGATCAGCTTCTTTTGTGCACACAAATGCGGTTGATACAACCGAATGCTGATCGCCTCGGCAGTAGCAAGGGTGCGGAGGCGCAGGCCTTTCGACTGGAGAGGATGGACCTTGTATAGTATTCGAAAGGCACTGACTGGGTCAACCTCATGCCCGTTATCGATAACATGAGCCATAATTGAGCTGGTTATGGCTCCAGTACCGCCTCGATGCAACCAGCTTGGTAGGTGGTCCTTAATGCGTTTCGACAGTTGCTGCGCCGTTCGACCGATGTAAGTAGCGCCACAAGCGCACTCGAACTGACAAATTACCATAGAAGTGGTCAGCGTCGTTAACTTGTCCTTGTTGTAAATACGAATGAGTGGCTACTTGGAAAATGTACACCTAAGCTTGGCTGTTGGAAAAGTTGACTTGACAGCTGCTGAAAAACTTCTAGTTACACAATTAGCAGCGACGTCTCCCTTGAAGTGTAGTCGTATGAAATGTTCTTCCTTCTCTGCTGTCTGAACCTGCTACTGGTCGAGCTTACTTTGCATGTTCCTAAAAAGGAAACGATCAATATATCCGTTTTCCCGCCGCAAATTCTGAATGAGCATCAACTCATTATCCAAGTTGTCTTCAGAACAGATCCTGTGGGCCTTGGTGGTTAGACAGCGAAGTAGGTTTCGCTTATATCTCAACGGAACGAATCTGGGAAACATCGTATACCGGCCACTCCAGGTTTCCTTCCAGTAGACCTGCGGTTGGATTGAGCCGTTTGCTCTTCTAGTTAACAAAACATCACGAAACGGCAACTGATCGTTCAATTCCTTTTCATAGCTGAACTGCAGTCATCCGTGGGCCAGATTAAAACGGTCAATAACAGCGTCAAGTTCAACAGACTGATCCGCCATGAAAAATACGTCGTCCATTAGCGGTGGTAACATTCAAAGGCCGTGCTCTCCGCATGTAACTTGATATTCTCTAATTTCGCCATGAAGACATCCGCTAACAACGGACCCAATTGCGATCCCATAGCTACACCATCTTTTGGTCGGTAGTAAGTGCCATTGTATAAAAACTGTTCGTTCCAATTGCAACGCAAATGAAGGCTTTTCAAGTCACTCAACTTTATGCATATACTTGCTTTTGTTTCTTCTATGTGCGAACAAAGGTAATCGATCATCTCGAAAAGTGGCACGTTGGTGAAAAGCGCTACAACATCCAAGGAAATCATTAATTTCTTTATCGATGTTGCGACCTTTGATGCTTTCGATAAAATAAAAGGGGTTACATAGGCTTTATTGTGTAAGTCGCTGTCTTGATGGCTATAGAATTTTCACAAGCCCTTGGGAGACGGCAAGGTAAGGTGAGTTAACCATCTATAAGTTCGGGCGAAGCGGGACACCTGCCTTATGAAATTTTGGTAACCCATAAATCCTCGGGACATTGTGCCCCCCGGCTTCAGGATATCATAAAGTGTATTTGATATATGTCCATTATTCCGGAGATCTTGCAAGCTTTTAGTAATCTGGTTTTCAATCCTCTCTCTCTGGTCCTTTTCTCCAATCCTTCGGGAAAATTTCGATTCATTACTCAGAACCTTTTCGAGCTTGTTTATATAGTCTTCTTTATCTACTAGAACGACTCCGGTACTTTTTTCCGGTTTGCTCAGAACGATCTTACCATTGCGTCGTATACCCTTCAGCGCGTCAATGTGCTTGCGTGTAAGTGGACCGTGAGTTTGGACATGGCACTTGCGATACTGGTAGCAGGTATTCACTAGAGAACACTTAAAGCGTTCCAGGCCTTCATTTGACATAGCTACCAGCCCTTTTGTTTGGCCAAACTGGCTTTCAAAATGTAACTGATACTAAAGCTGATTATCTTTGGGATAAGGAGCGCAAAACTTTGAAACTATGGATGAAATTCTAAAAAACTGTAGTCCAATATCATTCTGGTAAATTTGTGCACGTAACTCGCAGGTCTTTTAGGGAAAGTGGATTGCAGCTTATGCTGATTCAACGTCTTGGTTTGGGCCAAACGCCAGCTGTCAAGTCAACCATTCTAGCAACCAAGGTTAGGTGCACATTTTTCACGGAGCCACTCATTCGTATTTACAACAAGGACAAGTTAACGACGCTGACCACTTCTATGGTAATTCATTAGTTCGTGTGCGCTTGTGGCGCTACTTACTTCGGTCGAACGGCGCGGCAACTGTCGAAATGCATTAAGGACTACCTACCAAGCTGGTTGCATCGAGGCGGTACTGGAGCTATAACTAGCTCAGTTATGGCTCATCTTGTTGAAAGTGGGCATGAGGTTGACCCAGTCAGTGCCTTTCGAATACTATACAAGGTCCATCCACTCCAGTCGAAAGCCCTGCGCATCCGCACCTTTGCTACTGCCGAGGCGATCAGCATTCGGTTGTATCAACCAGTTTTGTGTGCACAAGAGAAGGTGATCGAAACCGTTAAGCTATCTTGGCCTGTCAAAACGGATCCTTCGGAGAGCGCCTGCAGTTGTGCAACTGTACCTCTGCCCTAGTTTGATGTTTGTTGCTGATTCGTGCTTTTGGTCGAAACGTGAGCATAGTCATGTATTCAAAACATATTTTCACTGATTTCGTTTTTCGTTCTTTGTACTATTTTCCGCAAACTTTCTACGGTTCATGACACGCATTTGGTTGTATACCCTTCATTAACCATTTTTCCGTTGCTCATTTGCACTAGTCTTCTGGGATAGATATCTAAAATCGATTGAGTTTGCGTCGTTGTGAGTACAATAATTAAAGCATCGGCACATTGTCTGTTTTATAATGTTGATTTCACTTTTAAAATGTACACCTTATACATAGCCCCAATTTCAACGCGTTTTAACTTTGTATCTAGGTAAACAGGCTGATAACACGGGACCTAAGAATTCAAGTCTAATTATGCGTTACATTTTTCCGATTTGCTTTTCTAATAATAATCCAATATTCTGTGTATTTTATGAACAAGGAAGTAGACATTCACTATCTGAGTTGGTAAGCTTGAAAATGAGATATATCTACCCAGCTGCATAACTCGTGAAATCTCATCCCCACCGTAATAATAATAACGATGTGTTTAGCTATGCAAGGTATTTTAGGGGTACACGGATAAAATTACTTTTCTGTACGCAATGTAAGCATCTCATTATTTTAGTTATTAAACACCAAACCATGGCTAACTACACTAAACCTATTTCTTTTGTAAAATGCGCATCAGCAAACCTAGACTGCGCCCCATGCTGAGGCTGATGTTGTAGTTGGGCAAAACCAACTTACACTTAAATTGGGTCTTTTTAAGCTGGATACCTTTCATTCTAGTTTTTTTGGTGTGTTCTGCTTACATGAGTAACCTATTAACTTGCACACGTTGCTTACGCTAATTGCGCTTACATACGTAAACTTGATTACCTTTATAGCATTTTAAGTAAGTCCTGAACATTTTGTACTTATCGCTTTCACTGCTAACCGACTTCCTTCATATGCTAATTTAGCGAATGGTTTTGTCTGCGTAGCCTTACTCTTTAACAGATATATTTTATTTGATAATGTTATTTTAAGTGATTGGCTGTTGTTGGACGTCCCCGGTGTGGTTAGGCTTGATGTGCTTGTTTCCTAGGTACCCACCTGTCTAGTACCCACTACTTCGTCCATGCTGGCTCCAGGAAACAGTTGGTCGTTGCTAAAGGGGGCGGTGTGCACGGTCCTAGTAGTCGTGGTTGGCTGGAAGAGTAGTTCCATGCATCTAGAGTGCGCTTGATTCCCCAAATAGAGCATGCTTGCTTTTGCCTGTGAAGGAGTGTGGGCCGGCTCCATTGATGAAGCGTGGTTCCCACCCACATGCCTACCGGTCTTATTCCTTCTGGTTCACACTGGATATGGGGTGTGTGGATGGAGCTGTGGGCAGTGCAGCGCAACCCATCCATGGTCCCTCTGTAGGCGCAGGCGACCTGTGGGTTGCCCCAGTGACAGGCAAATCCGAAACCGGACGCCGCCACCCACACATAGTCCACACACAACTGTGTCTGATTTAAATTTATGTAACCTAGGCGGAGTCAACGCAAACTGAAATCGGAAGAAGCCGATGGCTGGGGAATACATGTTTTTATAAGTGAATATTAAAAGCGCCGAGAACTGTCAAATCAACGGAATGTATTTGGTACCTGTAAAACAAAAGTGAATGCAAGATGTTTGCATGAAATTAGTTCTGGATTCATGTGTTGGTCTATGTTAGTTGGCATCCTTTCTATATTCCTCTTCTTCGTCTGCAGTCATCTATGCATGCTTGGAGTACGTGTGCTGGTGCAGGAAACTTGAGTAAGGCTAAGGGAGGATGGTACTCAATCCTCGTTGTTTCTACTTCACAAACTGTTGCGCAATCTGGCTCATTTATACAACAACCGTAGGTCTCACTGATTGAAATGATCTGTAAAGTAGCAATATGACATTTATAAACTCAGTGGCATGAAAAGGAGTGGGAGCATTTTAAAAAGTTTGGCCATTAAAAGTTTAAAATCTCTAAAATGTATGCACTGACTTAGTAAAAATTAAAGCAATGGAATTAAAATTGATTTTGCCGTCTGGTGTTAAAGAAGTATACTGACCAGTACAAGTAGACAAAAATTGCTCTGCATCACTCGACTCTGTCGGTTTAACGCGGGCTGATATTTTCACTAAAGATATGGGGGTGCACATTCTTTATATAGTTTTGCGCAGGAATTTTGCATCATTGCTGAACGATTGGATGGGACATCCTACCGTACCGATTTGTGCGATAGTGTAGGTGGTGCAAACGAACTAAGGCGTTCTGTAGAATCACTGGAAGTTAAAGCAATCCGTTTAAACTCTAACTAGCATGCACTACAGGAAGTAGTTTGCTGTCAGTTCAACGAAGTAATCTGAACCAGGTATATGCATGACGCAAACGGAAAACCAATGTTTTGGCATCTAACAGTACAACTTTCCCACTCTGGATGATTGTAAGTTTACTACAGTTGCTCAAACGACGTCACCTTATTATATCTATTCATATGCTACCAGTGCAACTTACTGTACAGCTCAAACAAATTTTTATCAAGGCTTGAGTATTACTCTTCATGCAATTTTACCAATAAATACTTTGCTTTACCTACGTATTGGGCCTGTACACGTTAATTTATGGTTTTAAAAGCAAGCCTAGATAACACCGAAAGTGCGCTACAAAGGCATTTTTCATATCACAAATCTAGTGAATTGTCGTGTTAAATCAAATACATGCTGTCACTTTCTCAAGCTTATACAGCTCCCAGGGACTTCAAATAGATGCGGACGGCCACTTTGTTTGGCTTTTACTCGCATGCACCAAATCCGTTATTGCCCAGAGGCACCAGAAATTGCCTGTACTGAGCCATTTATTGTCAGGTGGAAGAAAAGGCTGGTTCATGTAGAATGTGTTGTGAAGTGACCTCTTTCGATAATGAGACCCGCAGTTTCGCACGATTTGATGCTTGACTAATAGACGCACATGCATCGGTTACATGCTAAACATAGAAATACGACTACAATGTTATTATCAGATGATGTCTAGAAAAACTCTGATGTGGCCTACATTTGCATGATTACCTATAGTTTTGTATTTAAATACATAAATGATTGTCTTCAATGTTCCCGCAGCACCTAATTTGGCCTGGCAGATTAATTAGTGGAACGACGATACACCGAACACAAATTGCTAAGGGGCAATTAGTGTCAAAATAGATTTTTGTGATTTTCGATTGCAAAATAAACTTCAATAGCACTTCAGATAAGAAGGCATTAAAAAGATCAATATTGTTGAATTTTGTGTTTAGCCTTCGACGATACCACCAACTTGATTGCCAAGGTGAACAGCTGTAGCATGTCCAAGTGTGACAATATGTCAATCCATCAGGTGAGAATATTGGTTACGGTCGCTTTGATTACCTTGACGGTTTCTTTTCACTTAGTCTCTCCGTTTTGTATGCAATCAACACCCATCCATTCAATGGTAGGTTATTAATTCCGCAGCTTTGAAAGCAGCAATCAGCTCACCATGAGGTGTCGGCCAGGCGCAACTTAATTCTATCGTGTTCTGTTGCTTGGTAATGGTGATAACATGGTCCAACTGCCGACAATGTAGTTGTTTTGCTTGCAGCCCCAGGTTTTACTATGGCGGCAGGCAAATCGGAAACTCTCAATACAAGACACAAAACGTACTACGTACTTAGTTACCCTACCATGTACAGACGGAATCGTGGCTCTTGAGGCCGATATAAAATTTTATGTGACAATACTGATTGTCGTGAAACCCTTCAGAATTATTACAAAAATACATCAAATTTATACATGTCAGGAGATCAAGGCATAGTATGGCTTTGAGGACAGCGCCTTGTCAGCACAGGGATATTTTATTACGTCTAAGCGATAATGTTGAGATCCAAAAGCTAAGAACATCCTTGAACCACAATGAGAAAACCATTGTTGTTTCTTCCCGATAGTCTTGGCAGCTCTGACCACGACATCCAGCATGCCAAGACATGTTAGCCATGCGTATCTTATATCCAGTTTGATCCTTTAAATAACGCTTATGATAACGCCATCTAACTTCCAAAGTGGTATTTGTTATGTGGTGCAGGCGCCCAAATACAGCAAGACATACCTACGTATTGATCACGGAAACCATCGGAATAATCCATCTTGCATATATACAACAGCCGACGTCGTAGGTTATGGTTTGAATTATCGTGATGAACAAGGATAAAGCAATCAGTTTCTGGGCGCACAAATGTTTCATTTTAACGACAACATAATCCTTATATTTTCACGAGGTACTCTATACCAGCGTTCGCGTAGAATTTGATGCGCTCAAATCATTTGGAGAAGCAGCTAGGCTATACAGAAATGGGTAACCCTTCAAGCACCTCAGTAAAGACCATTACTTCGAATTTGTATGCTCGTATCGGATTCCACACATCATACGCTCGACATTTGGGAACCTCAAATGTGTCGCACGCGGCCAGGTCTGGATTGTATACTGAGTGATCAACCCCCTGGATGCGTTCTGCATTCAGTATATCGACGAGGACACAGGAGCTCTATACAGGTGCATTGTCGTGTTGAAACAACATTATTTGTGATCGCGTCTTTGGACGACGCCTGGCTGCAGGTTCTAGCACTTATGGGTAACCTACCAGTTTACGGTGACTTGGAGTTATCGTACAACGATACAATAGCTACAGTATTGGCCAACGTATTAGCAAGTATTTTCAATCTGCAAGATTTTTTCGTCATACATCATTTATCACGTAAAAACCAAAAGATGTAACCATAACATGGTAATCTTTACCAAATGTAACCTACATCGAATAGAAGATCATCAAGGCTTGTATTTCGTCAATGACACTTTTGCAATTTTCAATGGGTTAACACCCAAATACATAGCATGTGAGATGTTAGTAAATGATGTCAAATTGGTTGATGTGAGGTGTACAGTAGTTATTGAAACGGACGGTTACACTTTAATCGGACTTCATTATTAACAGCTGTAGTCTTAATTACAGCATTACATTTGTCTGGTTTTGGATCTATTTATAAGTATGTTTAATTAATTTTATTGTTATCTTTTAAGGCGTGTTCTCAAGTAAAGACACAACCGTATTAATCGCCAATTTGTAGATGGTGCTGGCATGCTATTGTGTTGATTACGTGACCAAACCCCTTGAAAGCGTGCACAAATTGAAATTATTTTAAAAGATGTTAAAGGAGAAGCAAATTACAGCCAAGCTCGTGGTCAGTCCCGCGTCTGTATGGCGACTTCGAAAGAAATTGCAAAAGAAATTAGCCCTGTCCACTAAACTTTCCGGTAACTGTGGTCGCAGAAAAGAAACAACAGCTCGAGACGACCCACTTTTGCTAAGGGAATGCCTAAAGGATCGCAAAGCATCAAGCAGACAGCTACAAGGGATGTTGGAACAGCACGGTATTGCATTTAGTTCGAGTACTGGAAGAAGGTGAGTTTGGGACTCTGGACATCCAGTTTGCTGACCTCTGAAGAAGCAGACGTTGACCAAACAAACGAAAGCAAAACGACAAGGATGGGTCATTCGGCTTCAAAAATGATCTAAAGAAGACTGGAAGTGCGTTAGAAGCTTGTTTTAATTCGTAAGTATTTTCCAGAAGAGTCATGGCTACATTACTTTTACTGTGCTTTCTGCGTTTTGCTGTTGCATTTTATGTGGTTTTTAGCTATGAGTACATTATCCAACGCTCTGATCAGCAACCTTTATATGTCCGCCGAACAACTGGCGAACAGATCAGGGAAGACTGCATTATTCAAGGGGTAAACATCCTACTCAGTTCATGAGATGTAGCCCTATGAGCATCTACGGAACTGGTCGGCTCTCCAGCAGCAGCACAAAGAACTACTGGAGTTCCAAATGATATCTCACCTGCGCAAATGGTCAAAGGAAGAAGGATTTACCGGGACAAGAGACTTCGTTTTCATGCCTGACAGTGCTCCATGTCACAAGAGGCGTGAAGTCACCCGTATTTTTGAGGTTTGTTGTATAGAAGTGTTACCATGACCTGGTAATAGCAATGAATTAAACTCATTAGAGACTTTATGGGCAAATCTAAAGTCAGGGAGGAAGAAAATTATTATTAAAAACAAGCAACTGCTCATTCAACGAATTGTGCCGATCTGGTTTCGCAGTGGAAGCATGACTGAACGTTGCAAAATACTCCTTCATTCCATGCCTTTGTTTATTAACTCTTCGAAAATTACAAAAGATTATTTATGAAATACTAACCTTGATAATTTTCTAATCAAAATGTGTCATTCTTGGTAAATGTAAACATTTTAAATTACATCATTTGCTTCTTATGAGATATGTGATGAGATATGAAAAACTTTGCCGGTTGTATAACGTTTCCAATAATTTGGCCGATGCTGTTCATGCTCGGCTTTGGCCGCGAACATAGCCACCATCTGGTCTGCCACACTGCGCTCACACAGGCCGTCCGCTAATACAAGTTTTTGTTTAGTCACTGGGTAGAAACTGTACACCCAGGTGTAATCACAACTTAGGAGCTCCCAAACAGCACTGCAACGTCCACCATCAATCCTGGTACAATAGCGCGGCACCAATTTACCCGAGTTACTTACTGGTCCTCACTGACCTGTCGGGGTACGCAGCATGCGCGAACATTTGTAGGACCGAGCTTCTCATTTAGGATGGTGAAGAATGATCCTGATGAGATTTAGATGGCTTTCCTTGGCTGTACCAGAGTCCACTGCTCGTCCTCCTCCAGCATGGCCTGCACAGCAGCAATCTTGTTGGCGGTGCTGACCTCCACAGGTCGACCGCACCGTACCTCATGATCCAGGGACCGACCGCTACGCTTGAGTCCCGCTAACCACGCAGACACAGTAGCTATTGAGCGTCCTACCTTGCCAAATGCAGTAATGTATTGCTCAACATTTTGGTGCTGATGTAAACTACTTTTACATTCGCAGGATTTCATCGCCCTTCATTGACATTGACAGAGTCAGAGCATGGCGACACATATGACATGTGAGCTGCGCTGGGCTGTTGCTGTTTGGCTTCACGTGTTTCGGATGGATTACAATTTACACTTTTCTTGCAAGGTCATCTGCACATAGTCTGTGTACTACGTATCCGGAAACGCATTGCACTGCCCTCGGAAATACATCAAGATCATCGCAGTATCACATTATCTTCGTTGATCCAAATTTGACGGATTTTCGCGTATTTGAGGACAGCAACGGTACGTTCTTATCCGTAGCCTTCTTTTATATTAGTTGGGGATTAAAGAGGTTCCTATTAGATTCTTACAAGTTTGTTATACGTGTGGGGTACTTTTAACAAGGTATTTTTGTATAGGTTAATGTGTTAATGGGCTGGCTTGCCGAACAACGTCTTCCTGCTGTCATTTAGGTGGTTCGGGATTTTACCTTTCCAGCAAATGGTTCGGCAGCTGTGTTTCAGGGGGTGGTGCATTTTTGCCCGACAAGCCATCTCCCTACAAAAAATTTTATATGTCGTTGGACAACACTGTGACGTGGCGAACGTGACTCGACACTGAATAATGTCACTGTCACTTGCTTCGTCTTGACGAAGCATTGTATTCCAGAAATTGCACGCTGTAATTCTGGGAGCATTTGGCCCCTGTTTAACAAAGGAGCAACCGAAATCCGTATGAACTGCTCAATCTGTCCCCGGCTCCCAATGGGCGCGATTACCTGAATTCGCTCAGCTGCCTTGCAGGTAGGCTATTCAGCCAAAGGCTCGGGGTGCTGTCCCCTAAGTCAACACCCTACTTCGGTTTGGGCAACCGGCTAGTATCTCGTCATCTGAAAAAATCACTTAATTTTATGTGTTGTGTTGTGTTTTCTTTTACTATTTCTGTATGTGCTTTGGCGTCGAATATTTTCTATTAGTAAACGTCTGCAAATAAATACGTATCTAATGTATCAAAGAACAGCTTAAACTTAAATTGGTTGATCAGGTATAAGCGAAATTCGGTCATATCTATATATATGTCAACGATGCAGATTTAGAAGTCAACCGGTCGGGGATTTGTCTTTCTACATATTTTATACTTTACACGGAATTATTTCCTAGGGCTTTGTTATTTGTCGAAAATGCTTTTCTGGGTATGTGGGCTAAAATAAAGTTTTCACTGTTTAATTTTGGCATGAGAGAATAAAAAGAATGAAATGCAACATTTTAACACCCTGCAAATTTTAGCGCTGAGCCAGTTTGCATCAAGGAAGGAAGGTTTCTTCCAAGTAATATCCGGCTAGTAAACGCAGTTGCGACAATTAGTGTTGTGTTAACGTGTTAACAAAATGTAGTTACTATCAAGGACGCTGTGCAACATAATAACACGCTCAGACTTCGCTTTGTTCTAGTAGCTGAATGGTTTAGCTCGGAGATCATTCAAAATCTAAACAGGTCACCCGAGCTACGGGTATTCAGATTTGTTGCTGATAAAGCACGATAATACGGCGGGGAAATACACCAGTTAAGTGAGCTATGGGATTACATGATCTTGTAGTTGTTACTTTCAAAAGACAAATAAGAGGGAATCCACATGTTAAGACCGCGAGAAAATCGGTACAAGTTGGTGCCAAACACAAGATGGTGAGTAGTAAGGTTAGAAGATCTGTCTTTCAACAGTTGCTAGGTGAATGACGCTTAGCCTTAAATAATGGGGCGTTTTGCTCTCGGTAACATTTACAAATAGTTCACTCCGGATGACTACGGACGATAAATCAATAAAGGAAGGAGATATGTTGACAGTGCACAAAAGCAAGAGAGCATCTATATGCAACGCAAGAAGTGATGAAGGCTTTTGATATCGTGTTAATATTTATGCTAACATCTATGGTCCATGAATCCATTAAACTAATAGTTACATGAAATATAGTACAAAGCCGTTTATGGCGCAACCTGTCTCAGTTGTAAAACGCTGGCCAAATTTAGCTCCGCAAAAAAAGACAATAATTCACGCGGGATTTAGGTAAGGACCAAAGTGGTTGCGGCAGTTGTCGTAGGCTTCACAGGGTGAACACATTGAGTTTCGGTTGATACTTGTCTGCATCTTTTAGACTGGATACCTCGATCCCCAGCTGCAGATCATCTGCCTAGATTGAGCAGGTGGTCTGCAGTTCGGATGGCAGGTCGTTGATAAATATGTTTAAGATTTCGAAGCCGAGTACAGTACCCTGAGGGAACCCACTGGTCATGAGAACTTGACCAGGAAACGCTTTGTTCACTTTAATTTGCATGTCGCCAGTTATCTTGGTGATTTAGGTGTGTACATTGAGACTTGCAAATAATCGACTCCATCCGAATGGTAAATGGGGTGGAAAAAAACCAAAAGATTTAGCAACAAAATTATCCACAGAACAAGCAGCCATAGGTATATTGAAACAGAGCGAATTGCAATGCTACATTACGACTTTTACGAAAATGGCGTCATTTAAGCAAAGATTCATGTGGAAGCGGAAAATTTGCTAAAACCGTACATTATCTGTCAATATGTGTAATGAGGTGGTGAAGTTAAGTGTCCATAGTCTAAGCTAAGGTGGACGTAACATGATGTTTACGAAATAAGAGTGCACTCTTTCGGACGGCAGATTATAGCTGTGTCGCGAAAGGACGGCTAAGTGTGCAGTTGTGCCTGAACCTAAGGTAAGACAAACAAAGATGACCTTCAACGTTACGATGGACCAGTGGTGAGATTTTGAAGCTGGTGCCAAACGGTAATTGTGTCGTAATGAGGCAAGAGCATTAAAACGTCTATATCGAATCGAAACCGGGTGCTCCAGAACGCCGGTTACAAGGTTGTTCGCAAATAGGTTTAATGGATCCCAGAGAATTAGAGGCCCAAAGCAGCCAAATGATCAGAAAGCAAGTGGTAATGCTAAAACGCATGACGTCAGTAGAACAAGATTGTTTTCTTGGTCATTGCAGACTATCACGCCAATGGACAGAAAATGGCCAAATTAAAAGTGAGAGTTACGTCAAAGTGAAGTCAGTGTATGGTAGACTGGGGCTGCGCAAATTGTAGTATCCTAATTCGGTAGTTTGGAGCATGGTTGCAAGGATAGAGGAAGCTCGAATGAACCATACGTTGAAAAAAAGCGGAAAAGCCATTTACTTATGGCAATGAACCTATGTCTCATATGCATATTGACATTTGGACGCTTACTTGTATTTTGCTTTAAAGTTGTTAAGGGGAATATAGTCCCAGTGAGCACCACTTCAGTCGATGCTACGTTGCCGGGACACACACAGGTTTGTCATCAAGATTTGCGTGAAATGCCAGCGTACAGAATCAGGAGAAGTGCAGCTGTTGTTAAAGCAGCCATCTACGCTTTTACAATACGAATAACAGAGTGCTTAGAGCCGTGCTAAATTGTGCAGTTTGTTTTTTTATTACTACTTGTCGCAATTAGTAACATGCTCAAAACCTCAAGCCATTAATTAGTAAAAGTAAAGTAACAAAATTCTACATCCACACAAATGCGCGGACAGAAAATTGAAATTGACCCTGACTTACTCATGCGTTTGGGTAACAATCAGAATAATAGTGGCAATAAAAATGACGAAATTTGTTCCAGAAACGTTTGTTTCACACATAGTTGCACATATGATCAAAAGATATTCGTTTACGATTTTGTTTCGTTTCCTATGCATAAGCGCGTTCCCTGCAATTTGTTAATGCGCCTCCTGAATCCCTATAATCGGGAAACGCTTCCATAATTAGGCATTGTGTTAACTTATTTTCTTTTGTGTTAACTTTTCTCCTACCATCCACAGAGTTGGTGCTAGCATAAGCTAAGTGCAAAGTTATTTCTTTTGATAGTCAGTTCTCTGTTATTATTCAAATAGAAGGATTGGAATTTACGCTGTCTGGGTATGCAGTATAATAAGGGTCATCGAAGTAACGCAACTTTTATCAAAACACAGAGCTTGCGGTGGAAGATATGTTACAGCTTGTGCTTCCTTTGATCCGACAGTTTAGTTCCTTAAGAATTTTTCTTCGCACATATGTTCAAAGTAAAATCGGGTGATTGCTGATGAACGCAAGGTCACTCACAATTCTAAAAATTGCAACCGACCAATGTTCATTTCTTTGATTTGAACCCTGATGCATAAGAATCCCGAAACCGTGGATTGATGTTTGGATTTATCACTATAAGAATTTTAAACTCTCTGTTCCCCTCAAATTGGATTAGCTTGTTAGGCCTTAATTATGCCAATTTTGCCACACATTTCCTTACCATGAGATTGATGTTACAACTAGTGCGCTACGCCAGTTATCTGACCAACATAGTCGCATGAGTTTACTAACAATATTTTTGACATTTAGATCCGCGGTTCACACGTTATGGCACTCCGATAGAATCATTTTGCTATGCTCGACCACGTTAATAATCTGCCAGCAGTCTTGTCTTTATGGCCACAGTTTATAAACGCGTCATTTCCCGTCCTGTATATCGTTATTCAAGGTAGCGGACACAAGAACGCATGTAATCTTAGCAAACAAAGCTTCAGGCCGTTCCTGATAGCATTAGCTATAGTCATTGATAGGCGGTAACGCGAAATCAGTGAGCAAGCTATTTCCCCCGGAACTGTTATTCGTACTCAGCGAACTTGAGGGTTTTGATCCTTGATTTAAAGACTGTAAATATCAACTGCTATGGTCTTTTGGAGAAATTTGTCACCATCCCTTAAACCTGACCGACGGAACAAAGAATGCCTTATTGTTGTGTGCCATCTACTGGCTGACAGTATTCGTTAACAACCAATGATCCAGCACTATAAAGCTTAAGCTCGGGCGACCATCCAAATGGCATCTTGGACCCTACAGTCGGATTGGGCTTTCTTCAGAATTTAGATCAGCTAACAATAACTCGATCAGTCTACAAACATTTTCTGTGCGATATTCCGTAAACAGGATCGATGAGCGCGGTGTACACTAGTGATTACTTAAGGATCAACACCTCTTTACTCGAAAATTACTTGGGCTGCTTCCTCTGATTCGCTCAATGTTCATGGCTAAGTTGCAACGACTACCCACCACGAACCCAGTGGTTTCAACCTAAGGACTTCAGAACAACACAGCAAAAAATTAAAACTGTTTGTTCGAAATTGAAATATATTTTGGAGCTCGAGATATTCCGCTTAATTGCATAGGTTGGCAATGAACTCATAGAATAGTAAATATTTGTTGGTTTTCACGAGCACAACTACGCTCAAGGTATCTGAAAGATTTGATTTTCCCTTTAACCAAGAGACCATTGCAAGGCATTGCTATCTCCACATGAAACGCAACCTTCACACGGAGTTAGCAGTATTTTATTACTAAAAGGACCGCCCTGCCGCTCTACCTAAATCGCTCAAAACCTGTCAGAAAGACCACATTACCTTAGTTGTCTATCCTATATTTTAGCGATAAAACATTCTGATTAAAATAGTAAAAGCAGCCAAGATGGAACTGCAATAAACACACTTACAATATTAACGTTCCAAAGATTACTTGCAGCTAACCAATTGTATTTATTGGCTAAACTTTCTCAGTACTTGAGAATGCTTCAAGTTTGCATGTGAACGAGCTGATACCTCACGCACTTTGCCTACATGGCCTACAAATTCCGTGCCACTGAGGAACTGACTACGGAAAAAAAGGAAATATTCTTGGATTATGCTCAGACTGTTACTAAGAAACGAGTACGGCTGATGTTTGCCTCTAGAAACGAAGTTGTGTCAGCACAAGTTACAAGCCTTGTTCCAAGACAGAAATGAGAAATAAGTAAACAACCTTCCCAATCTAATACTGGGCACGACTTTGGTCAATGTGTTGTCACTTTGTTAAAAATGTTGTACACCTAGAAGCAAAAACAATTAGATGTACTGTGTAGCAATTTGGAAGGTTATTTGACCAGACGAAATGGTTAGCCCAAGATCAACCATACAACCAGAGAGCATTAAATCTTCGCTGGTAAATTGCTTTTATTAGTACTGCAAGTACTATGTTCGTAACAGGGGTCTTCTGCACAAATGCACTTTGATGCAATGCAGGATCTAAGATGCAACAAAGATACCTTCTTGTGCAGATCACACAAGGGCACCGAATGTATGCTGTTAAATCGGATGGAGCACACAGATAAACGTATTACAGTCATCCAATGAATCAATACAAGCGCGTTCCGACCGTCTCACTGCACAATCTCAATTATTGCGTAGAGTACTGGAGCGCTGGAATTGTTACTAGAAAGTATATTCAGTGGACCTATGATTAAGGGTTGCAAGCATAAGGTGGACGCAATTCGGTGGAAACACGAAGCCCTCTACTTCCCATGACAATATCTATCTTCCAACTTTGAATCCGTATGCTGTCGTTCGCATCATTCGTTGATGTTAGCGGTCACTTAATTGTAGTTCCTTTCTCTTTATCTTCCACTTTATTTCTACGACTTCCTAGTTCACTAGTCATGCAGAGCGGAGACTGCTGGTGTAGAGATCGTGGGCAGGAATTGGTTTACAATCGTGTGGTTTGGGTCCCTTGTTTTATATCCATTAAAATCTTCTTGCACCTTTACATTTCCTGATCTAACATGTCGCTCAAATAGGAAGATATGGGAATTTCTTATCGTTCCATTTCAATTTGCAGCTAAATTTGATTCAAGCTATGGGACCCATGGGAGGAAGAAACCAGACAGAACAAATTGGGTGGCGTATTACTAGGGCCCCGCTGGAGTTTAGGAAAAAAGGCCACATTTTCCTTGCATTTATGAAAGTCTGAAACACAGCGGCCCGAACAATTTGAGGCTTTATTGCTTACCGCCGATTCATAAGGCTGGTGTCCACAAGCATCCCATCTTGTGCGTTGTCACTTCTCCCTAACATGCGCTCGCAAGTTGGCTGCTTGAAGTATATGAGCGTGTAAGACAACAGCTAATAAAATACAGCCTTCCAGATAGTTTACAATTCATAAATACATCAAACATTGCAACATCCCTGACAGTAAAGTTGTTCTTCTACCTCATCTCCCATTTCGCCACCGTTCCGCTGCAGCAGTTATCGGATTACATATATGACCATGCAAGAATTACAAAAGGTAATGTGTGTTTCGCTGCATGTGTTTCAGAGCCCTTTTCTGCTGCGTACCTGATACGCGCAGTACCTATTTAATGGTATATAACACCAGCGGATGGATCGTGTTGCCTTGGAGTCGACATTCAATCCATTGTTGACTGATATTTTCCTGACGAAATTAGAGAAGGACAAGCTACAAACAAAGCTAAATTAATTTGGATGCTATCACAGCTAGGTGAACGATATTTTCGTTGTAGCTGATAAGAACACAAAACTTGAGAGGGCTGGCTAGCCGAACAACTTGCACGGGGTGCTAGCTGGGTTGTTTGGGTTAATCCAGGTCTAGCTAATAGTTCAGCAGCAATGTTCCTGGACGTAGTGGGTTTTCTCCTGGCAAGCGTTCTCCCTATAAAAAACAACAAATTTCTGTGTAACAACACGGTCAGGTGACGGATGTGACTCGCCAAAAAAATAAAGGCACTGCCAATTACCTTCCCGGAAGATCATCACTCCACAAACCCCATTCAGCTTGACGAGTTCCATTGATATCTTTTTGGGATGGCGAGCAAGGCAAACAAACTTACTACTACCGTCACACTTCACAATTTTACTCACAATGCTAGCTAACACATACACTTACATATATGCAGACACAAATCCATTATCTTAATGGTTAACATGCCATATTTTATAGAATTACCAATTATAACAAAGTCATCTATTGCAAAGTTGGACACTACGCTATATATTCATAGAGGCAAACTCTTTTCACTTCACGCTTGATGTATTCCTTACATATAATTTTCTCATTTGTATATGTAACACAATTTGCCTGCTGCAAAATATTACCTGTAAAAATTTGAGTACGCCTGCTTTGGAACGCCACATTGTTATCATGAATAAGCCTTTCCTTTTTTTAGTTTGTTTAATGGGGCCCACGTTGCGCTGCAGATTAGTCATAAGCAGGAAACAAGCAATTCGTTGCCACTGCTAGTCAGAAGAAAAGAACGCCACATCCAATTTCAGGAATACCGAAAATTTGCGTGGAGTACTCAATAAACCAATTTATACTGTTTTTTCTCTGTGATATCAAAAACACCTTAATCGCTGGCTTACATCAAACACACGTTAGATCTGCACTGAAGACACGCTAAATAATGAGTTTGGATTTAATCGTGATAGGCTACGTAAAATGGGGTACCCTAACGGATTCATTTCTAAGAATATGCAAAGAAACTCGCCTCGTTACAGACCTTGAACGTCGAGAAGTATGACTACAATTCCAAGGGGACAAAGCTGCAAAGCTTATGTCGAGCTTGTCGTCTGCCGGTAAATTCAACTTCCAAGCAGCGACCTTGAAATGTAAGTTCTTCTCAGTTCTACTCATTTGTTTGCAAATCAGACATCCCGTGGACTTTGACCGCTTCAATGGCCAATTATCAATCCTAATGCGCCTGTGCTGCAACATAAATGGAAGTTATGACTGCTTCTTAGTAGCGCCACCTGTATAACGGACTAGTACAAAATTTAGTTCCATGAACGGACTTCTGACGGAATGGTGCACCAAGTGCATAATGGACCGTTATGAATCCTAGTGGAATGAACGGGCTCGTGAATAAATGGTATACGGCAAAACAATATAGCCGGTAAAATACGAAATCGCGCACCCATAGACATAGATGCAACACAGATCTACACACACTTTTAACGGGCTCCTATTCAAACGCCAACTTCACACCCGAATACCTAGCCCAAAAAAGTAAGAACAAACACAAGCAGTTGGTCCATGCGCTTTACTAGCCAGGCCACAACGATTACAGCGCAGTCCAGATAGGCAATTGTCAAACAGATGGACATTTTACTTAGCATGGTTTAAGTAAGTACAACCTGGTAGCAAGGCATAAGCAAGTGCATTGGCACTATGTGTACGAAAGTGCGTGTTGATAGATATGGAATATGAAATGCTTAGAAAAAAGAACGAAACGAAAAACATAGTGTCGCTCTATCGTTGGTGGAATGATCACATGCGCGGAATCATCTCGCTTATTCCTGCGACATGGCTGTACCGAAGCTGCACTAAATCTTATTTGGGTGCGATAAGCAAAGTAAGCGGCAAGAAAGCTTTTAAACTCCGACATATATTTTGCCTCGGCTGGCATCTCCGGCAATTCGTTTCAATATTTTACCACGCGACACTAAAAGCATAAAGGGTTAGCGATGCGTTTTAACTCCAGTACCACTAGTTTGTACCGGCGTCCGTGTGTGCTTCTTGGGGTTTAACCGTGCAGCATCCGTTACAACCTAGGCAATATGCCCAGGTGCAATAAGCGCTGGGTCATAATGAGTTCACCTCGAGCGGACGATTTGACGGGGGTTTAAAAATCTAGTCTCCTACATCGGTCCTCTTGCGATACCCCAAAAACTGGGAAGATCGAGGTGGCTATACGTTGGACCCGATCCAAACTCCGCACCTCTCCTACTCTAATCAGATAATAGGCGAATGTGTTGCACTTAAGCACCGGTCTTATTACGGAAGAGAAAAGACTGGTAACAATCTGTGTAGCCCATAGGCAGATGTTGCGGCGAAGTGTCAAAAGCGGGCGTAGTCCGCTTGCGTAAAGTCTGTTCGTGTTGTCAACAGGCTTCATATCACAGCGTGAGAGTACCCTTATAACATTTACGGAACTTGTATGAGACAGCAGCTTGCCGGCGGGGTGTACGCCCGCCCAGTAATACCCTTCACCAAGCTCATAAACGAGGCCTTTGCCTGGTTGACCAGTAGGTCAACTTCTGCAGCCCACCGGGATAGACGGACGACATCACAGTCACAGAAAAACCAGGAATGCTCATCTGTAAATAATGCACAAGGCGTCTAAATAGGCTGAGGCGATTCGTTTATGTGGACAAAAGACAACTTGGCTTTAGCACTGTGCCTGGTGATACGCCGCTGGTTTATGGTATCAGTCCGTTACGTGGTCATCCACAAGTTCCCGCCACCTGCTCACAATAAGGAAGTCACTGATCCACTGGCGCAGTACGCCATAAACACCACACGTCCTCCGCTTCTGGAACTGGACCTTAATTTAGAATGTAACGAAAGATTTACTGAACTTAATGTAGCCATTTTCCGTTGTCTTCCTCTAGTTTAACGCTAGCAAACATTACTGCCAAATCAACAGCAGGTTGGTGATGCAGGAGCGACCCTTCAGGAAGATGTGCTATGCCGGCATTAGATCTTTCGATTCCAAAAGCTGAATAGACCCTTTTCCATAATATCCTCGCGCACCTTCGCCAAAACATTGGGGAGACAAATCATCCGGTAATTTTCCACATTGCGTGGCTCACAGCTTCTAGGAATCGGCTTCACTACCGAGAATTTTCAGTCACACTGCAGTGTACCCTCGGACATCCAACTGTTGCACAGCTCTAAAGCTGCAGTCGAGATGATGGCCGATAAAGTGAGGTTAAACTTAGCGGATGTAGTTCACCGGATCCTGCCGATTTCGTGCCTAAATTCTGAGGGTGGACTGCAGACCTGTGCACCGCAACTGAGACACTCCAATTCAGGTGGGGCTGCAAACGTCGAGCATGGCCTAGGCGCACGCCAACTTGTAAATACGGAAGCAAAGTGCTCCGCTAAGGCGGACGCAAGTTCAATACTGTGGGTGAGAGGCTATCCGTCACAGTTCTCTAACACAGCTAGGTCACTTGCTGGCCTCAGGTTCCGTTTTACGTAAGCAAAATTCTTCTTTGGGCAGCGTCTGCTGAGGTTGCAATCTGTTCTTCGAACTGCCGAGATTTGCGCGCCTTTATGCTGTCACAAATATGATGCTGCGTTTTGTACGTTTTATAACTGTCTGCACAGATAGACTCTGGGAATTAATTCCACAATATGCGTCGCCGTGAAGGCAACTGACTATACTTTTTGTCAAACCAATGTGGTTTCACTGGTCGAGCTTTCCGATAATTGTGTAGTAGAAAACGTGCGCCCAACGATTGCACAAGCTCTTTTGTAACAAATCAACAGAATTTAGCAGATAACTCCTGCGGGATCAAGAGTTTAGTTGACTTGCAGCTCGTTTTAGTCCAGTTAAGTCGGTTTTCAAATGACTAGAAAACGGTTCCGCCGGACGCGAATAAGACAGCGGCAGCTTCATGCTGGCTGACACCACAGCGTGGTCACTAGCTGCCGGAGGGACAGGATCTACATTTCATGTACAGCTTGCTCGCAACCTGTTAGTAGTTGGTCCAGGTACAATGGAGCAGAATGTGATGTAAGGAGCATCGGTTCGCAGACACATTGCACTGCCTCGGTTTCATAAACCGTCGCAGCAAGCTGCGACTCGAATTTACAGTATCCGAGGAGAAGTTGAAATGCAGGCCACCATATTCGAGGGAAGTTATAATTATCCCTAAGCAGGAAGTGGAGCTTGTGTAATTTTTGGCATGCGGCAACCAATCCATGCATCGACTTCGTTGGCAGCGAAAAGCATCAGGTACAAACTGTTAACCCGGTCTCAAGCAGATCAAGCATCAGAACTATGTGCCCAAGCCATCTTCGCTGCCGTAGGTGTGTACCAGTCAACCACACAGCAAGAACCGAATGCAAAAGTAAAAACGGTCTCTGTCGATTGATATGCTGTCGCACCGAAGCACGAACAGTCCCCGATCTAGTCTTCCTGGGACGTGACCTCAGGTTTAAAGCAGTTTCCGGCCAGTCGTGCCAAATTCGGTCAATTTGCGGCCACAAAGTGAACTGCATAGTCATGTTACGTCAGTTACCTAAAGGTACTTTGAAAGCTCCGTGCAGGCTGCGTTAAGAACGGGCAAACGCGCATGCATTTTCATCGACCTGTGGATCCGGGTTTGGCAGACCCAGTAACAACCCACCAATTTCCAAGCTTTGGATTGGTATCTACACTATCAGCCTGTCGCTCCAATTCCACAAAAACGGACGCCTGCTTCTTTGGTTCCGACGGATCCAAACGGAAACGAATGTTGAGCTTTAGGCACCTTAGCTTATCCTAGGAACCTAATAGCAGCATCGGACTCGTTTCGTCAAAACAAACCTGACTCGCAGAGGCCAAGATTTCCCCACATCTAGCTTTCCAATACCGGTGTGTTGCCTTACTTACAACCCCTATTCATTCATGTCAAAAAGCCTATTAAGTAGGCTCTGCACAAAATCCACGCAATGGCCATAACAAACTTGATGACTAACATATGCCGACTCAGGCGCGTGTAATATCCTAAGGTTACTACGCCAGTGCTTATTGAAAATTGTGCTTTCCTTTTCGTTTCGCTGCTTCTTCATTAGACTGCAGCGCCTGCGCTATCTCACACCGGTATGTTTTTGTTCCTGGAACTCAACGCAGGCACTTCAGCTGTGTCTCCAACACCGGGTGTACATTGCGCTGGAGTGAAGGCAACCGGTGTGCAGGTAGGCGCGTCCGAAAATAAAGGTGGCTGGGTTCTAGCTGGCTTAGATGAACAATGGACATAAGATGTGGTTAAGCAATTTAGCGAATCACTCCGAAAGCAGCTTCAAGCGAACCGGCAAGTCGCAGTCGATAATTTAGGTAGGTATAGCATTAGCAATTCTGTGCGCTATCTCATAACTTGAAGCACTGAGCACAATGTTTCAACCATAAAACTACGCTGCAGAGGATTTCGCCAACATGCACAATTAATTATGTACATAAATCAGGGCTTCAGAACAACATACTATTGTAAGTTTTAGGGAGAACAGGAGTTTGAACAGTCAAGTCAAAGCCTAATACACAGCCAGACTTTAGGTTGTTTCTGCACTTGACCTGAAAAGACTTGCGGAGTATGAGAGAAAAGCTAACAACTGAGCGTCCTATTTGTTAAACACAGCGGCAACACTAATTAAAATGGTATCTGTAATAAGTAAATTAAATTAAGGCAAGAAATATCAAAGTTTAGAGTCAGACTGAAGTAAGCTTTGGAAATTTCTCACTGCGGTTTTATGTGCTGAGGACCACACACAATTTTAATTGTTAAGTATACTGAATAGAGCGTCACTTATAGAAGCAACCTTTTGTATGGGATTTGATGTATTTTAAGGAAACCGACAAAGCTGCGATTTCATAAACATTGGTCGGTGACTCCCCATCAGCCAGTGGTTTGAAGCGATAGGTATCATGATTAAATACAGATGATGTGACGTAGTACCCTAGATAAATGATATCTGTAACTCATATTACACACTTTTGAGATTAATATTTATATTGGCATTTTCGAGTATCTTTAATAGTTAAAGAGATTTTACAGATAAATTCATGCATGGTGCTAAAAAGTTAGCATGTGAAACATTCTAAATAATGTGTTGCGCATGCAAGTTCACGCGGGGATCAGTTCATTCCCTCCGGGAGGGGTCACATGCACGCACTATCAAGGACACTTTCATTGGTCACGGGTCAATAGCCAATGGGATTCCCTGGATGTATGCAAAGTGCATGATGTCTGCGTGAATGAAGGGACAGATATGATTCCGAGTAGTTTGACACATTTTTGTCAACGGAAGGCAGACAGTGATGAGGGTGTCAGTTCAAGAGGTCACAAATAGTATTCCTGATTGTAGCTGGTCAATCTAAGATGAGGTGGTTGAACGTTCTCCCTCAGCCCACTAATAACAGGTATTTTGTCGGAAAAAATTATCACTGGTATTTCTTCTGACTCAGCCGGTAGCCAGTCACACTGTGCTAAATTTACAGTGCTTGTCCGAGCAGTGATTAACATGGCGACCGGACAAAAGGTGAACGGTCCAACGTGCACAATACCAGTGGCACGTTTAGGCACCAGGGTCGTATTACCTTTGGTCGAAACAATACAGCATATAAAGATAATAATACTAATATTAATAACAATATTGATAAATAATTGGCAGCTTTCTCAACAAGTGAAATATTTTGACAATAATTCGCGCAGTACATGCACACACAGTCGTTGTCAAGCTTTTGCAGGAGCAATATCAAGTCATCTTATATCTGTCTGCATTTCTGGTAAGGTGTTTACCTCATAGATTTGTCATGTGTGTTGGAAGAAAGCGAAGTTGCAGTTTAAGTATGTTGTAGACAGTAATGTTTAAGTACACTGCGTGAATTAGGGCAATTACACCCATTAGACGTTATCCGGAATTTCACTGAATGGATGTTCAAATGATCGTCTCCACGAACTAAGCGACCTAATGGTGTCCAGGTAGAGGTAACGTACTGACTTACAGCGAAAGGATTGCACAGTGTCACACGACCTGATGGCGAATGACAACCGTTTCCAAAGAAAAGCTTGTATGCTAAGACAAGCGTTGGGGCGCCAATTTGTCTTGCATCGTGACAGCATCTAGGTAAGGATTTAGTTACGCAGGTCTCGCGTGTAATTGTCCTTCAGTATTATGGTGAATCGATTGCAATGGCCGTTGCCATGAATCATATTGCGCAGCAGACTGTAGCTATCTTACAGCCTTTGCATTTAAAGCAGATGGAGATGAAGTTTCTGGCATCGCTCCCTAGAGTTTATGGTAGCACGTTCAGTCATTATGTGTTTAGTAAATAACCGTTGAATGTCTGCTGCTTACGTTCTGTCTAATTTTCTAATATTGCTCTAGGATAGGACGACTGACGATTGTAAACAGTCAACTGTAGCCTTGCTTATTTAGGGAAAGTTATGTCTGTACAGACGTATTCCTTTGCAGATATATTTTATTTCATACTGTCAGTTCAAGTGGTTAGCTATTGTTTGACATCCCTGGTGTAGGTGTCCTTGATGTGCTTGTTGACAGTGTGCCCACCCGACAATTACCCACTACCGCGTCCATACTGACTCCAGGAGAATGTCCCACTGCTGGCGCAGGCGTCCTGTGGCTGACCACAGTGACAACAAAATCAGAAACTGGATGCCTCCTGAATTATATATATATATATATATATATATATATATATATATATATATATATATATATATATATATATATATAGTGGATTCCGGTTAATCGGACCACATCGGGACCAGATCATTTTGGTCCTATTAAGCGGCTGGTCCGATTAACCGAATTTACCCGACGTAACAAGATGGGACGTGCTATACATAACATAGGAAACTACTATTATGACCTTTATTGGCGGAATATATTTATAGCAAACACACAAAAAGAACTGCTTTGATAACGAACTTTGTTCACTGAAAAAGAAATTTACAAACAAATTCTTCGTAACGACCTACAAGATATTCAGCATGCAAAGTCCAGTTTTATACAAAGGGATTACCGATTCCCGTTCAGCGCTTGAAGACCGTATCCAGTGTGGTTTGACGCATTCTTTTAACAGACTGCATTCGCACAAAATCACCACAAACATGTAACGCAGTAATAGGACTACCTTCATTTCCTTCCTGCATGAAATAGTGGTGCAATGTTTCAATGCATTTCCTTGCACCCTGTTTTGTGCCTGGCATCAACACGTTAGAGTTCTCTTCATCACTTCCGTGGTCTTCTGTTGCTGTCGTGTGTTTCGCTGCTATTCGAGCAACAACGGCAGCATCGCATTCTTCATTTCCATTATAGAGTTGAAGTTCGTTGTCGATCGACAAAAATTCTTCGTAATTTTCAACTTATTTCAGCTTCACATTCTCGCCGTCATTTTCATTTACAATCACCATATCCACATCCATCTCCGAGACAATATGCTTAAAGCCACAGTGAGAAAAACAGTTCCGAATTGTCGCACTGCTCATTTTTCGCCAACTTTCGGCCACGAATGTAACAGCTTGCAAAAGGTTGACCTTTGCACTGATTTCTCCGGCCGTCGAGGATGGGGTCAGCAAGCCTTCCTCAATCGATTCAAGGATGTAATTCACCAACCTTGAACGATAAAACGTCTTCAAATTTTTTATGATGACCATGTCCATTGCCTGTATCAAAGATGTGGTCTTGGGAGGCAGAAATTCCATCTGGATATTCTTCAAGAAATCCAAATTTCAATGTGCTGCACAATTGTCGAGAAGTAATAACACTTTTCTCGACTGCCGTTGTAGCTCTGTGTCCCAATCCATCACCCATTCTTTAAAAAGTGTAGAGCTCATCCATGCATTTCTGTTCGCACGATACACAACTGGTAAACTGTCCATTCTGACTCCCTTAAAGCAGCGAGGCTTGGCACATTTTCCTATAACCAGCAACTTCCCCTTGTCTGTTCCGGACATGTTTGAACAGCACAAGACAGTTACGCGGGCCATTGCTTTTTTGTAGCCAGAGAGAGTAACATGTTTGTAACTTAAGGAGCCGTCCGATGTAGCCCTATAGTACAACCCGGTTTCATCAGCATTATAGATGTCATCTGCTGGAAATTTTTCAAGAAGCTCTGGTAGTTTCGTTGATTTCTATTCTTCAGCTCGAGCGCTATTAGCACTTTCTTTCTCACCATGTGCTTTCTTAAATTTTACATCATGTCTAGATTTCCATCGAGACAACCAGCCGTCCGTAGCTATAAAATCTTCGTGGCCCAGCATTTTAGAGAGTTTTTCTGCTTTGTATTTTAACATTGGGCCACTTACTCGCACGGCTCGTCCAGTAACAAAGGCAAACCAATCATTAAGGGCCTCATCGACGTCTGGATCCTTGCCTTCGCTCTTCCGTTTTTGGGAAGTACCTCGTCGTCCTTCACATTGTTCCCATTCTTCTCGCAGATCTTTCTCTTGTTTTATCAGGCGCGATATTGTAGATTTTGCCAAGCAGGTAATTTCCACCAATCGACGCTGACTAGTGGTTGGTCCCTGTTCCTTGATCTGATCTAGGAAACGAATCTTCTCAGCTAACGTCAAGTCCCGTCGTGGCATTTTCTTAACATGCAACATGACACGCACGGTTCACTGAGGTGAACTCGAGTCTGTCTCCCGGGTATTTCTATGGTTGACCTAGCCACCTGCTGTCCTATGAGTTACCGGACCTGTGTGTCCGCGATCACTTGCGGTGCTCGAGCGTAGGCCCGCAATGCGGGCTCAGGGCATTCGGCTCAATAGACGTGCGGTACATCGATCGAGCGGTTAACGATATGTGAACAAGCATATATGTCTTCGCTCCGCCTACAAGTGTTGGAAACTACAGTCAGTTTCGGGCGGTTCTGAAGCCAATTAGATAGATGTGCCTCAAGGTTGCCACAATTCAGTTTATCCAAAGGCCAACTCGGATTACCGTAAATGAATGATACGCTTTCTTGTCCGACATATGAACTGTGGGTTTAGTCCAGAAATCCAGGCCCATAACTTGATTTTAACACCTCTGTTACCTGCCACCTTCTATCGTCTGGTCCGATTAAGCGGAATTCCGGTCCTAATAAGCGGCTAAAATTAGGCTAGCGCAATAGGATCCGTTTCGGTTCTTCGGAATTTGGCCCGAATAAGCGGCTGGTCCTATTAACCGGTGGTCCTATTAACCGGAATCGACTGTATATATAAATTTATTTGTTTATATTTATATATAAATATATGTACAACGAGCTATTATACTTGAGGCCCCATGCCGCGACGGAATTGGTATTGGTGTCGTTTCATGACTGCAGTTTGTGGAACATAAATGCTAACTAAAGTAGGTAGTTTTAAGTCATACAATTTTTATTCTAATCCCCTTTGTTGTTTGGGCATTGTTCAGTATTGTGGCATGGCACTATGCACGTTGCCTACGGTGGCTGTGAATTCTAAATTCACGATTCTGAACTATACTACTGCACAATTACCAGTAGTTCAATTTCTTTATATTTTTCCCGTTGGACGGTATGGTGCTCGAGTTTACCTGTTCATGCACAAATGTTCGGCTTTAACAAACTGATAAAACCCTGCAATTTTTCTACATTTATTATCTCTTTTTTTTGCTTAATTGTTGTGAACTTACGGTTTGCGTCTCATCGGTTGTAATTTGTTTTACTGTGCCAATTTTGCGGACTATTCGCCATTTGCGCATACTTAACTGCTGACGTGGAATAATTGCTGCCCGAATTAGCGAGTCGCATTACCTATTCGTGAGTTAATTGTATTCCTTTTTTGTTTATTACTGCTATTGTAGAACCACGGTTATTCAGTACACTCATTCTGCCCACTGCCCTGCATTTTAACTGCCCAGACCGTGCGTTAGTTAGGTGATACGATTAGCCTCATACTCTCTGCCGTAACAGTGGCAATGGGGATTTTGTTAACTTTGTTCCGTTAGGGTAAATGTTTCTAATAACTTAAGGACAGTTGCAAGTTTTGGTGGATTGCTTGCCGACCAACTTAATTTATATGTAAATTAAAGGAGGATGAATTTCGGCGCAGCGGAATGCCTCGACAGATACACGATACCTTATTTAGTTATTTTAATGAATGAGCCTAGATTATTTTCTGGATTGGAATGCGCTGAATATACCTATTGAAAATTTTGGTTCCCATCTTTCAACCAGTAACTCATCCTTACAGGCCCTAAGGGTCGGGTAAATTTTTTTTATCACGTGAGGTTTATGTCCTTCGTCATGCTAGGATTGAATCGTGGTTTCGCATAGTCTGTCTTGCAAATACTACGGTGCAGAGTACGAACTGCAGTTTACCTAATCTCAAAAAATTCTTAAGTGTGATGGTATTTTTATGAGTGCTGGAGTGCTACTTAAATAAAACGTGTCCTAGGTATATACCTCCTTGTGGTATTCCTTATGTTTTTACATTTCATTCACACTGCGTATTTGGAACAGTAGGTGGTGCAACGGAAGCCACCTTGTTCCGTTTGTACTCACGAGCGTACTGTGATTATCCGTTGAGGGAAACGGCGGCAGAAATAACCTGGATTGATTCCGCCAACCGGTTGTTACTTATTGGATACCAGGGAATAGCCAACATTGGTATGTTAAACAAAATCAAACTTTCCGGGAAAATTGTGATTGTGGTTAGGATTATTCTGTGAAACAATATAACGAGTGAAGGTTTAGATGTATTTGTCCGGATGTGTAGGTGTCGCTGCTAAATATATTATGTAATTTACTGTATTTGTTTCCTAGATTCCGCTGCTTTACAGAAACCATCCATATAATTTCCCCTAGTTGTGGAAATGTAAATAATCGGCAGGCAACCCCTTATGATACAAAACCAATGTAACAAGCTATTTGATGATGCGACAAGGAGAAGAACGGCACGCAAACTGTTCAATGTATCGTAGCTCAATCCCAATCAAACTGTTCACGCGAATGCTGCGAACGAATGCATTGCGTCACGTAAACACAACAAAGCACTGTGTCATGGATTATAGGTACATTGGAAAGGTGCACTTGTTCTCAAATACAAATGAAATGTTTCCCTTGTAATGTAGTATGAACCGTGCAGGGGGAAAGGATGAGGCTCAGATGTGACGCAGCATAACGCGCCAACTTACTTATGGAAAGGTATAAGTGGTATGATGTGATGCAAGATTCGGGGTGCTATTTTGTCACATGGCCAAACCAGTTTCCCAGAAAACCCAAATAAATGTAACGGCCGGGAACAGGATGCTGGTTACTCTACAAAGTTAATTGTAGAACACATTCATCAATCCACCTGCTGTTAGCTATATAATGCATCCGACGCACGGTTGCACAGCTGATCCTTCAGTAAATATTTTTAGCTGCGAAAACATGAACCGCAGGGTTTATTCAACTTACCGTTTATGTTGTATGGATGGCGTGCGGCATCAAAAAAAAAAAATGGAGAGCCGATGATGAATCCCTACCGACTGATTGTGGTAACGCGAATAACCATGGTAATTGTGGTAAACTAAAATAATAGCCCACGAACATGGCGTGGGAGGAACATAACGGGATATATGATAGCGTAGGTAAACCGTTGCTAGTTCCCATTAGTCCATACAAAACGACGTTCGCATGCGTCCTATCAATCCTAACCACTGCAAGACCGGTGAAAGCAAGGTCCGCAGTCATCACACATAACCCAATCCACGATAACGCTGTTACAGACTGCGTCCTCCGAACGCATACATATGAAGCATTTGTCTCGCTCTAATTCAGGAGGTCCGGAAGTAGTTTTCCGACACAAAAAACTTCACTAGTGAACGCTGGAAGTCTTGCTCCTTAGCTTACAAAACAGTGCACGCGGCGGCAACCTATCCGTAATTGAGACCTCCATCCCTCTCTGTACTAGTGGAGACTTTTGTCTTCTGGACGGTGTATTGGCGCGCGTTCCTTTTCAAGCGGAGTACTTAAGTCAGTCAAGTCGTCAATTCAAAATAAGCATTTGTAACCCAATTGGTTCATTTTCAGCATTTAAACCACCACTGCGGAGACCCGGATGATAATATCAATCTACGTGCTTGGATAGGAAGGTGGGAAGGAAACAGAACTGTTATTCCAACAAGCGCGCACAACATGTTAGTGACTTTCGCTGGGTTACTAAGCAAAATTGAGAAATAAGCAAATAGGATTACGATACAATGACGTGCAGAGGAATAAGGTTTTTGAATTTTTAACGAGCAGAAGAGAAATAGAATATTATGGAAAAATCATTGTGAAGTAGCTACATCTATCTGTTAGTACCTTAGAGGGTAAATCACCGCAAGCACCAAGATATTTAGAAATGTTCAACTCAACTACCTAACATTTAGACAAGCCGATGCATCTAAGAATGTGGGTTAAGTATCGCACCAACAATATTTATCTTTTTGAGGCAGGCCATGAAAAACGACAGGAGTGCGGTAAAGATAATGTGGAATAATACAAAAGGTCACAATCCTGAACACCATAGTACAAGTTAATGAACACACCTTAAGTCTGGGAGAATAAGTAAAGGATTTTAAAGTTTGAAATGTTTTACAGGCGTGCGCAGATCAAGAAAGATCTCGGATGGTGGAAGAGCTGGCTATGCAATATTCATATACAGTAAGTGTGAGGGAGAAAGCTAGGAGAGACTGCAACAATTCGCCAAGTATTACATCTTTGCATGTAGAATCATTAAGCTTGGCATCTGGATGAAGGCCCTTCCACCAGATCTTTCAACCCATGTTGAAGTTCTGAGGAGTCTTATTTAATGGAGGCGAACATTCCAGCACCACGTGGTTTGTGTAGGGTAAGGTTCAACATATATGGAAAATAAAAGGATGATAGGGTCGCTCCCTGTAGTACACCACAGTCGGCACGGAGGATGGAAGATTACTTACCGTTCAACTTGGAGAAATGATTACGGTCTGTAAAATAGTCACGTAATGGATCATACACATATGGGTTAACTCCAGTTTCGGATAGCACGTTTAGCAACCTTGACATATCCAGACTACTTAGGGCATTCGAATAAGCCAGGATGACGTACAAATTTATATTTTTTAACTAATGCAGAGACTCCAGAATGAACAACATATGCTACTGCATTCAATACCGAGCGCTGGGTTCTATACGCAAACTGGTATATACCGTCTTCAGAAGCGGCTGAACAAATCCGCGGAATTAACATTCTTAGGACGAGGTTTAGGAGCACGAATGTACATGCAATTAAACGATATTTTGAGATTAAGTTTTAGGTGATGGAGTAATACTGGCCGTTCTCCAAATGTCTGGGATGGCACCCGTAGTGAGGCATTTGTTAAAGAGGTCCATTAGAGGTAGGGTGAGAGAATCAGCACACCCCTGCAATGCCAATGTTGAGAGAGCATTGGGACCATAAGCTTTGGTTGTCCTTATACTTAAAAATCTTGTAGACGTTGCTTTGATCAAAGGGCGACGCTAGATTTCAGCTAATGAAGAAGGTCTAGGAAGATGTGCTTTGTAAGGCGGTACTAAAAGCCAAGTTATTTTATCCATATCCTCTTCACCCCCTCCGGCTGCAAACGCTCTTACCACAGAGCTGCCTTAGAAGCTCAGGACAGTATTGGTTGTCTAATAAAGCTTTGAAATATAATTGGTTAAGACCATTTTTCTCGGATTTGACACGAGAGCAATTCCTGCACTTGTATACCCATTTTTTCTTCTTTCGAAGTCGCTTTCGTGTTATTGAGGTTAAGCTCTGATTTAGATAGATCATATTAACAAGGTAATACATGTTAAAGCAATATTTAATGAAGTCCGTAGGGAGGCCACATTCTTACGACAGGTCCCCCTAGTTGAAGGCTCAAAATTCACTTAAGGTAAACATCGTTTGAAGCCTCCAGAACTTTTCCAACGAGCAATTTGCCGTTTGATAGGCATTTAGGGACTTCTGGTTAGCGTTAAACATTAGACCTGCTGTTGATGACTTTACCAGTCCTAAAATGCAAAGACCTGAGCTTCTCAACGGAACCACCTTATATTTGTCAAATAACGGCCGCTTAATTTTGAACCCAGCGTCCAACTGGGCAATTTGTCTGGTCGAAACCATCAGTAAGTTTACCCAGCAAAATGTCTACAAGCATCTTGAATCCTTTATATTAAAGCCACCAGCAGCAACACAGACAGAACAAATTGATTTAAACAGTAGCGTTTAAGATATTTGACTTTTAAAAAGCAATTACTCCGGTGCAGATGTGTCAGAAGGGATGTACACTTTTCCAACCATGACTGGTCGAAATCCACGTAGGAACTTCGGTTTGAGCTCAACCAAATTGCAGCTTTTAGAAATCGTTTAGTACGTATATATGATGATTGCTGCGTTGCACCAACACTGATAACGTAAGTTACAAGTCCACCACCACGTAACTAAGGCTTTCTTGGCAGTCAGATTTGCTGGGTACATAAGCATAGAAGTGATTTACCCCATGTTTCAATTCAGCATGCAACTAGCCTTCTTGTTACAGAATGTTTCTTGTATTAACATATTCATTTGGCTAAATAATGACAATGTGTTCACTGATTTTACCAAGGAGTGAGCGGATATTACTGGTAAGTATCATGGGACTTAAGCTTTGTCAGCACAGCAATGAATAAGACCAGTTTGCCAGTCAGCATAATGCTTGCGTTCATTCCTAGACATTTCTTTCTAATATTTTTGCAGTTGTTCCTAACTTTATGGTCGAATTCGATAATGCAGTGATTTAAGGCAGTTACAAGTAACGTTTTCAACTAGTTGCCGGAGTAGGACGACATGGACCTTGAGGCCTGATCAGCACATACAAATTTTTTCAAGTGAAAAGTGAACTATATTATCCTCAGTCGGTACGGTAAATTAATCTAAACAGAACAGCAATGCCAAATTTGAGGGGCCCGCCAACATTCTCTGCTACATGTTCCCTCACAGGACGACAAGAAACCACGGAGGATGTCCCCGTTTTCCCATGCAACGACAACTCGCCCTCTTCGTTATCCAAATGTACGGAGGATTCAGGGTTCCTGGTCCAGCAGTGCAATTGCACATTGTGTTCGTGCATCAATACCTCGCATAAACGCCGCAGGGAGAACATTATGCGCTGAACTTTCGGAGGGTACATAATGCTGAGGTGCGTTTTCAGTTCAGCAAGCAGCTTCACCGCCGCGCGCGATCAAAAATTCTTCTTTGTTCGCAGCCAGTAGCTTCCAACACACTTACATTCGTCGCCTCCGTGAAACCTGTGCTACCTGTGGGCTCTGGTATTCAAGTATAGGCGACTGACAACACTGAACTAATGCAGTCGGATCTGCACCTTGCTCGCACGCGATGTAACACGTGCTCGCATGGGATCCGCCAATGCTGTTGAAACCCACAATCAGATCATCGTCACGAACAAAGTAACTACGTTTATCGGAACGCTGCTTAAGTCCACAGCCAAGCTGGACCCTCAGTAAGACACCCCATTATGTCCTCCGATGACCAATGTTTTATGAACCGTTCTCGGGCGTACGGCGTTAAACACCCCAGCAGTCCGGTGCGCATTGAGAAGTTCACTGGCTCCATATACGAGTTCATGTGACACCACGACACTTTTGCCCGTCTCTCTTCAATAACAGCATGCAAGCAATCTATCACCACAGTGAAAAGAACAAGAACTGACAACCTTTCACTGAGTTGCCGCTGCAGCGGCATGTTCTTGTTGTCCACCCTGTTGGTTGTAAAGCAACCGAATGTGCAGACCGTCCACAATCGATGCACTAGCCATAAAGACAGCAACCGTAGTTAAGTTCGCATCAAATATCTATAAACTTCAGCAGTTCGCACCCCTTTGGCATGCAAAAGTTTAGCGAAATAATCCGCAAATATGAAACACCTTAGCTTATGCAACCGCTAAAGCACAAGCGTTCCATCTTCAAACGATACATGATGCATGTGTGTGTAAAGTCTAGCCGTGTCTCTAACTGCATGAAGTAGACAATATACTACATGCGCATGAAAGTACATTGAATGAAAAGCGCCAACTTGAGCTGGACGTTTGTGTATCACCATCGTTTGTACCAGGGAAATCCCTTGAACCAGGCGCGGCATTGCTTCCACCGCTTCCAAATAACTCTGAGGTGTCACTCGGCAGCAAAGCGTGGAAAAAACACCTCCATACTTCAGTAGCCAACACCAGTGTGCCTTGCCACA
Organism: Dicrocoelium dendriticum; assembly: GCA_944474145.2. NCBI lineage: Eukaryota > Metazoa > Platyhelminthes > Trematoda > Plagiorchiida > Dicrocoeliidae > Dicrocoelium > Dicrocoelium dendriticum. The sequence goes on from OX104069.1 coordinate 109,772,956, forward strand.
AAAGTCCCACCGTAGTTGACCTGATGCACCGGGTCATCCAACAAAACTTCACAATATTTTTGTACAAATCCATCCATGTACGAGGGCGCAAAAAACACCGACCCTATTTGATCGCCATCCTGTTCACCCGGCACCTGCTAGGCCGTTATAACAAACGGACAACATCCAACACCATTCCGCTCAGTTTCCGCTTGTGTCGACGCCTCTGCACCAGAAGTTAGTTCTCTTCTACTGTCGTCCATAAGTGTTCCACACATGCGTCCGCATTTCACGGTCTCCCTTACAAGTGTCTATCGAGGCGCGCACCTCATAAACTTGATCCGCAGTCAGACGCTGTTACTGGGAAATAGCTATGGCTGTCCAATTTAGAAACCGGGGATGTGGGTTAACTTTCATTTGCTCCGCTCAACCCTTGGCCCCCCACAAACTGACTGAACACCGTGCACCACAGCCACATAACAAAATCTGTGTAATAAACAAATCAGTTTTCCATACTTCACCAACCTTTTTACAATTGTTCCAGCACATCTGGAATGTACGCACTGAACTTGCACATGCCGGTACCGAAAGCCTTCAACGTCATTCTTCCCGCTTTAGTGCTTATGCTGCTTTACAATTTATGTAGTACGTTTAAAGAAACTGGAAGTAGCAGCCAATTGGAAGTTGCGAACAGCTTTTAACCATCCGCCCATATTATATAGAGGTTGCAGACCGTACGGATAACAACAGCAGTGTTGTCCAACCTTACGCTTGAAAACCAATTAGACGACCTCAGGTTAAGTTTATTTAAAAAAGCATGCAATTTTATACTACATATCTGACATACAGTACCTTGTAGGTACTTATGTACTAAGCACCTTATATACAACCTTTTACTTTCAGTTATGAAAGCACGAACGTTTAGGTTGGTGTATTGCACACAAAGTTCCTTCGGGCCTACTGGTTCCTTGAAAACATTAGTTACTCTTTTCTAACACGGTGTGCCGCTTAACGGGAAAGTATGTGACCAACAGTATGCCGTAAGGGGTAAATTAACCTTCCGTTAAACTACATCAAGCAGAAGATCTAGAATAATAAATGATTATTCCATGGGTGTTTCCATAATTACTACAGACGACATAAACACTGTGACAAATTGCTAACATCTTACGAACACGAAATTAAGAAAAACTGGCACACCAATAAATATTTTAAGCAACGTTGCGCAGACTTGTCCCTTTTGTTTCCGTCTCAATATAGAATACGGTGCAAGAACGACCTTTACATGTATTTGTAGCTGTACACATGCACAATCCTGTTAACTTTTAAAAGTTTAAATAACATTATTGCGTTTTGGACATCATAACAGACTCTGTATAGTACCATTGCTAGTATTTTAACTCCGTTGCTATTACAATGGGCGGCGCACGCAGGATTCGAAACCTGGTTGCAAGGCACGCCAACACCAGACAATATCCGAGTTATGCCCGTCGTTTGTATGTTAATTAAAACATACCGTCAAATAAACGACAAATCGTGCTTTGCAAATTTAACCTTCCTCCTTGTTTCTAAAGAGTTTAGAGGTAAACGATGCTGCGTAACAAATGTTCAACATTCTTTTTTCCAGTTTTGCATACTTTAGTCGCTATAGTTGATAGAAGGCTTGTCCACCACATCCGGCGTGGTACTGAGTAGGGTATTATTTACATAATGAATGTCGGTCGATATCAATCTATCGACGAGCGCAGCGCGCTTTTAGACGAGACATCAAGACAAGCTTAGGAGGGTTAGGGAAATTTTTGCATACTTTGTTTACAGGGAATTCATGCTACTCTGCGTAGGAACGTGGGCCCCGCTCAGTGCGCATTTCAAAGCAAAACAGCAAGACCTAATTGCTGGTCCACCGTTGTACAACTATTTCAATTTCCCAACACATTTCAGGTCAGCGAGCTTTAGTGGGGTACAGAACATTCCAATGTCTTAATGTTTATTGATTGCACCAAAAACTTGGTAAGGCTTCTGTGCTCAGGGTTTATTACAATGCAAAATCGCGCCCAACTTGTACCTTGACAAACCGTTATGACAGATTTTTACTCGTTTCAGCGCCATTAGGTACTTTGGTCTGGATATTACCTGACAAAATGCTCACACGGCTAAACTATATCTTTTCGGGTATTACTTTCATTAAGAAGAAATTATATATTTTTCTCAAAAGGCTACGTTTTTAAGCCTATTTGATCACGCCTTCACAGGTGTGTCTTGTCTTACCGAGAACATCCCATTTATTTATTTATTTATTTATAAATGCAGCGCATAGTTTCTGCAGTTGAAGTTAGTTACCACGGAAGATGTACGATTGAAATGGTCGGAATTGGTAGACAGACAACCCTTTATTTCAGATAAGCGACCATTAGAGACTTATCCTTTACTTGTCGTCCAGGGAAGACGAAAAACAAATATCAGAAGTGCGGATGAGTATAGATAGTTAAAGCAGCAGGTTTCTAAGGACATATATGAAAAAAGCAGAGACAGACCATGGCTGCCGTGGTCTTCGTATATCTAACATAAGATGGTCCTTCCTCAGCCAATCTTTGGACTTTCATTTTCAAACTAATATTCTCTATTACTCCTAGCTTTTTTATCTCAACCTCTTGACGCCAACTTAAGACAAACTGTCGTTTGACATTGTAGGTTTGGGAGAGAACCATAGCGAAATTTTCCACTTCGGTGACGGTACCAGTAATCATATTGGCAGACGCTGACTCCAAATTCAACCGAGGCCACAACTGCGCTTGCATGCGGTGCACCCGAAAAACAAATTCTCCTCGCTGTGTCAAGCACTGTTCGCGGAGCACAATGGCTTGGTGAGTATGACAGAAGCCGCTAATCGCTAAACGGATTTCAACGCTTTGGTCGGCTATCTTTACCGGATGAGTCCAAACCAGGAAGAAATCATCAACCTTGAAGTGTAGGGAGCGGAACGAGCCAAACGGAACCCATCCAATTCGGTGATGGTCCCGTGACCGTATTGTTAGAGGCTGACTTCAAAATCAACTGGGGCTGCAACTTTGGGTACGCGTCACAATCCAAGGCAAACGGCTGGTGCTCCAACCACAACAGTTTCAAGCTCGTTTAATTTTGTTGCTGTCAGAACAATCCTAAGCATTTTGTTGAATGCCTTAAAGCGTTTTCTACATCGTACATAACTAGTTAGTTTATTTCTTTTAGTCGTTGTGGGGTTCTCCGATCTGGGCAACTTGATTAAAACCTTGTCTTTACTATTCGAAGTGAAAACTACAGTACAGGATTTATGGCAGTCAGGTAGCAGGAGCTGGTAGAAAGCAAACCCATTATTAGTTTATTTACTGCAAAGGCTGAATCCTATAGGGAAAAAGTTTGTCTGAGTGTGTTCTTGCATTTAGGTACGCAACTATACATTTGGTGTCCTGTATTTCAAAACTGTTTTGCAGAAGAAGTTGCGTGGTGTATCGTTTACAATGCAACTTATTCTAAACGAAGGAAACCAAGATTTAAATGTAATCAACGCAGCCAAGCATCACTAGTTTTAATTTTACTGCATGTACCTTTATAGGAAACAAATACAGTGTAACCCAATGATGCGTTTGGTAGTGCGCATCAAATATTTTCCATTTCTTATGGTCACAGGTACGTAAATTGCTGAATGTTGCGCTACAGTATGCTAACTACGGTCTTACATTGATTTTATTTGCCATGAGTTTTGTCTTTTTCAACTTTAGCGAGTGATCAATTTTTCCGATACATGCAAGCTAAACGCGCAAGCTTGACGAAATATGTGGACGCTGATGTAGGCGTTGATACAACCTATCTGCATTTATCAAAGGCGTCTGACAACATGGACCACCACAGGCTTCTTTGTTACGGAATCAATAATTCCATTTTGGGCTGCATAGGCGTCAAGATCCTTCAACCTCACTTGATTTGGAGGATACGCAACGCCATATTGGAACCGAACGCGGTTTAGTGGTGCTTAACGTTGAGCTAAGTATTCGAGCCACGCCTCTTCCTGGTCACCAGCAATGATCTCAGAAAAGTGCTCGCTTCAAACTGTCAACTACTCGCTGATGACTCATAGATATGGCTTGCTTTCGCTTTAGTGAATGTTTACATAGACTTGTAAGATGACCTGAACAAAGCGTACTAATGAGCTAAGTGGAACCTGCTGCTTTTCTACGCCACCAGTTGCACAATTCTTATCGTTCGCCATTAGTGAGCCCACAAATGCCGCATTATGCCACAAATTCTGCAGGTAGATTCTCTTGGATTCGATCAATACGTACGCGTGCAAAAGGACTTTGGGTCTACATGACAGACTGCAAAGGCATCAAAGAAATCGAAATAGCACTTCAGTCTTCTTCTTACAGCGTCTGTGTTGTTTTCTGCATCAATATGCCCGAAAATGCTTAGCGGGTACGTTAGGCGGCAAGATGAGTACGTTAATTATTGATGTAAACCCTGGAAGTAACACAATCTCACCGCGCTGTATGTTTCACAACACAGTGCTACAAGGAACGTCCGAGCCTTGTCCCGCCTTTCCTAAACACTTCGTGTAAAATCTCCCAAAAATTACCGCAGCCGTTTTCAGCATCTTTGGGGGCGGTTTCATAATGGTGTATAAGCTCTTAACAAACGCTAACCACGCATGCTAACTTCTTCTAATACTCACCCGAAACACATCGCTAAGGGGTCATCAGTTTTAGCTGGTCATGCAGTACAGGCAACTGGAATGTTGACTACACGGTTTCTCCCTCATTGTCACAACATCGGAACGCCCTCTCAGCACATGTAATTATCACCCCCCCCCAATTTAGCAGTTTTCAACCAACGAATTGATGATACTCCGACACACATACCTGACGTGATAAAGTCTATGACCATCAAATGATGACCCTAGTGCACAAAAAGCAGTGGACGGCATTATGGCTCCATACAATCCAAGCGAGAATGCTCGCTTATGTGCAAATACATACTGCTTGGTGAGTCATGTAGCTCAAATTTTCTTTCTATGACATCGATTCATATTTTTTATTTGAAGCTAACCATCTTACGAGATGCCAAGTATTTGCTTTTTAACCCGACATTTACCATTGCCTTATTTCTCAATCGCACTTGCCTTTTACGTTAGATATTTTAACGGAATTAATGGTGAGTCGATGTGAATACGAAAAACAAACCGTCTGTACATTATTTATTTTGCAATGTTGACTCGCTTCAAAGGTGTGCATTCCATCCATATTCCCAATTTCAAAGCATACTGATATTGTCTGGTGTTGGACATAGGTAGATAACTGAGCGGCAATGAACCCAAGACATATTAGTCGTTATATTGGAGCAATTTACTTTTCTAACGGTAAGCAAACATGATGTGTATTTTATGACTCAGGAATGAATCATTCACCATCCGAGTTGGTGGGCGTGAAAATGAGATTTGTCTGCCTAGTTTTATAACTCGTAAAATCTAATCCCCACTGTAATAATAATAAGAACGATGAGTTTATCCATGTAAGTGGGACTGTGCATACACGGATTACATTACGTTTCTGTACGCAATACACGAATCGTATTAGTTTAGATAATTAACACCAAGCCAAGGCAAAGTACACTTCTGGACATTTTGTACTTATCGCGCGTTCATTGCTAACCGACTTACTTCTTATGCTAATTAAGCGAAGCTTTTGTTTGCATAGCCTTAGCTTCAACAAATATACTTTATTTGATAATGTTAATTTGAATGATTGGCTGTTGCTTGAAATCCCCGGTGTGGCTCCACATGATGTGCTTGTTGACAAGGCGCCTACCAGTATACTACCCACTACCCCTTCTTAAGGGCTCAGGTAAACAGTTGGTCGTTGCTGGAGCGGTAGGTTTGCACGTTACTTTCGGACTTGATGGGCTCCATGCATCTATTGTGCTCTAGATTCCCCAAATACAGGGAGCTTGTGTCCGTCTGTAAAGGATTGCGGAGCGGCTCCATTAATGAAAGGTAGATTTAATTCACATGCGTCCCGGTCTTATTCCATCGTGTTTAAAATTGATATGGGGGGTGTGGGTGCAACTCTGAGTGGTGCAGCACAATCCAACCATGGTCAATCTGGACGCGCGATCGTCCTGTGGCTTGCCATAGTGACAGGCGAATCCGAGACCGGATGCTGCCAACTATACATTATCTACACAAACTATGTAGGTTTTAAATTTAAGTAACGTAGGTGGAGTCAAAGCATCCTGAAAGCGAAGGAATACGAGGGCTAAGGAATTTATGCTTTTGTAATTGGACATTAAGATTGCTGAGTGCTGTCAAATTAACGGTATATATTTGGTACATTAAAAACAAAGGTGAATGCAAAATGTTTGCAAGAAATTATTCCTTGATTCCCGTGTTGCTCTACCTTGTTTGGCAATCTCTCGATATTGCTTCTCTTCGTCTGCAGTCATCTAGGCATGCTTGGATTACCTGTGTTGGTGCGGGAAACTTTAGAAAGCCCGAGTTAGGATGGTACTCCGTCCTCGTTGTTTTTAAATCACATATTAATGCGCAATCTCCTAGTTGGTTTCTCCAACAACTGTAGCTATCACTGATTGAAAGGATCTGTTATGTAGGAATATCAGACGTTTACTTAAGGATTGGCGTGAAAACACGTGGAGACTTTTAAAAATTGCACATGCAAAGTTTGAAAACTTCAAATTGTATGCAGTGTGTTATTAAAAGTAGGAGCGATGCAATTCAAAATTTTTCTATGTACTGTTAAAGAAGTATACTGACCAGTACAAGAAGACAGAAGTGGCTCTACATCAGTCGGCTTTGTCGGTTTGCTGCGGACTGCTAATTTCACTAATGAGGAGAGCGCACATTCTTTATATAATTGGCACAGGAATTTTGTATCGTTAATGAACGATCGGATTGGGCATACTACCGTACCGATGTACGCTATAGTGTGAGTAGTGCGAATGTACAAAGACGTTCTGTGGAATCCTTGGAAGTTAAACAACTCCGATTAAATGCTAACGGGCATGCACTACACGAACTAGTTTGCTGTCAGTTCAACAAATTAACCTGTACCAGAAATAGGCATGACATAAACGGAAATAAATATTTTGGTATCTAACAGTACATGTTCCCATTCTGGATGCATGTGAGTTTATTACAATTGCGCAAACGACGCCATTTTATTCTATGTATTCTTATGCTATCAGTTCAGTCTACTGGTCATTCACCCGGATCAGACACGTTTGGTGCCAATCATTGAAGTCTAAATATCGGGTATCAACGAAATGGCTTCTTTAAATCAAAGACATGGAGTCACAGCCTGACTATGCAAGTATAGTGTAACACAATACCACATGTTTCGTACAGTAGAAGCAAAATACAGGTGGACCTCAGTTATCGCATTTTTGATTTTACAAGTGCATGCTATTGTATAGGTCAACCAAATTTTTATCATGGCTTGAATATCTCTCGTACTGTGATTTTACAAATAAATACCTTTCTTTTACCTGCATGTTGGGCCTCAACACGTTAATTTATAGTTGTAAAAGCAAGATGAGATAACACGGAAAGCGCGTTCCGTAAGCATTTTTCATATAACATAACTAGTGAATTATCGTGTTAAATCAAATACATGTTGTCACTTTCTCAAGCTGATATAGCTCCAAGGTAATTCAGATAGATGAGGAAAGCGAGTTCGTTAGGTTTTAATCGCACGCACTATACCCGTCGTATCCTACAATCCAATAGAAATGGCAGATACTGAGCCATTTATTGTCATGTGGAAGAAAAGGCTGGTTCATGAGGAATGTGTCATGAAGTGTCTCCTTTTGATACTTAGACCCGTTGTTTCGCACGATTTGATTTTTGACTAATAGACGTATAAGCATTGGTTACAGGCTAAACATAGAAATATGACTACAAGTTTGGGATAAGATGGTGTCTAAAATAACACGGATCTGACATAAATTTGTATGATATCATATTGTTTTCGCATTACTTACAGCAGCACACCTAATTTGACATGGTAAAATAATTAGAGGAACAACGATACACCGAGCACAAATTGAGGAGGGGCAAGTAGTGCCAAATATAATTTTGAGATTTTCGATAGAAAAATAATTTGCAATAGTTCTTCAGATCCGAAGGCGTTGACAAGATCAATTTTGTTAGACTTTGTATTTTTCCTTTGCCGATACCACCTAATTAATTTCCAAGGTGGACAGCTATAGCATATCCTAGTGTGATAATATATCATTTCATCATGTAAGCAAATGGGTTAAATGTGCTTTGAAGACCTTGATGGTTTCTCTTCACTTAGTCTGTTTGCTTTGTATACAATCATCAGCTATGCCTGTTTTCACCATCCATTTAACACCAGGTTAATAATTTTGCAGCTTTGATAGCAGCAAGCAACCTAATTACATTGTGTTCCATTGCTGGGCGATGGCGATGACGATCTAACTGCCGACCACGTAGTTGTTTTGCTTACAGCCCCAGGTGTTAATATGACCTCAGCGAAAGCGGAAGCTCTCAGAATCTAAGACAAAAACGTAAAAGTTACTTAGTTAACCTACTAGTTAAGGCAGAATCCTGGCTCTTGAGGCGGACATAAACTTCGATGCAACCATTCTGTTTGTCGTGAAACCCTTCAGGATTAGCACAACAAATTAATCACTAGTCGAGCATGTCAGGATGTCAGGACATAGTATGGTGTTGAGGAGAGCGCCTTGTCAGCACAGTGATATCTTACCACGTCCAAGCGATACTTGTTGAGATCCATAAGCTAAGAACATCTTTGAACCCTGATGAGAAGGCCATTGTTGTTTCTTCGCGATATTCTTAGCAGCTCTGACCATGACATACAGAATGCCAAGCGATGTTAACCATGCGTACCTTATATCCAGTGTGGTCCTTCGAAGATGCTTGTGACAACGCTAGCTAACCTCTTATGTGGTATATTTATGCAGTGCAGGCAACCAAATATAGCAACACATGCCTACGTATTGATCACAGAAGCGATCGGAATGTTCCACCTTGCATATATACAACAGCTGACGTTGTAGGTTATGGTTTGAATTACCGTGGTGAACAAGGATAAGGCACTCAGTTTCTGGGTGGACAACTGTTTCATTTTTACGACAGCATAATCCTTATATTTTCACGATGTACTCTCTACCAGCGTTCAGGTAGAGCTTCATGCACTCAAAACATTTGGAGAAACAGCTGGACCATGCCGAAGCGGATAACCCTTCAAGCACCTCAGTAAAGACCATTACTTCGGATTTTGTAGGCTCGTAGGGGATTCCACACATCATACGTTTGACATTTGGGAACACCAGTATCACACTGGTCAGGTCTTGACTGTAAAGTGGATGACCAAGCTCCTGGATGCGATCTCTATCTAGCATATATACGACGACATAGGAGCTGTACACAGGTACACTTTCATGTTCCAGCAAATTCCTTTAGGCTCAAGTTTTTGGACAACGCCTGGCTGCAGGTTCCATCACTTGTGCTTAACGTACCAGTCTCCGGTGAGTTTTTGTTTTCGTACAACGGTACAATAGCTAAAGTATTGGCCAAATTATTAAAAACCTTTTGAAAGCTACAACGTTTTAAGCTTTCACCAAATATCACGTAAGAATCAGATCATGTAGCTGTATAATAGTAATCTTTACCAAGGGCACCGTATATCGAACAAAATATCATCAAGGTTTGTATTTCGCAAATGATACATTTGCAATTTTCAAGGAATTAACGCGCAAAGGCATGGTATGTGAGACTTTTTGTAAATGATGTCAAATTGGTTGTTGTGACGTGTACAGTAGTTATGTAAGCGGACCGTTACATTTTTCTCAAACTTAGTTATTTCCAGCTGTAGTCTAAATTTCAGGTTATATTTGTTTGGATTTGGATCAATTTATAAGTATATTTACTAAACTTTTTTGCTGCTTTCCAAGCCGGGTTCTCAAGTAAATACATAACTGTATTGACTTCCGTTTTTTAGATGGTGTTGGCTTATTAACGAGCGGATTAGGTGACTTAATCCCCTCAAAAGTGTGCATAAATTGAAAACGTTTTGAAAGAAGATGTTAAAGAAGCATTAACTTGTAGTGCACCGAAAAACAAGCGCTTTCAGTATCTTGAACAATGGATATTATGGTTGTTTTAAGTTTCGAAACTTCTACTTGTTTTACTGACTGCACGTCCGTTGTCACCAAATGTTTTGGTGAGTACCTCGCTGCACTTTTCTCGCTCTGTCTGATTCGCTTTCTATTCTTGTAGCCTGCACAATACACGTTGGGTTCAGTCGCCGCCGATTTGTATACTGTCATATTTGACACGTCTTAGGTGGATTTGCTTACCGACTAGTAAGTATCCCAGGCTCCGCTCAACAATTGATGACCCCTGTCAGGAACACACCTTCCGCCATTGTGAATTTTTATTCTGGTGAGCTAGTTCCAGTGAATTTTTGATTCATTACTTGCGATCATATTGGTTTCTCACCTACCACCTTTTTATCTGCTTTCTGCAATGGATAATCTAGAGGATAAGCCGTCTCCATACGCAGTTAACGCCGTTCAGCCTGCCATGGTCAATTCGGTTGCATTGGCCTCTCCCCGTTTTTGGGAGAATGATCCTGTATTATGGTTTTGCATTTAGAATCCCTATTTTATATTCGCAAGATTTCTTTAGATTTCACAATATATAACCGGCTAATATTTTGCATGCCTCAGAGTATATCCTCGCAGGTGAGAGACATCATCATTGTCTCCCTCCAGTAATGAAATACGAGACACTTAAACAGGCTATCATTCAGCGAATCACGCCTTCTGACAAGGGCCGTCTGCAGCAACTATTTAGTGATCTGCAGCTAGGAGATAGGATGCTGTCTGTCTTGTTGCGCGATATGCAACAGCTCATCGGCACGTCCAACATGGACGTAGGGATTCTCCGCGAGCTGTGGATGTTACACCTTCCTGCAACGACTCAAACTATCCGTGCAGTAGCAATTGACTTGCCCATTACGGCTGTTGCAGATCTAGCAGACGACGTCATCGAACGGCACCAGTCAGTGGCTGAAACCAAACCACCTAAGCAGCTTCGCACTAGCGCCACCACAACGACAGGCGCGACTAGCCCCCCGTCGGCAATAGAAGCATTACCATTGCAGATAGCGTCGCTTCAGCGCCAGATCGAGGAACCCACCTTAAAACGTAAGCACTGCAACGGCTCCGGATCACCACTTCGTCGCACAAAGCCTGTTGCCACAGCTTACTGCGTCTAACACTCAAGTTTCGGTACTAAACCTCGTAAGTACCTAGAGCCGTGCAGCTACTCCGCTATGGCTGATCCACCACATCATGCTGTAATGGCAAGGAACTTCGACAAAACCCAAAGTCCTCTCATCTACATTAGGGATTATGACTCCGATACCCAGTTCTTAGTTGATACCGGGGCGAAAGTCAGCGTCATTACCCCTATGCCAGGTGAGCCTACCGTTTCTCTGTCGACAAACCTCAGTGCCGCCAATGGCACGCCAGTAGCCACCTATGGTCAACGGGCAATTACGCTGGACCTAGGTACTCGGCGCTCGTTCCGCTGGGTATTCGCCGTCGCTGCAGTCCCCCTTGCCTTCATCGGCATTGATTTTCTCAGTCATTTCGACCTCTTGGTCGATGCGAAACGCCAGGTGATAGTCGACACTGCAACGAAACTCAGCATACGTGGCATCACCGTCGATGTGACATCTATATACCCGGTCTATGCATTTCCCCAGACCTCGTCAGCCTACGCTAATCTCCTTTCTCAGTATCCCAAGCTCGTTCAGCCAATGAATGCAGCTTTCCCCGTGGCAGCTCAAGTTATGCACCACATACGGACGAATGGCCCATCTGTGTCATGCCGTCCACGCCGCCTATCGCCGGAGAAACTAAAGGTAGCTAGGGCGGAGTTTGAGCACATGTTTGAACTTGACATAATCCGCCCTTCCGACAGCGCTTGGTCTTCTTCCCTGCAGATGGTCCCCAATAAATCTGGTGACCGGCGTACTTGTGGTGATTACCTCGCACTCAATCGTCTAACCGTCCCAGATAGGTATCCCATCCCATACATGCAGGACCATACCGCATGCCTCACAGGTAAGACGATCTTCAGCAAGATCGATCTGGTTCGCGCCTATCACCAGATCCCTGTGGAAGACAATGACATTCCTACAACAGCCGTCATCCCGCCTTTCGGTTTGTCAGCATTTTTAAGTATGCCATTTGGACGGTGCAACGCCACACAAACTTTCCAACGCTTCATCCACGATGTCACTCGTAGCTTAGAATTCGCTTATTCCTACCTGGATGTTATCTTAGTGACCAGTTCATCGAAACAAGAGCATCTCGAGCAAATTGGAACTCTCTTCCAGCGCTTGACCCAAAGCGGTGTCACAGTCAACCCGACTAAGTGTGAACTTGGCAAATCAACGGTAGAATTCCTGAGCCACCTCGTTTCATCGTCTGGTATTGTAGTCCTTCCTGATAAGATCCAGGCAATCAAGGACTTCCCAGCTCCAACGTCGTTCAAGCACCTCCGTCAATTATGTGGTATGGTTAACTACTATCGACGCTTCATTCCGCGCTGCGGTCAATTCATGCAGCCACTGACTGACTTACACAGAGGAAATGAACGTAATTTCTCTTTCCCTGACAAAGTACAGAGAGCTTTCGCCGAGCTCAAATATGCTATCTTCAACATAGCCCTACTCGCTCAATCCTAATCGACTGCACCTCTTTCCATTACGACTAATGCTTCAGACGTCGCGGTAGAAGCCGTCCTCCAACAGCATGTTGGTGGGCAATGGCAACCCCTTGCCTTCTTCTCCAAGCGCCTGCAGCCAGCGGAAACCCGCTACAGCACGTTTGGCAGGGAATTGCTGGCCATTTACCTAGCGATACGTCACTTCCGGCACACACTCGAAGGCCGCGTTTACACGGTCTGCAATGACCACAAGCCCCTTATCTTTGACTGCAACTCTGCTAGTGATAAATACTCACCACGCAAAACAAGACACCTAGACTTTGTCAGGCAGTGCACTGCTGACATACGTCATGTCTCAGGTGTCGACAATCCCGTCGCCGAAGCTCTCTCTCACGCGTCAATCACACTCTGCAGTCTTTGCCTACCGTCGATCTTGCCGCCATGGCATCGGCTCAGGCTCAAGACGAAGATATACAGCGCACCCTGCAGTCCAATTCGCTGCATGTGCAACCTGTTTCTCTCCAAACCATGGAAGGAACCATTCTTTGTGATACTTTCACAGGTTGTCCGAGACCTCTCGTGCCAGTCTCCATCAGACCCACAGTCTTCGACGCACTGCACCCAATATCACATTCCGGTATCCGTGCATTTTTGAAACTGATCACCGAAGGTTTCTTTCGGCCACGCATAAACAAAGATGTTCGTACCTGAGCTCGCGCCTGCCTTCAATGCTAGCGCTTCAAAGTATATCGTTACAACCGCAGTCCACTTGGTTCATTTCCTTCCCTTTACTCTCCGTTCTCGCATGTACACTTAGATCTGGTGGGTCCATGCCTCCGTCGCGCGGATTGGTATACATTCTCACATGTGTCGACCGCTTCACCAGATGGCCAGAAGCCATTCCCGTAACAGACTGCACAACTGAGACTGCTACCCGGGCCTTCTTGGACCGATTGTTCGCACACGGATGCCCATCCACCAGCACAACTGACCGAAGCACTCCTTTCGAATCTTCACAATTGGATACGTTCGGAAACTTTTTAGGTTGTCGCCGCATTCATACCACAGCGTATCACCCAGCAGTCAACGGGTTAGTTGAACGTTTCCATAGACAGCTTAAAGCCTCACTCTGCGCCTCCTCCGACCCTAGCTGAAGCGACAACGTTTCGCTTGTAAACTTAGGCATTCGCAGCAGCATCAAAGCTGACCTGCAATGTGCACCGGCAGAGCTGGTTTACGGCACGACGCTCCTGTTACCAGGAGAATTTGTTTCACCTCCCGCATCCTCGGGTATGCCTCTGCCTAATTTTGCATCCTTCCCAGCTCTACGCATGCGGTCACTACTCCCGACCCCGCCCCGTGAACAGACTAGAAATGTGCAAATGCACACCGGACTATCTACCTGCACTCACGTCTTCCTCCGCACCGACGCTGTGCAGCGCCCTCTCCAGCCTCCCTACGCTGGTCCTTTCAGAGTTCTGCAACGGACTCCAAAACACCTTTTTTTAGACCAGAATGCTCACGGAACAACGGTGTCCATCGACCGCTTCAAAGTGGCTTTCTTTTAGGAGCCGCTTGCAGCTCATCCTGATGCTCTCGCACAAGCACCCGCACCGGTGGTGACTTCGTGAGCACTGGATAACACGAAACCCTCCGTACCCCTTGACCTGCAACCTATCCCGCCTCAACAACAAGCAACCGACCGACGCGGTAGACAGGTCAAACGTCCGGACCATTTTTCCAATCTTATAAGCGTTTGCCATTTCCATTAACACGCCTTTTGCTTCTGTAATGGTTATCCTGCGTCTCATCCACAAATGTTTTTTTCAAAATCCACAAAAAAAACAAAACCTTTTGAAAACCTTTACAGCGAGTTTCCTATTGTCATGCATGCCATGTTCCCTCTCCGGCGTCAAACCACTTCCCCGACCCTTGCCAACCCCCTCTGAGTTCTACCTTCTAGAATCTCAACCGCCGGAACTGCCCAGGCCACCCTGGAGTGACCCGCCAACCGGCTCAACACAACCCTGAAGTGACTCGCCAGCCGTCCCAAAGCCCCTTCCTCATCCAAGGAGCAGACAGTTGCCCTCGACCGCAGACACCCACGAACGGATTGGTCCCCAAACGCCACCCAGGCATTGCCGACGAGGACGCCGGATTTCTCCTTGGGACGAAGACGCCTGGATTCATTCGTGGGACGAGGATTGTGGACTAAAATGCGGTGGGGGAGTGACACCTCCAAAGCGCACCGTGCCTGAAGCAAAAAGAAGGTCCTGTCGGCCATTTTTCTGGACTAGCAAGTTGTTTGCAGCCCGACCAGCCATTCCCGTCGGCCCACCGATGATGTACTCTGGTCCACACGATCGTCATAAATACAACTTAAAGAAGCCTGGATTTAGCGAAATCTGCTACACAACCCACTTTGGAATCTCTTACTCAAGCCTCTGCAAATATTCGCATTCACCTCAACTTCCACTTCCCCCACTAACAGCTCCATCGAAGGCTTCCATTCTTCAGCCTTCTAGGGGATGCTCTTGTTGTGCACCGGATAACAAGCGATTTCAGTAACTTGTAACATTGGATTTTATGGTTGTTTTAACCGTCGAAACCTCAACTTGTTTTTTTTACTGCACCTCCGTTGTCACGCAGCGTTTTGGTGAGTACCTCGCTGCACGTTTCTCGCTCTGTCTGATTCGGTTCCTATTCTTGTAGCCTGTACAATATAAGTTGGTTTCAGTCGCCTCCGCTTTCTATACTGTCGTATTTGACACGTCTTGCGTGGCATTGCTTAACGACTAGTATCCCAGGCTCCGCTCAACAAACTAGGGCCACACTCGTTGTCACCCCAGCGTCTATCTTTCCACTTTGAGAGAAATTGCACAAGGAATTACGTCTGGCTCCTAAACTTTCCCGTAGCCATGGTCACAAAAGAGAAACAACAGCTCGAGACAACTCACTTTTACAAAGGGAAAGCCTAAAGTGTCGAAAGCATCTAGCCGACAGCTAGAAGAGATATTCGAAAATCATGGTATTGCAGTTAGTTCGAGAACTGGAAGATGACTTTTTGGATTCTGGACTTCCAACTTTCAGGTCTCTGACCAAAAGGTGTTGACCAAACAGACGAAAGAAAACGGACTGGAATGGGCCAAACAGCTTCAAAATTGACCTAAAGAAGACTGGGAACGCGTTAGAAGCGGACATATTATTTTCATAAGTATTTTCCAGAAAAATGGTGTCTACTTTACTTTTGCTGTTATTTGCGTTGTTCTGTGTTGCATTTTAGGTGGTGTTCATCCATGAGTGCATCAGCCTGTGCTCTGATCAGACACCTCCATATGTCGGACGAGTACCTGGAGAACAGATCAGGGAATACTACATCATGCAACGAGTTGAACATCCCACTCAGGTTATGATGTGGAGCCCTATGAGCATCTACGTAACTGGTCGGCTCTCCATCGCACAGGGTAACATAAACCAGCAGCAGCATAAAGACTTACTGGAGCACCAATTTATCCCCCAGCTGTGTGAATGGTCAAAGGAAAAAGGATTTATATGGACAGGAGACTTTGTTTTCATGCATGATAGTGCGCCGAGTCACAAAGGGCGTGAAGGCACCCGTTTCCCTTAGGGTTGTGTTATAGAAGTTTTACCATGGCCTGGTAATAGAGCTGCTAAATAAATAAATAAACAATTATTTTATTCTCGACTATGCGAAGCATGCCCATGGATTCGTGACCAGATAGGTACAACTGTACAGACATTTTATGGCAACCGTAACAATGACAGTAGAAGATGGTTCATATATCCATACTTGGAACTGTACAATGCTGAAAATGCGAAATAATAATTTGGCTGTCGTGAAACCGGGACCTCGGCTATCAATAGATTGAGAACCCTGAATGATCCATTGGAAATAACTGACGAGCACGCTCAAGTGAGATATGACAATACAGTGAGATGGTGCACAAGTAAAGCAAATGTCAACGGTGATATCGTAGAAAGCAAAAAGACGACAGAACGTGCAGATGTAGAAGTTCCAGTGTAACGAACCTATCTAGATTGGTGACGTTAGTTGATATGCCCGTGAGAAGATATAAGCTGTGTCTTTATTCGGTGGCGTGTGACCTTCGCCAGGTTGCAGTGTTGTTAAACGGATATTTGTGGCTGTTTATAGGGAGAACGCTTCAAAGGCGAAAACCCACCACGTCCTGAAATATTGCTGCCAATCCATCAAATAGCAAGTTGTAACCGGCTGTTTCCGTTTGAAGGTTTGTTTCCTCGGTTATTCGCAGTCAGGTTGCGTCCCATTTATCTGCCGGCTGATGCGATGGCCGGGTACCAATTGCGTTCCTGAGTCCTGTCCTGTCCGATTGGTAGGTCGGGAACTAAACATTCTTTTTGAATATGATGTGTTTATCCTCTGCAGAACCACGTGAAGTCTCCGAGGGATATACATTGAAATACGTTGAATTGTTATTGCAGGCTTGAAGGATAGAATATGGTTCCGAAGAAAGAATCGCTGGTCCCCCGGGGTATGTATTATAATTGCTTAGAAATATAGGAGAGCACGGCCAATTGGGCGGTCAAGGGGGATTGAAGAGCTCATAGTGACTAATTTTCCTGGCTTTTTGATTGATTTGTCCGGTTAGTAAGTTGCAAAGGGGTTGATATTCTTTCACTCAAGTCCAGATAAATGAACGGTGTGGCTTGTTTTGTTGTCGCAACGACGGACAATTCTTTGGGTGCGTGTCGCCGTACCTGTGACACACTCGGAAAAAAGAAAACGTACAGAAACAGCCACAAGGACAGGAAAGGGGTGCGTCTGGAATACAGTCGATCATTTTCGGTGTTGACTGAACTATTGTACCTCTATACATGTAATTGTCATTTAATTATCACATATACATGTGTATAGTAAATGGCGAAGTACGACAAGAGCGAGCAGAACACGGATCAGTGGAGAATGAAAGATTGTTCCAAAATAGGAAAGATAATGAAAAAAAGAGAGTTTGAGGGGTCTTAATGCACATATGCTCAATCGGTTAGAACCCTAGAGAGGAGGACGTAGGGTGCAGGTTATGAAAAAGAATATCTTCAAGGAATCACGGGCAATGCTGCTTTTCAACACAGCAAATATTCCCATTGTAATCAAATGAATCAAGGCCAGAAAACAGTTCAGGGTTAAGATATCTTTTCGGTAAAATCTCGTCAGACCCAAACTTTTACATGACACGGATTATGTGGGGTAAGCGTCAAATCGGGCTGGGATTGATTTCTAAGGTGTTTGAAAGGTCAAGATCGATGACTAAAGGTGGCTACAGATGGTAGGAAAAGTGCATCAAAGGAAATTAATACAGGCTTCAGGGCCTAAAGTAAATAGCTAAGGTCACAAAGGGTAGTTAAGTAACCATGTCAGTCGGCCAAGGTAGTAGTATCGGCCGTATGAATCGTTTGTGTACGCATAATTCCGGCTTCAGATGATGGATGTAAATAGCCTCGGCGATAGACAAGATTTGCTTTCGGAAGCCTTGTGATAAGCGTTCAGGTAGTGAATAGATGACTTTAAAGTCATTCTCCGATGCAGTATGGCCACTTTCGAGGAGGTGCGACATGATTGAGCTGTCTGAGGCCCTCATTTCGCCTTTGTAAAACCACGCCGGGATGTGCTCGCGAATCCTCTGGGATAGACGTCTCGTTGTGCGACCCACGTATCGTGCACCACAAGAGCACGAGTACTGATAAACGAGCATTGAACGGGTCAACGATGGCAGACTATCTTTCAAGGGTTTTGCAAGCAATGGTTTGTTGTGGTAAACAATTCTTAAGCGGGCTGCGAAATAAGTTTTCTCAACAGCATCTTTCAAACGTCGAGACAGGATATCAGCTGCAGTGTCGCCCTTAAATGGTAAATGTATGAACAGCTCTTTCTTGGGAGCAATGCTTCTAGGTGGCTTTCGCTTGCGTTCTTTCATATGCTTCATGATAAACTTATCGGGATAACCATTCTCACGAAGGGCGTCGCTGATTCTCTGTAGCTCTTCGTTGACGGTATCCGGAGTGCAAATACTGCGCGCCCTGAAGGCAAGAGATCGAATTAAACTCCTCTTGTGCTGTAAAGGCACCGCGCTGTGAAAATTAGTGTACTGTCCAGTCCACGTATGCTTTCTGTGTACCTTTCTGCTACATGAGCCGTCCGAATTGCGGATGACTTCTACATCCAAGAAAGGTAAACGGTTTTTATTTTCGTGCTCACAGGTGAAGCGTAGATTATTATGTGCATCATTAAAGGCCTTCAGCAACTGTTCTGCATGCTTTTCGGATTCGCAAAGCACGAAGGTGTCATCGACGTACCGTATGTACATTTCAGTTCCACAGATGTGCTTCCTGAGTGGACCATGTTCTAATTTCGCCATAAAGATATCAGCCAACAACGGCCCCAAAGGAGATCCCATGGCCACTCCATCAATTTGACGGTACATCTCACCATTGAACATGAATTGAACATTTAACGTGCAGCGAAATAGAATCTCCTTTAGCAGATCCTCCGGAAAGTTTGCGTATATTGGTAGTTGCCGGGTTAACTCGCACACGTACTCCACCGTTTCGAGCAGGGGAATGTTTGTAAACAGCGACTGGGCATCAAAAGATATCATCCTTTTGTTAGTAAAGTTGAGTTCAGATATCTTCTCAATGAATTCGAAGGAGTCTCTCACGCAGTAAGTGCAAACCATATCCCGTAACGGTTGCAATTTGTTCACCATCCATTGGGCCAACAAATGCTGGGGAGAACCCACCATGTCCAAGATTGGACGCATTGGGGAGCGAATACGAAAAGTTGAAGCCTTCAGGTGGACACCTACCGAGATTATATGGCCTTCCAAAAGTTCACAAGGAAGGCGCCCCAATGCGTCCAATCTTGGACATGGTGGGTTCTCCCCAGCATTTGTTGGCCCAATGGATGGTGAACAAATTGCAACCGTTACGGGATATGGTTTGCACTTACTGCGTGAGAGACTCCTTCGAATTCATTGAGAAGATATCTGAACTCAACTTTACTAACAAAAGGATGATATCTTTTGATGCCCAGTCGCTGTTTACAAACATTCCCCTGCTCGAAACGGTGGAGTACGTGTGCGAGTTAACCCGGCAACTACCAATATACGCAAACTTTCCGGAGGATCTGCTAAAGGAGATTCTATTTCGCTGCACGTTAAATGTTCAATTCATGTTCAATGGTGAGATGTACCGTCAAATTGATGGAGTGGCCATGGGATCTCCTTTGGGGCCGTTGTTGGCTGATATCTTTATGGCGAAATTAGAACATGGTCCACTCAGGAAGCACATCTGTGGAACTGAAATGTACATACGGTACGTCGATGACACCTTCGTGCTTTGCAAATCCGAAAAGCATGCAGAACAGTTGCTGAAGGCCTTTAATGATGCACATAATAATCTACGCTTCACCTGTGAGCACGAAAATAAAAACCGTTTACCTTTCTTGGATGTAGAAGTCATCCGCAATTCGGACGGCTCATGTAGCAGAAAGGTACACAGAAAGCATACGTGGACTGGACAGTACACTAATTTTCACAGCGCGGTGCCTTTACAGCACAAGAGGAGTTTAATTCGATCTCTTGCCTTCAGGGCGCGCAGTATTTGCACTCCGGATACCGTCAACGAAGAGCTACAGAGAATCAGCGACGCCCTTCGTGAGAATGGTTATCCCGATAAGTTTATCATGAAGCATATGAAAGAACGCAAGCAAAAGCCACCTAGAAGCATTGCTCCCAAGAAAGAGCTGTTCATACATTTACCATTTAAGGGCGACACTGCAGCTGATATCCTGTCTCGACGTTTGAAAGATGCTGTTGAGAAAACTTATTTCGCAGCCCGCTTAAGAATTGTTTACCACAACAAACCATTGCTTGCAAAACCCTTGAAAGATAGTCTGCCATCGTTGACCCGTTCAATGCTCGTTTATCAGTACTCGTGCTCTTGTGGTGCACGATACGTGGGTCGCACAACGAGACGTCTATCCCAGAGGATTCGCGAGCACATCCCGGCGTGGTTTTACAAAGGCGAAATGAGGGTCTCAGACAGCTCAATCATGTCACACCTCCTCGAAAGTGGCCATACTGCATCGGAGAATGATTTTAAAGTCATCTATTCACTACCTGAACGCTTATCACAAGGCTTCCGAAAGCAAATCTTGTCTATCGCCGAGGCTATTTACATCCATCATCTGAAGCCGGAATTATGCGTACACAAACGATTCATACGGCCGATACTACTACCTTGGCCGACTGACATGGTTACTTAACTACCCTTTGTGACCTTAGCTATTTACTTTAGGCCCTGATTCTCGTATTAATTTCCTTTGATGCACTTTTCCTACCATGTATAGCCACCTTTAGTCATCGATCTTGACCTTTCAAACACCTTAGAAATCAATCCCAGCCCGATTTGACGCTTACCCCACATAATCCGTGTCATGTAAAAGTTTGGGTCTGACGAGATTTTACCGAAAAGATATCTTAACCCTGAAATGTTTTCTGGCCTTGATTCATTTGATTATAAAAAGAATATCCCTCTGAAAGAGCCACAGCCTTAACTTGGTAGGATTGTAAGAAGTCCGACAGAACAGACGTATGGTATTTTAGCGTCGAATGAAGTAGGAAAGCAACGCAAAGCACAGGAAGAAAAGGGTCGGTAAGACAGGTTCTATTGTGGAGAAGTGGAAAAGCCGCCGGCCTACTTCAAGTGATGATTCCTCCTTGTTAATAAAAAGAAGGATGAATAATGCCTAGTGGTGTAATTATGGTGAGGATAACTGCGCGTTGCGTCAGCTGTAATTATATCAGTTATATCTTAGGTTTCCAAAAGAAGTCTGCAAACAAGAGATCGCTCAGAAAAAACCAGGTAAGTTAGCAAGCTAAAGCTAGGCAGCCAAATATAGCTAAGTATATGGTAATGAATATCATCATGAAAGGAGCAGTTTATGACGAAAGTGCCTGAACGAAACGGCAGTTAGCCTCGGAGGGATGTGAACTGGGCGTTTGGTCTGTTAAAACATGATAATAAGAGACAAGTATTACAAAATAAGGAAGCCAGTAGGACGAGAATAGTGTCAGCGCATAGAAAGAAAACCATATACCTTAGACCTAAATAGAGAAAGAGAGCATCGGCATAAAGAGAAATTTTAGGAGGAAAAGGGGATATAATAATGATGCATCATGACCAGCAATGCATTTGAAGTGAAGGTTACAAGGCCATATGTCCGCACACCCTAACTAACTTAGATCTCAGAAGTCCGAGGTGGATCAGAAAGCAGGAGACCCTTCAGGCGAGTCCGGATAAGCCAGTAAGATGAAGCTAGGCCACCAACTTAAGGTGTGGATAACAGCAATGAATGTCATAATAAATGAAGCTTTCAGGACGGAAACGGCTGTATGAAAAGCCAGTTAATATGTCAAGATAATGTCTTGGAATGTGGGGAACAGAGCATTTGGAATGTAGAGTCTAGTGTGAGAACGTCCGGATGTCGGGGATCAGTCAGAAACAGGGGACTGGGCAGCCAGGGTAGATTAGATCCAGGCCCGAAGAGATATCCGTGCAATTAATAAAGTAATGGAAACGGAGTGCGAAAGGATAATGTGCTATTGAGGAGAAGTGGAACTGCCAAACATTGTCAAGGTGATGTTATGAATCATGACCAACAATGCTTTTGAAGTGAAGTTTACAAGGCGGTACGTCAGCAGAGCCTATATCACTTTTAATACGTAAGTCCGAGGTGGGTTCGCAAGTAGTAGACGGTTCAGACAAGTCCGGATAACCCAGCAAGTTGAAGTTAGACCGCCAAATGTTGGTGTGGATATCAGCAATAGATAATTTATGGGCAACTATAAAGTCAGGGATGAAGAATATAAGTACTACAAGCAAACAAATGCTCATAGACCAAATTGTATCGACGTAGGCTCGCAGCGGAAGCATAAATGAACTTTGCAAAAAACTTATTCATTCCATGCCTTCGAGTGTTAACTCCTTGAAAATTGCCAAAAGATCACTTACAAAATACTAACCTTGATAATTTTATTATTCGATAAATGTTACACTTGGTAAGGATAACCATTTTACAGTTACCTCATTCGCTTCTCACGAGATATGTAATGAGATAAATAAAAAATCTGCCGATTGAATAACCTTTCTAATAATTTGGCAAATACTGTTCATGATCCGCTTATGCCACGAACACAGCCACCATCTGCTTGGATACACTGCGCTCACTCAGGCCGTTCACTGAGTCGATTGTTGCTTACTCACTGGGTATAAACTATACACCCAGGTGTTAGCACAACTGAGGAGTTCCCAAACAGCGCTGGAACATCTACCATCAAACCTGGTACAATGGCGCGGCACCAGTCCACTCGAGTAGCTTACTGATCCTCATTGAGCTGACGGGGAAACAGCGTGCGCGAACCTTTGTGAGACCGTTTCTCATTTAGGATGTTGAGCAATGATCCTGATGAGATTTATATGGTTTTCCCTAACTGTACCACAGACACCTGCTCGTCCTCCTCTAATATGGCCAGTACAGCAGCAATCATGTTAGTTGTGCTGACCTCCACTGGTCGACAACACCAAGCCTCATGATCCAGGAACCGCCTGAAAGCTTGAATTCCGCTAACCAAGCAGACACAATGGTTGCAAAAGGTGCGTCCTTGCCAAGCGCAGTGATGTATTTCTCAACATAATGCTGCTGAATTCAACTACTTTTACATACGTAGGATTTGATTTCCCTTCCTAGACATCGACAGAGTCAGAGAATGGCGACACTTATGACAACTGAGCCGCGCTGGGCTGCCGATATATGGCTTCCTGTGTTTAGAATGGATTACAGTTTACACTTCCCTTGTATGGTCATATGCACATACTCTGTGTACGACATATCCGAAAACGCATTGCCCTGCCCTCGTAAATAAAGCGAACTCATTGCTTTATCACAACTTCTGCGTTGATGCAAATTTGACGGATTTTCGAGTACTTGTGGTGAGGATCAGTACGTACTTATCAATAGCTTTCCTTTATATTAGATACGGAATAAGGAGCTTCATGTTAGTTTTGTAAAAGTTTGTTGTATTTACGAGGTATTTCCAACAAGGTATTTTTGTATAGATTAATGGGTTAATAGGATGGATTGCCGAACAACTTCTTCGTGATGCTAGATGGGTGGTTCTGGAAACTTGCAGTCCAACAGGTGATTCGACGGCAGTGTTCCAGGAGGTAGTTTATTTTTGCATAGCAAGCGTTCTCTTTATAAAAATCTGCATATGTCCGTTTAACAACACTGGGACGTGGCGGACGTGACTCGTCACTAAATAAATTCACTGCCCCATGTTTCATCCTGGCGAAGCACTGTATGCCAAAAGGTTTACGCTGTAGTTCTGGAGAGCATTGAGACCCTGTTCAACAAAGGAACAACCGAAATGCGTATGAACTTAGCAATCCATCACCGGCACCCGATAGGCGCGATTCCCTCTATTCCCTCGGCTGCCGTGAAGGCAGGCTATTAAGCCAAATGCTCGGCGTGGTGTCCCCTAAGTCAACACCCACTTCGGCTTGGGCAACGGGATAGTATCGCGCTCTCTGACGAGACTATGTAGTCCGATGTGTTGTGTTATTTTCTCGTTTACTATTTCTATACCTTATTGTAGTCCAGTACTTTCCGAGGACTCTATGTCCATTCCTAGATGGTTGTAAATATATATATATATATATATATTTAATTAATTTTTTAATTTTAGCATAAAACAATCGAAAAAAATGTATTGTAACATTTGGAAACCCTGCATTTTTTGCGCTGAAGGAGTTGAAAGCAATAAAGAATACTTTCCTCCAATTACTAATCGGCTAGAAAACGCAGTTGCAACATGTGGTGTCGTGTTAACACTTGATAACAAAACGCAGTTACTATAAATAACGCTGTACAACATAATAGCACGCTACGGCTGCATGGAAATACTCCCGCTAAGTGAACTGTGGGATTTAATGATCTTGTAGTGGTTAGTATCAAAGACAAATCATTGTGAACCCAAGATTTCAGAAGGTTTTGTATACAAATCGGATGTGAGTCGACCGATGACGTGGATCAATGAGAAACGCTCGCTGCTTGTTATTTCACTAACGTGGCCACTTGACCCATTGACCTGTAACACTATTATCCAATGGTTCATGCTTTTTGTCTTGCAACCTTCCCATAAAAAAGCTACGCCAATTTTGTACCAATTCACCTGGCCTGAAGAAGCTCTTGTGTCAAGGGCGAAACGTTGCCAAAATAAAACCCTACCAAAACCGATTTGTATACAAAACCTTCTGAAATCATGAAATCACAGTCGGTTCCAAACATATTCCAATACATTGTGAACCCAATTGCTAAAACCGGAAGAACATCGGTCCAACTTGTGAGTTGCAAGTTTAGAAGATCAATCGTTCAGCACTTGCCTAGTGAATGACGCTTGGGTTTACAGAATGGGACGCTTTGCTCTCGGTAACATTTACGAAGAGTTCCCTCCGATGACAACATACAAGAAATCAAAGTGCAGGAGCTGGTTTGACATTGTACAATGCAAGATAGCGTCTAGACACAAAGCAAGAATTGATGAAGGCTATTGATTTGGTGCTAATATGTCTGCTAATATCTATGGTACATGATCTTTTAAACTTATACCTCCATGAAACCTAATAAAAATTGTATGAAGCAAGTTGACTTAGTTGTGAAACAAACGACACACGTTAGTCCGCAGTAAAAGGATCAAAAGTGCAGGCGGGATTTAGTTAAGGACAAAAGTGGTTGCACCAGTTTTCGTGGGCTTCACAAAGTGAACAACGCGTCAAATGAGAGTGAAGTATTTCCACGGGATATTTATTGGTTGATTGGTTGGTAGAGCAGAAGGAAATTTCTTTGTCAGCTCCGGCCGTTTCTGATCGTTGCGAAGGTTGCTGGGCTCATTGCGGTTCAAGATTCCACAGAGGACTGCGGTGGTAGCATTAGTTGCAGCAAAATACCCGTGCATTCAGAGAGTGGGAATCCCACAGTCGTTTGTAACATACATCTGTCTTTGCACCAACGACGGCCTGCGGCATGATACTCTAGTCATTCGCAAAGCTGGTGGGCGGGGCAAGATCTGACCGCACATGCAGTTGCCGCGGTTTGAAATTTTCCACCAGTGGCCTCGAGTTGCACACTTGGCGTTAAGAAGTAAGAGCGGTTGCAACTCACTGCCCAGCTAAATACTTAGAATGCGTCGAGTAGATAACATATATCTGCAGCGACGGCGATACTCCAAAGTATACACGTTTAACCGTTGAAGTCGTAGTAGATATATCCCGCAAATCTGGAACGGATTGGGATCCACGCCGTTGAACATTCTCGGCCATTTCACGTTCGGACTTGGTGTGAGGATACGCAGCAAGCAATCCGGACTCAGGATTTAGGCGCGCTTACGTAGCAAGCAGTAGTCTGATGAGTGCTGGGGTCATTAGGGAGAGAGGTCTTCGTATATTGCGAAACATTCTGTAGGACGAGGTCACCCACCTCCGGGTGTCCACGCTTTAGTTGAGATCAGGAGACGCAATCACCTTGTGATCATTTTTATGGTTGCCATTTCTGAGCAAGAAACCATTGATATGGTAATCAAAAAAGCTCAGGAGCATCGAAGGGAAGAACAGCACATTTGTCACTGTTAAGGTGCAAATACTACTTTATTGAACAATCCTGGAGCACACTGAGTGTCGCTTAAAACATATCTTCATCTTTCAGACTGGAAACCTTAGTCCACAGCTTAAGATCTTTCGCCTAGATTGAGCAATTGGTCTGCAGTTCGGATGGTGGGTCATTGATAAAGATATTGAAGAGGCCGGGGCCGAGTACAGCACCCTGAGGGAACACACTGGTCATGAGAACATGATCAGAAAGCGCTTGGTTTACTTTAATTTTCATTTCGCTAGTTATCTTGGTGAGTTACTTGTGTACACTGAGAATTGCAAATGGACGACGCTCTTCGGTTCGTGAGTACGTTGGATGGAAAACCAAGGGATTTAACGACAAAATAGCCACATAATACGCAGCCATATGTAGATTGAAACAGAGCAAATTTCAATGCTACATTACATTTTCTAAGAAAATCTGGTCAGTTAAGTAACAATTCATGCGACAGAGGAAGATATAGCAGATCCGTACACTAACTGACAATATGTGTAAGCATGTGATGGTGTTGAGCCTCTATAACCGAAGATAGGGAAAAGTTAGATGATGTGTACAAAGGGATAGTGCACAGATTCAGACGGCAGTTTCGTACTGTGTCGCAAACTGACAGTAAAATATGCAGCTCTGCCTAAGCTGAAACGTAAAACGAAGGATGATTATCAGCAACGTTACGATGGACCAGTTGTGAGTTTGGGAATTGGGAGTGAAACAATGCTTGTGACGTAATGATGAAAGAGGCTGAGAACATCTATATTGATTCGGATCCGGGTGCTCCAAAACGCCAGTTACGGTGTTGATCGCAACGGAGTGTAATGTGGCCGAGATAAGTGAAATTCCAAGGAAGCCAAATGATCAGAAAGCAAGTGGTAAAGATTAACACACGAAGTCAGTTGAGCGAGATTGCTATCTTGTTCATTGCAGGCTACCTTGTCGATGGACAGAACGTGGTCAAGTTGAAAGTGAAAGCTACATCAAAGTAAATGCAGTGGATGTTAGGATGCGGCTGCTCAATATGTAGTATTCTTATGCTGTACTTTGGAACGTGAGTGCAGGGATAGGTGCAGCCCGAATGAACTATGAGTTTAGAAATTGTATGAAGACCCATTTACCTATGGCAGTGAAGCTGTGCCTCGTTAACCTATCGACATTCGAACGCCCATTGCATCAGAGCTAAAATTGTTTCAGGGGAGTTTTGTCCTAGTAAATACCACGTCAGTCAAGAATACGGTGCCGTGGGACACACTAATGTGTCCCCAAGATTTGCGTAAAACGCCAGCGGACGCAATCAGGAGAAGTGCACCTGTGGTGAAAGCAGCCAACTTTGATTTCCAGCATGAAATACGTAGTTTTTAGAGCCTTGCTAAATTATGCAGTCATTTTGTAATTGCGAATTGTTTCAGGTAGTAACATGCGCAAAATCTCAAGCAATTAAGTAGTAGAAGTCAAGTAACGAAACGGCACATCCTCAAAAATTAGTGGACAGGCCATTGCTATTGTCCCTGCTTTCCTCATGCGTTTAAGTAACAATCAGAATCATAGTGGCAATAATATTGACGAAATTTGTTCCATAAATGTTTGCTTAAAACACAGTTGCACAAATGATCATAATATATTCAATTAATATTTAGTTCCGTTCCTTATGCATAATCGCGTTCGCTGCAATTAGTTTATGCGCCATCTGAATCCCTACAATCGTGCTACGCTTTCATTATTATGCACTGTGTTAACTTAGTTTCTTTTGTGTTACATTAACTTTTCTCCTAGCATCCACAGACTTGGCAGCATCATCAGCTAAGTGCAAATGCGCTTTTTTTGCTAATCAATCTTCTGGTATTATTCAGACAAAAGGTTTGGAGTTTACACTGTCTGGTTATGCATTATAATAAGGGTCACCGAAAGTTATCAACTTTTATCAAACCACAGAGTTTTCGGTAGAAGTTATGTTACAGCTTGTGCTTCCTTTGTTTCGATAGTTTAGTTTCTAAGGCACGTTTCTTCGTATCTATGTGCAAAACGACATCGGGTGATTGCTAATAAATGTAAGGTCATTCACAATTCTGAAAGTTGCAACCGACCAATATTCATTGATTTGGTTTTAACTCTGTCGCTTAAGAATCCCGAAAACAAGGTTTAAGGTTACGATTTATCAATATTCGAATTTAAAAATCACCTTTCCACGCAAGTTGGGTTAGCTTTTGTGGCGTTAATTGTGTCGAAAATGCCACAAGTTTTCGTATCATGAGATTAATGGTACCAACTAGTTCGATACGGCAGTTATATTACCAACACGGTTGCATGAGTTTACTAACAATATTTGAAGCACTTATATCCGCGGTTCTTACTTTACGGCACCCCGACAGAATCATTTTGCTATGATCAACCACGTTAACAATCTGCAATCTTGCTTTGTCTGGGTGGTCACAGTATATAAACTCGCCATTTTACGTCCTGTATACCGTTATTCAAGTTGGCAGACCCAAGAACGCATGGAATCTTAGTGAAAACAGCTTCAAGCCGTTCCTGATATCGTTAGCAATACTCATCGATAGGCGGTAACATAAAACCAGTGAGGAAGCTATTTTCTCCGGAACTGTTATTGGTACCTAGCGAACTTGCGCGTTTTGGTCCCTGCTTTCAGGACTGTATGTAGCAACCGCTGTGGTATTTGGAGAAATTCGTCACTATCACGTTTACTTAACCGACGGGAAAAGAAAGCGACAATGTTTTGTGCCATCTACTGACTGAGAGTAATTTTGACAAACCAATGATCTAACACTCTTAATCTTTTGCCCAGGCAACCATCCAAATGGCACCCGGGACCCTATATTCGAATTGCGCTTCCTTCAGAATTTAAATCCGCTAACAGTAACTCGAGCAGTCTACAAATATTTGCAGTATGATATTCTGTAAAACAACATCGATGCGCGCGTTTTGCACTAGAGATCACTCAAGGATCAACGTCACGTTACTCAAAACTTACTTAGGAATTTTTGCTGTTGCGTACTCTTTTAACAGCTACGTTCCAACGATTACCCACCACGGGCCAAGTGGTATTTTCTAAGGGATTAAGACCAACACAGCATAAATTAAAATTGTTTGATCGAAATTTAAATATATGGTGAAGGTCAAGATATTCCAGCAGCTAAATATCCGCTGATTCGCTTAATTGCACTGGTTGCGGAAGAGCACATGGAATAATAAACTTTTGGTTTGTATCACGCGCACAACAACCTTCAAAGTTTCTGGATGAATTGTATTTCCCTATATCCAAGTGACCATCGCCAGGAATTGCAATCTTCACAAGTAACGCAACCGTCACAAGTAGTTATAATTTGTTATCACTATAAGTACCGTTCTACCTCCTACCTTTATCGCTCGAAACCGGTCAGAATGACCATATTATCTTATTTGTCTATCCTATATTTAAATAGTAAGCCTTTCTGATTAAAATATTAAAAGTAGCTAAGATGGAACTGCGATGATACACACCTAAAATAATAAGGTGTCATATATTACTAGCAGGTAACCAGTGGTATTTTTAGGCTTCTAATTTCTCAACACTTAACAATCGTTTATGTTTGCACTTGCATGAGATGATATCTCAAGCACTTTGACGACATGTCGTACAATTTCCCTGTCAATGAGGAACTGTAGAAGGAGGAACTGTAGAAGAAAAGGAAATGTTCTTGGTTTATGCTCAGGCTGATAATAACAAATGAGTACGGCTGATGTCTGACTCTAATAAAGATGTTGTGTCAGCACAAATTACAAGCCTTGTTACCCAACAGAAATGAGAATTCCCTAAAAAACCTTCACCATTTAAAACTTGGCAAAATATGGGTCAAAGAGTTGTCGCTTTGTTAAAATTTCGCACCCCAGAAGCAAAGACAACCAGCTGCATTGTGTTGCAATTAGCAAGGTTATTACACCAGAAGAAGGGTTAGCCCAAGCAAATCGATGGATGCAGCGCACATGCGATCCTCGTTGGTAAACTGCTTTTAACGGTACTGCAAGTAAGATGTGAGTAGCGGGGGCACCCTTCACAAAAGCACTTTGATGCCATGCAGGATTTAACAGCAAGAAAGATAGCTCCTTTTACAGATCACAAAAGGTCATCGAATTTATGCTGCTAAACAGAAGGGAGAAAATGCATAAACCCATTGCGGTCATCCCTTGAATACATACAAGCGCGTTCCGAAATGATCAGGGCAGATTCTCATTTTGCGTAAAGTACTGGAATGCTGGAATTGTTACCAGTGTGTATGGCCGGTGAACCTATGATTACGTGTTCTAGGCATGACGTAGGCGCAATTCGGTGGAATAACGAAGCCCTCCACTTCTCCTGACAAACTCTCTCCTCCAAGTTTGACTTCAGGTGCTGTCATTCTCATCATTCGTTGAGCTAAGCCGCCAGTTAATTGACAATGTGCTGCTAAACAGAACGGAGAAAACAGATATACGCATTACGGTCATCCCTTGAACTCATACAAGCGCGTTCCGAAGGAATCAGGGCAGATTCTCATTATGAAGAAGAGTACTGGAGCGCTGGAATTGTTACCAGTATGTATGGTCGGTGAATCTATGATTGTTCTAAGCATCATGTAAACTCCCAATCCGGTGAAATCAAGAAAACCTTCACTTCCCTTGACAACCTCTATCCTCCAAGTTTGAATTCATGTGCTGTCATTCTCATCATTTGTTGAGCTTAGCCGTCATATAATTGACATTTCCTCATTTTTATCATCCAATTTCTTTCTACGACTTCCTAGTTCACATGTCGTGAGCAGCGGATAGTGCTAGTGCAGAGTTGGTTGACAGTAATTGGACTAGCATCGTGTGTTTTGGGTCTCTAATTTAGATCTATTAAGATCACATTGCACCATTTCATCTCCTGACCAAAAAGCCGCTCAAAAAGGAAGATATAGGATCTTTCTACGTTTCCGTCTCATGTGCAGATAAATCTTAATTAAGCTGTGTGACCCATGACAGAAAGCGACCAGAGAGAACAACTTGAGTAGCATATTATTTTGACACCGCGACAGTTTCGGAATAAGGGACATATTTCAACTACCACATAAGAAATGCCGAAACCCAGCAACCCGAAAAAATCGAGGCTTCATTGAATTTCGCCGCTTCAAAAGGCCGCTGTCCACATCCATTTTGCGCATTGCTACCTCTAAAGCGAAGCTAACTGAAATAATAGTGCGTCTGTTGCCGACGGCGGGCTAGTTGCGCCTGTCGATGTGGTTGCGCCAGCACAAAGCTGTTTAGGTGCTTTGGTTTCAGCGACTGACTAGTGTCGTTCGATGACGCGGTCTGCTAGATCTGCAATTGCCTTGATTGGCAAGTCACTTGCTACTGCAAGGATAGCCTGAGTAGTTGCAGGAAGTCGTTGCATCCACAACTTGCGGCGAATCCCTTCGTCCATGTTGGGCGTGCCGATGAGTTGTTGCATATCGCGCAACAAAGCTAGGGGCATCCTAGTTCCTAGCTGCACATCACTAAATAGTTGCTGCAGACGGACCTAGTCAGAAGGCGTGATTCGCTGAATAATAGCCTGTTTAACTTTCTCGTATTTGTTTACTAGAGGGGGCAAAGTATGATGTCTCTCATCAGCGAGGATATGCTCTAAGGAAGGCAAGATATTAGCTGATTATACATGGCGAAATCAGAAGAAATCTTACGAAAATAAAATACGGATTCTAGGTGCAAAAAGCATAATAAAGCATCATTCCTACAAAAAGGGGTGGGGCTAAGGCAACAGAATTGACCATGACAGGCTGAACGGCGTTAACCGCGCATGGAGACAGCTTATCCTTTAGATAATCCATTGCAGAAAGCAGATAAGAAATGTGTTAGGTGAGAAAACAATATGATCACAAGTACTTATTCACAAAATCACTGGGACGAGCTCACCAGAATGAAAATGCAAAATGGCGGGCGGCGTGTTCCTGAGAGGGGCTCACCAATCGTTGGGCGGCCCCTGGGATATTAGTTGGTAAGCAATGACTCGTAAGACGGGTCAAGTACGACAGTATAGAAATCGGAGGCGACTGAACCCAACGTATATTGTACAGGCTACAAGAATAGAAAGCGAATCTGACAGCGAGAAGCGTGCAGCGAGGTACTCACCAAAACAGTTTGTGTCAACGGAGGTGCAGTCAGTAAAACCAACGGAGGTATCGAAGGTTAAAAAACCGTAAAAATCCAATGTTACAAAATGCTGAAAGAGCTTGTTTTCCGGTGCATTTCAAGCTAAAATGCTTGATTTTGGATCCGAGTGGCTAGCTCAATCAAAGGCCGGAATTTCCAGTTTACGAATAAGCATAGAGGCACCGAATCAGACGGAAACAAGCCTGAAGCTTTTGCTTCAACTAATAAGCAGCTTGTTTTATAACAGCCGATCCGCAGAAAAAAGAGGCTTTGGCTTGGATCCTTTGGGTATTTGGAGCCTCAGAGACCGGACTGGACCAAAAGGTTTAAGAATGTGAGGCACATTAGCGAAGGGAATCTAGCAAAGATTGAGATTTTGCGCTGAAGCTAGCGGTAACAAGACCACTATTGAAGAGTTGATATGGACGAGAAGAGAAGCCAAATGAGTGTGAGATAAGTTAACCTAAGCTAAAAAGCTTGATAGTGGAGCCGAGAGGCAATCCTGGATCAGAGGCCGGAATTTTCAGATTAGGACTAAGCATACAGAGAAAAATCAGACGGAAACAAGTCTGAAGCCTTTGCTTTAACTAATGAGCATCTTGTTCATTGACAGCCGATGCGCGAAAGAAAAGAGGCAATTGCTTGATACCCATGGGCATTGGAAGATCCAGAGACCATTCTGGTCCAGAAAGTATGAGAATGAGAGGCACAGTAGCAAATGGAATCTAGCAAAGCTTGGTGTTTTGCGCTGAAGCTAGCGGTACCAAGGCTACTAATGAAGTGCTGCGTTATGGACATTAAGAAAAGCTAAATTAGAGAGAGAGACGTTAATGTGAGCTAAGAAGCTTGCTGGTGCAGACCAGAGACAAAAGTCAATCAGAGGAAGATGTTACATACTTTGTGAACGTTATAAATAGACGAAGGTCTACTAGGGGTGACTAAGGAGTGGCTGTGCGCAAACCTGATTTATGTGAGGTCATATTTGGAATACCCTTATATGTGGTAAGGTCCCGTTTCCCACAATTCGTCTTCAAGTCTGTTAATGCTTAAAAGAGTAGAAACGTGACTGACTATGAGGTACCTGTTGAGTGTTGAACGAATTGTACTACCTTGTCAGATGCACGCACAGCAGACGGAAATCTGTTCCACACATACGCGTATCTGTAGAGATAAAAGTTTGCACGCGTACGTATGTGAGCTTTAGGCAAGATAATGGAGTGCGGTCTATTACGAAGTTGCTACGAAATGTTGGCCGATGATAGAAAGGGCGTGATTGCGTTTTCAAGTGGGTTATTGTTAAGCTGATAAAGGAAGATGAGGTTAGCTTTCAGCCTGCGCATCCATAAAGGCTCTAGCAAGAGTTCTATACACGGACTGCGATATTTGAGATTTGAGTGGCCCAGAATATGCTTGGTAAACGATCGTTGAGCCTTTACAATGGCTACTCTGTCGCATTTTCTGGAGTTGGTAAACACAATGGCGCACTATTCTGGCATAGACCGGGCGCAGGTTTGTATAGAGGAAGCCTAGATTCTTGCAGGGCCATGGATTTGAATAAGTAGCTTATGAAGGAGCATGCTTTTGCTGAGCAATGACTCACTTGCTCTGCGATGTTCAGAGAACTGGAGTAATGTACACCTAGGCCTCGAACTGTGAGGCGATTAGCAAGCGGAGTGCCTTGAAGGGCTACCGCCTTGGGCGGAACGACGCATCGGTATGAGAAGACTTTTCATTTAGTCGGTGAGAATACCAGATTCCAAGTGTTGTACCAAACATCCAGAGCACAAAGTTCGCTATGAATCTGAAAAAGACCGGCTTGCATGTTTGCTGGGTGAATAGAGAACACTATTTTGATGTCAACGGCGAAAAGGTAGGAGTTGCCATATTGTATTACCTGGAAAACTTTATTGATATTTAGCAAGATTAACAGTGGGCCGAGTACGCTGCCCTGAAACACGCCACTTGTAACTGGTTTGGGAAGTGATATAGTCTCGTCCACCTTTACTGATTGCCTGCGGGATGAGAGATAAGATTGAAATCATAATAGCGGGCGGTCTGAGATTCCGTACTATTCTAGCTTTATTAATAGTTCCGCGTGTGGTACTCCGTGAAAAGCTTTTATCACATCAAGGAAGATTATGACTAGTGTTTAATTAGCATCAATCTGAATAGCCACATAGTTAAGAAACTCAACTTGGCAAGTCTGACATTATTTGGACGGGAAAATCCGTGTTATTGTCTGTTGATGAGGTTGCGACTAAGTAGAAAGTTCAGCAAGTTCTCCTTAACAATCCTTTCCATCACTCTCGAGAATGCTTTTTTTACTTGAAGGTAGATAGTACACAAACTGTGTTACTAGCAGAAAGCGGCATTGTCAGGATGGTTAATCCGCATCGGCGGTTGACAACCTAGGTGGCTAAAGTAGTTTATAAAGAAGCAGTGGACTCAACTCGTGCACACTGCATACAAATCCTTGCTCTACAGACGGACATTTGTGCTGTGCAGAATGCAACCTCATTTTGATGCGGCGTGTAATGTCAACATCCGAGACTGCATCAACTATGCGTCGCCGAATGACGCGGTTGTAGTTTGCATGGATTACTGCACACCAACTTGCCTTGTACAATGCCGCTCATGTTGGTTCATCTTCATGCGAAAAGCACCCCGCGTCTAAGCAATTGCTCCCCGCGGAAACTGGTCTTATCATTAGCGACACCATGGTGCCTCTGGCGACGAGTTGAACGTTATCACCGTGCACAGCAGACAAATGGTTTAAATGAAAGTCTTTCAATGATAAGACGAACGTACGACTCTGGTTCCAAAATCTGGGTCCTCAAGCCGTTCATCATCCCTCCTAAGCTCACCGAGAGAAGGAAATGGCGGACGGAGTCCTGGTGCAAGACTTTGGGACTGTTGTGGTAGCATCTGCAACCCGGTTTCGGACATACGGCGATGGCCGACCTGTACTGACCGAATGAGGCATAATTCATCTAAAAGTGAAGCTGAGTACACTGCAGTGCGCACATGACGTCTTATCTGTGACCGCCTTCAGTTCCTGCAGTACATAGCGATGGAATGACGTTACGTCAACAATAACATTCCGCGCGATCACTGTTTAGTGGAGGCAGTATGCAAGCGATACTTACGGTTGATTTTTGATGGCCTTGGAGGTGTTAGACTAATGACACTGAAGAGAAAAGCGCGAGTACGGGTGCATGTTGCTGCAGCAGGCCCTTTGTTATTGGTGGGTCACTCAGTAACTTCGCCAGCGGAGCTGGAACGGACAGGACGGCATCTAAGGGTAAACATAAATAACGTACAAACATAGAAAGCATGGCAGGATGGCCCATCGAAATGGTATCGTCTATGTAAGGCTGCATGCCGCGCTCTGATTGACGTTACAGTTGTCGGGAATCCTGGAAACAGACTAACGAGGAGGGTTAAGATTACGTAGACTTGCTCGTGCTAATGATGAT
Source organism: Dicrocoelium dendriticum (assembly GCA_944474145.2). NCBI lineage: Eukaryota > Metazoa > Platyhelminthes > Trematoda > Plagiorchiida > Dicrocoeliidae > Dicrocoelium > Dicrocoelium dendriticum. The sequence continues at coordinate 109,809,098 of OX104069.1, forward strand.
GGACACAAAAGTGCTGGCTCCATCGGCATGGATGCAGTGTAGTTTTTCACAGCCGTATAGTGTGGCGCTCCCTGCATGGGAGGTGTTTGGGCGTACGCACGTCATTCTCTAATCAAAGTGGCACTGCTGATAGTTATTAAGCCACTAGTTTGACAACACTATATCTTTGTAAAGCTATTAGAGCTGAAAACTATAAACGACAATTGTTAGGGTGTATAACTGTATTGCATAGGGTAAATTATTAGGAAAGCGTTTAAGGGAAAAGCAATGTACCTGAATAGCAAGTGACATGTGGAAAGCTACTTACATATCTGGACAATAGCGATGCACAGAAGGTGTATGCAGTTGATGAATGCATGCTACGCTTGAACAGACTACGAATATACATGAATTCACCGTCGTTGATCGCTCGAGAAACCACCAGAAAATCCTGCATTAATTTTGGGCTTTTTATCCCTTGAAAGCGAAAAAGATTTTACACAAAGTTTACTATAAAATTCGGTTTCACTGAAGTAAAACGATTTGTCCAGGGACAAAAGATGGCCATTGTGCGCGATATCCCGCGTGTCGGACCGGGATTCTAACCAATCACTTTTGAGAATTTTGTGGCGAGAGTTTTATGATACGGTAAGCTAAATGTTGGTTGGGTTGACAGTGAAAGTAAAATTGTATAAAAGGAGGATGTGCCTGGCAAATACAGCTAAGTGATTATATAATGGGTTGGCAAATATTACTACTGTGGTTTTTTAAGTGGATACCGATAGGTAATAAAGCGCTATGACGCCACGTTAGAAGCGACAATCATGGCGGTCGATGTGGCTACCTTTTAGCGTTTGTTGCATTAAATTTCCCTTCAGATTGCTAACATGGAAGAAAACGTAAAGTAATTGCAACCAGCAGCTGCGATGTAATTCTACAGGCAGCAACTGGGGACCATTTTGCCCTCAAAGTTAATTTGTAGGTAACTTCCTTACGGACAGGGTAAACATTTAACACGGTTCCAGCAGTTTTAGGATCACTCATCATGACGAGCCTATTTTGCCCACCATCAAACGCTCCTAATTATTTCTTCGCTGAGCCACGTATAAAAGGCATCCTTAGGAGCCTGTTCTTGGTGTTTTTCCCGCAAACAACTCAAGACAATGAATGAGGCCTGACAGGAACTTGGCTGGCCATCTTCCCCGTTTACTCGCGCATACTCATTTCAGCCTCTAACCACATAGAAGCACCTTATGCAAATACATTAACATGCGAGGAACATTTGCTATTCTTTCTTTTTCTAGTATAAGCGCAAGAATTGATTATCACTTCGATGTGCTAGGAGCTGTTGTCGCTTATTTGAGCATGAAGCGGGACGCTGGTTGTCCTAAAGCGTCTTTGTTCCCCGGATCCTTTGTCCTAAACTTATGAGGGTTCGGAAGCCTTGGATGGTTGCGCATCCTTTGATCACTGGACGTTAACCAGATACTCGCCGGCTGCGCCATTATTCACTTGCAAAAAGCGCATTCACTTTGACTGCTTGTGAGTTGTTCATTTCAGGGGAACTTGTCTGCCTGCTAGCGGTTTCTTGGTTTGCTGGTTTGCATAGAACCTGTCGTCACATGCCTGGAGTGCACGTTGACCTAGTTTCGCCCTTTCCGATTTGGTGAGTCCATTTTAATACAAACGTAGACCCTCGGTGTTTCCGACTGATCCCTTAGTTAATAGCATACCTTTTCACAGAAACCGGCTCGCAACTTTTGCTTATCTCTTACATTTATTTGATTTTATGACTTCTGTCGAGAGGGTTTTGAGTACCGTCGTAACTATTCGTGCCATTCCCAGGACTGGTTTGTTATAAATGACAACGTGCAGTATCTCAAAACGGATACAGATTGACCGGAGGAGTTCAATACGTTATCTGTTGCCGTTGGTTCCTAGTGGACTGTACTGGTTTTCATATGATGCAGTAGGCACTTATGGCTGGTACCGAGAGCATACCGCACAGTTGGGTTGCCTGCTGTGTGCGTAAAACTGAGCCTTCTACGCCAGGAACTAGCCTTTCCATGCCTCTGGAAGGCCTGTTGTCTGCTGTGCTCGCTGAATGGAAAATTTGTTTGCTTTGTTAAGTTTCTGGAACGCTTAGGTCTCTGTCAGGAGGTAGTGGAAGATAGCATTTGCCGAACCCGGCGTCCACGCTCAGTCTACTGCCAGTACATAATTTAGTAGCAACACGGTTCGAAACGATCCCTCAGAGAATGTGTGTGCGTTTCGTGAGTTTGCCAGGGAGACAATCGGGATTTTTCCCTTGTCAAAGAAGATGGTTAAATTTGGCAAAACCCAAGGCGGATTATCATGTCCGTCCGGTGCCGTATCCTCGTTTCTCTTCATTTCTACTGCAGCTGTGTCATCCAAAATTGATTCGTTTACGACGTTGGAGTCTAAAACTCGGACGCTAATCTGAACCCACTAACGTCAACAGAGCGTTTGATGAGTACTTCTCGTCGTTAAAACCCATATGCTGATTGCAGTTTTCTTTTTAGCATCGCCACTAAAGGAGCTTATGATAGATTTTCTTCATTTATTTAAGGTATGCTCTAACAAACTTTACTGCTGGGCTTTTCCGGTATCACTGTGCTAAAACTCACCAGACTCCGTATCTCGTCTACAGAGAAGGCTGTTGCGTGTTACACGGTCAGCTCCAGAGGTACGCATAGCGCTTCTACGGATTGTCTTTAAAAGCAAAGGCACTGGTTTCATGTTACACTTAGGTCTCGCTTTCACGAAGACATTAAAATATTCCGGGTGGCTGTGCGATATTGAAGCCCGGCGTGCAGCAGGAGAAGTGATCTCTTCGTTGGTTTTCAGGTGCTCTTCTTTCCTGCCAGAACCGGTTCCGACGACGCACGAACCCCGGCTCACGATAACAAATAACTACCGGTGGTCATCAATAATTCGCGTATCTTGCGAAACGAGCTCTGCCAAGTCAGCGCCCTTATTGAAATATGCGGTGCAAATGTTCATGCATTCCCTGTTACTGATTGTGCACGGACCCGCGTAGGGGCTGGCGTCCTCTTGGTATACTCAGCTCATACGCGATTGAAGGTGGTCTCGTGCAGCGAAGCGCCGTTACGGCGTATAGCTGGCGAGTTATTTTTTAGTTTTTGTTGACCACCGTCATGCAGACTGAAGTGAGCTCAGCGTTCCACGCAGACTGTGGTTTGTTCGACATTCCAATGGAGCTGGACCATGCCCTCGTGCGATAATTTGCGTACTTCAGAGATCATTGAGCTATGCTGGGTGGTCTTTTCTGCCCCTGCAGAGCCGCATATACCAGATTGGTCAATACACAGTGGCCAGGCAAACTTTGTTTCCAGGTTGAGGTTTGAAACGTGGCGGCCCCTTATTCCTTAAAACAGACTCCCTGTAACCCAACTCCGAACCCGCTTACTTGCGGTCAGGCTTTTGAACCAAAGGCTTTGGTTGAGAAACCTAGTCCTTTTGATGTCTATGCCTGGGCAAACTGACAGTACCCTACCGACGCAATACAAAGAATAATTTTCAAACAGTTTCCTGAAGCCCTGGTCACCGCAGAGGCTAATCACCAGTGCCATATCTGCTGCATCGAGCAGGGTGGATAAGTTTTGGATGATTATGCTCAAAACTACCCGTCTTCTTATTTCCACTCTTCCGCTTTTCTAATATTACCGTCCCGTTCCGGCTTCGCTTTTATCCCCCCAGTTTGCAACCCCCATTCCGTGGCCCTTCCTTACCTGGTATGGTGGACTTGTATCTTCCAGTTTAAACTCCCATGCGAATGTGTAGCTTCCGTCTTACCCTGTCGACAACCTCATGTGCAAGCAAGTGGCCAAGCCATATAAACCGGTGTTTATTTGTAGTTCTCGATCAAAGCATGGAGTGGCATGCCTCAATGCACGCACATTGCTACAGCTCGGTAAGACGGCAGTACTTGCCTAACTTTAAAGGCTCTGAAGGTGTGGTGATTGCCCAGTCAGAAGAATGTTTTAAAGATGGATTGAACAAGTGCATGCTAATCATGCTGCAGCTATAACAATCATTCGGGGAACACATTTAAGCAACCACTTCTCATCCAGCCAATGTACGGGAGGTGACAGATCAGACACGGGTTTCGCTTTCGCTCTCTAGAACTCTATAAACTCAGTCGATATATATTGCTAGTCAAAGGCCCGACTGCAAGAGCCGAGATGTAGGTTAACATTGCGATCCTTTGCAGATGATACCGGCAACAATTTCTCATTGCGCCTGACCGGTGACGATACAGATTTGAGCAGCGGTCAAGCTGATGTTGGTTTTGCCTAGGGTACCTTGAGCCCCTCCGTTACCGTTAGTTCAGCTGGCTTGTACCTGCTACATTTTATTCTCTTGTTCGTTTAGGTATTGTGTCACAGTAGCGGTGGTGCCTCTCACCACTTGTTAATGTGTATAATAATGAAAATGATGATCCTACTGCACCTTTGATTGTCGCGCAAGTGGCGTTGCTTTTTATGTCAACTCAGCCCTTACTGGCTTTACGACGTATACGTTGTTCTTTGGCGGGATCATTTTATATTTCATCTTTGCAAAAGAAACTTGTGTTGATCGATAGAATCCCGAGCGGGTTAAGGGTGGCCTAGTTGATGTTTTCCCCTAAACTATAAACCAATCAGTGTTTAGTGTGGATGAAGTTTATTCTTCCCTACCTGGACTGCCAGAATTTCGCTCGCCATGCTGTTCAGTTTGTTCTTTTACTGGGTTCTCTATCTTGTCTTGCATGCTCCCCCAGGTCAGTTCGTTGATTTGCCCAATAGATTTATGATGGGACAAAACCCATCTCTTTTGGACCGTTACTAATGAATTCCATGAATTGTTCATGGATTTGGTATGCAACATTGAAGTGGAAGTAACGGAGGCTCATGTTCGCTTGCTGTGCAGGAAACAAGACGCTGGTTAAACTGTGGTCTGTATCATCCTGGGGACCTGACTTGACCTCTCGGTGCCAGCGACCACGCTCGTCAGTAGCTTAAGCGCGCTGTTAGCCGTTTGCCGAATAATCGTCTCTACGTGGCCCAAGCAGGAAGCTGAGTCACTACCCGAGGCAAAGTTGGAAGTAACGGCATTCATGCTTACAGTTTGTAGGTTGTAGGCACGAATGACAAACTGACACCTAATATTCACGCGCGACGTCAAAGTTTTGAACAAGGCTGCCAGTCAGACTACACACATACGGCTACTGATTGGGGTGCAATTCTGGATGCCAAATGGTATCCACCTACCATGATCCATTACGCAGGTTGTCCGCATCACTGTAGGTAAGTGTTATATATATATATATATATATATATATATATATATATATATATATATATATATATATAACTATCTTTTAGACAGCCAACAGACATGCGCCGTCCCGATTACTTGTTTGGTGATGTATTCCTGTCTCGGAGTTCGCGATGCCCTGCTTTTCACGGGATACAAACTATTTTTCCGTGTTCAGGCTTCGTGGTTTACGAATGATTTACACGCTCACCCGCAATGTGAGGAATATTTGTGGATGGTTTGAACGTCATAAACAGTTACTGCATGGTGCTCTGGTACTTCAGTTAGCCAATTCCGTCAAGCGTTGACTATCATGTGACACTATACTATATCTTTCGGAGATCCCTTTACTTGACGCACATTGGTGACCGCCATCATCTTGCATAAACCATTGCAGTAATCCTGCCTGCCCTAAGTACACTCTACTTCTATTGATGTGAAATAAATCTTCCATCTTAGTTATGAGTGGAAGGATTTTGGTGAGTATTTTTGTTCGTCGCAATCAGCCGACAATTCAGATATGTCGACCAGCTATCCGGAATAGCACCAGACGGCCGTTTCGCCCTTTTGGGGCTCATCAGTGGTGCGCATCCTTCGGTCCTCTGTGGAGGATCGTACCCATGACTGCTAGTGGCTGTTGCCAACTAGCTCGCAGCTTATGCAACTGCGCCATGGAGGACGGTATCCGACCATCACGAATTGTTAGCTAACTGCGATATAGCCCGACCCATCCTCCAATGCCATGGAGTTGACAGCGTTTGGCCTGCCGGTATCAGGACTTCCCGGTTACGGCAGCTATGAATCGACATAGCATTTTGTGGAATCCGTAAGGGCGAATTGGTATTACGGATTCTGCAAAATGCTATGTCGATTCATAGCTGCCGTAACCGGGAAGTCCTGATGCCTGAAGGCCAACCGCTGTCATCTGCATGGCAGTGGAGGATGGGTCGGGCTATATGGCATTTAGCTAACAATTCGTGATGGTCGGATACCGTCCTCCATGGCGCAGTTGCATAAGCTGCGAGCTAGTTGGCAACAGCCACTAGCAGTCATGGGTACGATCCTCCACAGAGGACCGAAGGATGCGCACCACTGATGAGCCCCAAAAGGGCGAAAGGGCCATCTGGTGCTTTTCCGGATAGCTGATCGACATATCTGAATTGTCGGCTGATTGCGACGAACAAAAATAAATCTTTCGTTTGTCAGCAAACAAGCGGATGACAACAATGGTGTATGGCAGAAATGGACATGCCTCATTTCGGATAGTAACTGCAGGTGAGATTCCTGCTCACAAGGTCCGCACTTCCGGTCCTTTTATTCGCTTTTGCACTCGTCCATTTGCACCCTAACCAAAGATTGCGCGGTTGCACAGCCATGCTGTGTGCTCAGGTGTTTCTCCCCAAAACCAATGGCTATTTTATTTCCCGCTAATCACCTCCTGGACAAATATTTTGCGAAATATCCACGCTGATTACGTGGACATGCACAATATCAGCACCTCTTGAATCTTTAAGTTAGCCTTGCGTTACATCTATGCATTTTGTTTTCCTGTGTGTTTGTGGCACAACTTGCAATACACCGTTCCTCACTGCTTGCGCTTTGTGGGTCCAGAGGGCAGTAAACGTTCCCCATAATGACTGGAAGATTTGGATTGGGTACAAACGTCCGCCTTGAATTGTATGACATGTTTCCCTTTCAGTACCAGGTTGTAGTAAGTATGCAGTGAAAGGAATGTCCAACAATTGCATTCTTTAACCTGAAAAATGAAATTATTTGTGACTAGGTTAAATCTTGTACCAAGGACATGCCTAAAATCCATTTCATGCATGCTTCTTGAATCATTAATTTAGCCCAGGTAAGTTGCTGCTTTCGGAGCGATAATGTCGTCCGCTATAGGTTGTAAACGGACATAATCACTACTCCTGGTGGAGGCGCGCAGTGTCTATAGTACATTCATTGCCAGTGGCCATCTTAATGACAATGGCTTAGGACCTAAATAGGCTCGTCAGGAATGTATGTGAAGCCGACACCTGCTACTTCCAAAATAGCGATGTCGATGCTGCTGCCGAAGGAAATATACGGGCACAGTAAACAACTTTCATGGAGGCCCGTGAATTTCGAAGTATGTTTCATTAGCGGCCGTACTGATGACACCGCTGTGCCACCAATATGCACTAAATAAACTGCGGTCGCGAACTTCTTTCCAACCACGATATTCGCTACGCTAGTCGCCATAATGAAACAGATATTATAGGACAAAATAGGATAACTAAGAATCCGCCTTGAAGGCACGTGGAGCCAATATTTGTAGTTTACCTCGTGCTACCATTGCTGTCAGTGTCTTGGAACGTAAATTGACTAATTAACCACCGTGGCTGCAGGCTCGTAAAGCTACCGGCAATATTGATTAACCTCTGTTGGACAAATATGGGCTAACTCTAATAGAGTCAACATGGATACCGATAAATTTGCGAGCATGCCGTCCTTGTTAAATAAATAAATATGGGACCTTTGATACTTCTCCGTGCACTTGTCATTCGGGAGAGGCAACCAAGTGTGTCTCCTTGAGTGCCGACAACAATGTTAACTTTGTGGCAGTTATATAGGCTTACTAAACACCTATCATGTTGGCATGGATATCCAACTATATGGCACCATTTCAGCCGCTACTTGCAACGTGTCGCATCCTTGTAGTTTATGCAGGAGTGCTCCATCATTTGACCATATGGGACAATGTAAGTATGCAGAGACCTGATTCACGTTTATTTCGAAGTACCTTGTCTACCGTGCTGCTTGCCCAACTTCTTACCCGCATGCTACACGCTGCTTTTGCAACCGCATCGCAGTGCTACCCATGTCCGTAGGTGCGTTTGGTTACTGCAACCAATTACTTTTCAGATTAACCATGCTTGCCGAAGCTTCCGTACCTTCCAGACCACTCCACATACAGCATAACCTGTACTCAGATATTACAACTGCCCTCCACGAATTTTGCATGCCCCTGCTTAGATCGCACTTTCAATTGCCTTCGTTTGCCAAATACTTCCTGAACGACCCGACTTCTCTTCTCAAGGTCACACTATGTCCTATCGTCTGGTGGTGCATTCTTACAAGCCAGTAGTGTCCAAACGAATGCTTGCATGCGCCGCACCACTTGGTCGCTGGTTCCGTGGATGGGTCCGTAATCGTAGAACACATTTGTTAAAGTTCTATTACACTTCCGGTTCTTAAGCATAACTCTTCTATACCGTGACTGAAAACCACCAACATTTTTCAGTATTGTCGCTTTGCGGGTTATGAGCACTTTGAACACTTCCAACTCAAACGTCCATAGTCGCGTATGGTTCGGATGCCTGTTCTCACGCTCAAGCGAAACAGTCCCAATAATGCATAAGTCTCGATTTGCTGCGGACTTTGTTAGTCATGTGCAACTCTTCCAATTTTAATCCATTAAGCCTCGCCAACGGGATATTAAAGGGTGCGCGTTTGGTCTCTTCGGTAAGTCACCCATTGTGTTGCAAGCGCATCATTTTCGCATAATAACAATTCACCCACTGCGTTCATGCGGGTACTTCCGCCCCAAGCAATGCTATTTGCATCCCAAGCTCCGCTAAACATGAAGCGTACATTGTACCACAAATCAATACGCATGAACATATACTGTGTTCTTTTATTTCGGCACCGTAAGCAGATTCCTGCTTTCCTAATATAAATGTTCACTTACCTAAATAACTTTTGGAAAATCTTCGGCGCATGTCGCCCACCCGAAGTCATTACACATGGCTGCATTGCTTTTGACAAGTGCATGTGGCAACAATTGTGTTGATTGTCTATTTCTACACCGCGTGATGATTACCAGTGCTGACAATCAATGAAAAAATGCCCCCCACATAGGGAATTCCCGCAGTTACCGTTCGACGAACGCGTTACTCTATTTTTAAGTTCAAATCACATTTGTAAATAACCATATAAATTCCAACAATAAAAATAGGTCCAATTATATGAACATGTGTCAGCGTGCTTTTCATTTATTTATATAATTAGTTATTTATTCATATTAAGATGTGGGTGTGCAATGTTGACCTAATGGTTTTCTTTCTTATATTATTGTCTATCTGTACTATCTTCCATGAACTTGCGCAGGAAGCTTAAGCTAACCGTAGGGTTTGTGGCATTTCCATAAAATATATGTTTCGTCCTCGTTAACTTATCGCGGAGTTGTTACTAATCATTTTTATATGCTTACTTTGTAAAGTTTTGTCTCCGCATCTGTATGGATTAGCCTATGTTGTTTATGACGTCTTACCGTTTCAAGTGATTGCCTGTTGCTTGATGCCGCGGGTGTGGCTGCGCTTCATGTGCATGTTGACAAGGTGCCTACCTGTCTGTTACCCACTACCACTTTCAAAGTGGCTCTAGGAGACAGTTGGTCGTCGCTGGGAAGGACCGAGTGCATGGTCCTTGTGTTTGTGTTACGAGCAAACAGTGGTTCCAAGCACTCACTGTGTAGCGGACTACGGTCCAGCCACCGTCTTGTGTGGAGCGTGCTCGTGTTTGCCTTTGAAGGATTACGCGCCCGGCTCTGGTGATGAAAGGTGGCCCCCATCCACATGCCTCCCGGACTTATATATGGGGGGGTTTACACTGAGTGTGAGGTGTGGGGATGGAGCTGTGGGTGGTGCAGAGTATGTCATACATACTTCCTCTATAGATGCAGGCTTCCTGTGGCTGACCACAGTGACAGGCAAATCCGCAAGCGGATGCCGCCAACCATGCATATGCATATATATGGAAGTTTTGTCTAAGAACATATATTCATGTATAATTCATAATGTACTAATATTACGCAATAATATTATATATAAATATATATAATATATATAATATATGTTATATATAAATATATATATAAATATTATATATAAATAATATAAATAAATACATAAATAATAATAAATAATATAGTAATATACTAAATAATATATTATATATAAATATATGTACATTTGCATATAAATGCATACATATCTGTCGGACGACATATCTATCTATAATATCTGGGTTACCTCGTATTTATTTTGTACCTGCAGCTTCATATCATTAAATATACCCTTACGTTTATGCATTATATATCATGCTATTTCTGTTCATATTTAACTTCGCATTACCTCTGCGCATTATGCCTATTGAATGTCAGGCACATTATTAATTCGAAGTGAAATACGCGTCAATAATTTGCAGGAACTTTAACACAGTGCCCATCTGTACACTACATATGAGTTCACAGTAACTTTTTCACCTTTTAGCAGCTACACTATGCACATCATTATCTAGTTCTGCGTCGTACGCATAGGGCTTTTAAAAGCGTCCCTTTCTAACTGCGTAGTATAAAATAATATGGCTTCACCAGCTCCTTCACACGTTAACATTTAACAACACTACCAGTTCCGTTTCATTTTTGTGCATGATTTCCTTTATCTTAGGTTGCGGTTTTCCGGTTTTCGCGTTGCAGCAAAAGATATTTTAAAAGTAATTCAGCACTAGCGAACAAATACAACACACCATGCTAAGTAAGCCTGAATTAAACTTTTCCTGCAATGTATCCGCACATTTTCATTCATAGGATACTTGAAATGGGCTTACGTTTATCAAACGGCTAACCTATTTCACCGTTAAACAGGAACCTGAAATAGCAGTACTTCGCTGGAATTACTCAGTTTGGAATTTTCGAGATATGTTACAGTGGTTACAGTAAACTACTTTACCGCGAACTTTACCTTATTGTACCATTTTATATGCGTACGCAGTGCACTGTTTTATATTATTGAAACTAATAACTCATTTATATGTCTCACAAGTGCGTTCTTCATGCCAACCGTTCCATTTCACCTTGGTGTAATATTCCTTCGGTCCGGCGTTCTGAGCTCTTCCGTGTCCAAGTAGTGTGACAAGCTGCAATGCAAAATAAATACCTCGTAGACGGCTGTACGCTCGAGCCGCCTAGTAAGAGGCCGATGTAAAGGAAGCAGCTAAGGAAGCACGAAAGAGGGAAGGAAGAGTGCCGGAGAGGAATATGAGGGTAATGAAAACAGGAAGTAAAACCGACCGACCTCTTACCTGTTAACGTGTTACCGTGATGCCCGCAGACCGGCTACATTATCCCCCCTCTTATCAAGCGCTGTCCTCAGCGCCCCTAATGGCCCATACCGGCATCAATTTATGTGCCTGCCAGAGGCATTGAGCACGGTATATTAGGCTCGGGAGATACAACGACAAGCAGCACGAGGGTAGAAAGTTAATTGTTGCCTCCAGGGCCACAATCTAGCTCGGTGAACTGCTGTCGTGAACTGGCAGGGTCGCCAAATATGTAATATTCCTTCGGTCCGGCGTTCTGAGCTCTTCCGTGTCCAAGTAGTGTGACAAGCTGCAATGCAAAATAAATACCTCGTAGACGGCTGTACGCTCGAGCCGCCTAGTAAGAGGCCGATGTAAAGGAAGCAGCTAAGGAAGCACGAGAGGGAAGGAAGAGTGCCGGAGAGGAATATGAGGGTAATGATAACAGGAAGCAAAACCGACCGACCTCTTACCTGTTAACGTGTTACCGTGATGCCCGCAGACCGGCTACATTGGCCCGTATCAAAATTTCTGCCATTCGTTATAGCCCACCTCCAAACAACCCGGGGCCGTTTGCTTGCACTATGAGGAAAATTTGTTGCTTGAGGACGTCACTTGGTACAAATGGTACATCGCAACGAGTGTAAACTAGCGAAGTTGCCAAGGAGGAGAAGTGCGCAATAGCTGGAAAGTGTAGAGGAAATTGCATTGCGTAATTAATCGTGATGCAATAAAAATGGTTACATAGAAGGGTGCATATGTTTGATGTTTGTTTTATTTTTTCGGTGGCCTTACTAGCTGTTGCTCCAAGATCTATGCTTGTGGATGCCACTGAGCTGTTCAGGTCTTTCGCTATGGAGATGTATGACAGTGTTGAAGACCTGGAGTAGCAATTTAGACGTTTTCAGACAGACTAGGCGACTTGTTTTTTCCGGGTGCCTTCTGTGTTCACAGCGTCATACAAGCGTGGAACGGGAAAGAATTTGCCCCATGCTGGTGGCAACGGTCATATCCTGTACCTTTGCCTTCATTGTCAACGTACCGGATCTCATGGCAAGCGGCGAGTTAATGGTTATGCATCACGTAAACTAATGGATGTAGCTATAATTCGTACTATTGCAAGGCGCGGTTCCCGGTGGATACGAATGAGGGCAGAGAGGTAGACGGAAATTTCTGAAAGCCCATAGTCGTGATTCCCATCTGGATAACCCCAGTTTGTACGCAAGGAACCGTCGGCTGTCCCCGCGACAGGAGAAGGAAGTGCAGCGATTGGTGGTCAGTTTCCACAGCACGCCGGATTTGAAGCAGTTTATCTATCAGGAATACGGCAAATGTGTAACCCACATGGATCTGAATAATTTGCCCATACGTCATCAAAATAGCACGTCATGTGAGGTTTTGGAGGGGGAAACAATGTTGGAAGGTCATGGTGCTTGCCGGTTGTTATCGGTGGGGAGACAGATTCGGCATGTGTCCTTTTCGCCATCTGTTGTCCGCATCATTCTTACACGGTATGGTGAGGTTTTATTATGCGATGCTACACACCAGTTGAATTTTGAGGGATACGTCTTGGGGCATTTCCTGTTGGTGGACGACACAAGTCTAGGAATTTATTTTTCTGCGCCCTGTTACCGGCTGAGATGTCGCACAGCTATGGGCAACAGTGGAGGCGATGCGGAAAATGGTGCATAGCAGCAGGTGTTGCCGTACGGTGGTGATGCATAAATGCGCTGCTCAGTTGAAGGCGTTTCATCGTGGTTCAAGTTGCCGCGTCGTCCGGATAGTAAGTAGCCATACTCCGTCCAGTTAGTATTTGTCGTTGCTCCCTAAGATATGGTCCTTTTGACGGACCCATGGGCCCTTTTCAGGGCCACCCGCTGTTCTATGGCCTCGTTTTTTTCCCGTGCAGCGGTTGCAGCACGGGGACATAAGTGTACCAAGTGGGTCTTTAATCGTGTAACAACGCAAACCGGGTACAGAAGCCGAGTCCCCTGTTTCGCTGCGCTCTTTACTGCTGTTCCTTTTATCTCCATTCGAAAGGTCATGCATTTATCCGCATGCATCCTATGTTACACATATTACGCTAAACTTCTTCGCATAGTGCGGCGGCGGAACATCACGAACGCGCGGAAGGTTACAATTTACAACTTCCGCTACACCGACCCGACGTACTTGCATGAGTATGCAGTTAACGGTACCTTCCAGCAAAGCCACACCGTCAGTTTCCCTACGCCAGCAAGGTAAGTTATTGATACTCACCGTCCTTATTGCCGCGTCTTTTTATTGCTGGCGCCTTCTGTGGCTGTCACACGGAAATATACCGCAACGCATCCGAGGGATTCACTAACCATTTCTCAGTGTTCTGGACACGTTGGTAACGAGCAATTAACCAGCAGACCCTAGAGGTCGGGAATATTTTGCATGGTTTAAACATCATCTGTTTCCAGCGTATCAACATTTCGTCGTGAGGTTTAAAAAGCTACTGCATTTAGCAGTTACGATTGATAACGCGATGGTGTACCTATGATACAAGCAGGCTTGGGGTACAACACTGCCGGAGTACCATTCCGGTTTAACAGAGTAGGGCCGTCAAAGTCAAGGAGACACCGTGCAATAACAAAGGTTAGTAAACTCTTGTGAACATCGAATTGGTAATTGTCTTCTGGATTCGTCTCACATCTACTGATCCCGTTTACCAAGGTATACACTGACAGCTAGGAGGTTACTTCAACCGACTCATTTCTGCGTACATATCTTTTTGTACTGTACGCCATGTGTCCTTGTAAGTCTCTGTGTAACCATTACATTTGAGCTGTTTGCTTGTAGTTGCGGGTGGTGTCTAACCCACAAGGCAGTTGAAGAAACATGCGACCACCGCCAGACGCAGGTGAGCTATGGCGGGTACGCAAAAAGCTTACCACGGAATTCCGGGCTTGCGGCTGGCAGTAAGAAAACATGAAGCACCCGGTGGTGTCCTCCCCACGTCAGAGAAAATGCGTCTCGCTCGTCCTTTACGCAAATCCATCAGTCACCTAATATGCAGTAGACCAAATGTCTCCCATTGCTAGTTTTTACGGGCGCGGGGCCATGGACCACTTGCTAACATGTACGCAGGGTAAGGTACACCGTCTTACTACTGTTTGCTCAAGGAAGTTCATACGGTTGACTTCAGCCTCAATACTTATCTGCCCGTGGGGCATGAACTTATCGCCGCAGTGAATTACGCAGCGACCACCACTACATGCCATGAAACCTGCCTCCAGTAACCTGCCTAGACCTGTGGTGCTGCTGTCTCCAAAGCTAAGTATAGGGATGAGGGGAGCACCATTTACTAAATGCATTCCTCCTGTGATCTCGCCATACCAGTGATGGTATATGCTGCGGTAACCTACCCTAAGCAGGCGTAAACATGAAGGGAATTTGCAGCACACGTTAAGCTTCAGACATCACTACTTCACTTTACACTTTAGTTGAGCTGCATTCTATGGGTAACGGTATACAGGCCATTACCTTCAACATCTCTACAGCCGCCGCCAACTAATGCTGAAGAGAGCACTTTACACGATATATGTATATGGCTACCAGTGGAGTGGTGGGGCATGGGTTCCCTTAGATCATCATCAACAGCAGTACATCAGCCATTTGAACTGATGCTTCGCTGCCATACAACCATGAGGACCTATGAAATAAAGCATAAGAGGGAGAGAAGGGGGACTTACCTGAATACCGTAATGCCCTAAGCAAACATTCAGGGTCAAGGCGCCTACACCTTGTGTTAACAACATACCGTCACAAAAAGCTAGCTATCGTGCAAAGATAAGGCAGCATCGACGAGACAGCCTCCTTGCGGCTTTCATTGCCACGCGTCATAATCAGCCTTTACCCCGCAGATAACTCAGCACCAAACACACTTTAAACAGACAATCCGATTAGGAGACGGCAGCAGACGCGCCACTGGTGTCGGTTGCGAGCCATGTCCTGTAAAGTCTCGAGCCAAGCACAAGGTGAGTCAGGTGGACTCCAACCCGGAAGGCAAGACGGACCAAGGGCACCCAGTTTGGTCGTCAGTGACTTCATTTTCCGCTGCCAAGTCAGTATCTGTCCACCTCGAGCCTTGCGCCATCCGACACCTAGTAGACTGAACAAGGCCCTCCTAGGTAAGCGGTGACCAGGCATGCGTAGCACGTGCCCGAGCCAACGTAACTTATTCAGTGCTATCTGTTGTTCTAGGAAGCTAGCATGATCATCACTCCCTAGTACTCGCCTACGCACATCATCGTTGCGGACACGCTGGTGCCATCCGACACCAGCAATGCTTCGCAAACAACGATGATCAAAGACTTGAAGGCGCCTCAGATCTTCAGACCGAAGGGGCCAAGTTTCACTACCATAGAGCAGAACGGCCCTCACTGTGGCCTTGTATACACGGCCTTTCAGACGGAGGGAAACTCCCTTCTGTCGCCAAAGATGACGCAGGTTCAAGAAGGCAGCTCTGGCCTTTGCAATGCGTGAGCTCACGTCAGTTTCTATGCGCCCATCATTGCTGATGCAGCTGCCAAGATAAGTGAAATGATCAACCACCTCGAGTTCCTTGTTAGCAAGCGTCAAGGGGTCATCAAGTAGCTGGTGGTTCTGTAGCAACACTTTGCACTTTGAAGGTGCGAAGTGCATACCAAATAATGGGACCACTCTGGATAGGCCATTCAGGGTTGATTGTGCCGCCTCAACATTGTCGAAAAGCAAGACGATATTGTCCGCATAATCTAGATCAACTAACCGTTCACCCGGCAGCACTTCAACACCTACATCGTGAGATTCCGCAAGGGAACACTCCATGATAGAATCCACGACGAAATTGAACAAAAATGGGGAAATCAGGCAACCCTGTCGAACGCCACTTGTAATCGAAAAGCTATCCGATAGGGCCCCATAGACCCTGACGCGGCCTCTAGTGTTCGAGTATAGAGCACGAAGGATGTTCACATATTTCGTGGGAACACCTATCCGAGCAAGTATTTCGAACAGAATCGATCGATCGACTGAATCGAACGCACTCTTGAAATCGAGGAACACAGCTATTGTCGGTCTGCGGTATGCGTGGCGCTGCTCTAGCACCTGCCACAAAGTGAATATATGGTCTATACAGCCACCTCCTGGGCAAAAAACCGGCCGGCTTTTCTCTAATCCGAGATTCCCGTTCTGCAGTGAGGCGACGAACGATAATAGAGGCCAGTAATTTTGTCACAACTGGCGTTAGGCTAATACCCCTGTGGTTCGCACAGTCTGTGCGACTGCCCTTCTTGTATATTGCCACTATAATCGATTCGCTCCAATTAGCCGGCACACTCTCTTCGTTCCAGATACGTTCGAATAGGGAGGTCAGTGCTTTGCAGAGGACCTCACCTCCATCCTTAAATAGTGTAGGTGGTAGGGAATCCGGGCCAGCGGCACGAAAACGACTAAGGGCTGTGATCGCGTTTCTGACTTTGGCCTCCGACGGAGGCTCTAAACTGACCGTCCATGGCTCGTCCTGCATCACCTGCGTAGGAAGAGGTCTGGGAGCAGGGGGCCATCTGAACTGATGTTCAAAGTGCTTAGCCCAACGAGCCATACGGCGCTGCTTCTTGTGTATCAGCGCACCCGCGCTGTTCCCTTAGAAACAGTAGGGGTATTGCTGTGTTCCCGTTGTACCTTAAATATGTAAGAGCAGTGCATTATGGCTGCCCTTCTCGCACTACATTCATGGTCAACCCCTTTTGAAGCGCTGCAAGTCAAGAGATGATACCATTTCTTCAGCTTTTTGGTGGTAGTTTCCACAAAACATGTGGGCATGTGACTATTTCATCACGATACTGCTGATGGGACTTCATGGGTTAACTGCTCCTGGACGCGTGGAACAGAACGCGCTAACCGTTACATGCCACTGCTATGACAGAAGGACAGCAACGCCCGGGAATTCATGTGCTTCCTTTTCACTGCATGCTAACGAATCCCAGGGCAAAATATTGCTCATTCCGTTGTGCAACCTTTTAATACTACTACTGTGCTAGGTTTCTGATGTGAGCAAATAAGTCCCAGATCGCAGCTTGCATTCGGCCATGTCGTATGCACTGCAACTGTTTATTGGTTGCAACGGTATAACATATGTTGTACTCAGAAGCTCCAGATATACTGTCTATTGACCGCTACGTAAAGGCCACTTGACAGGACTTCCAATCCCTCTTAGTGAATACCTCAGGCAAAAGATCACCCGCTGCTGATCCAGTCTGCGCGGAGTACGTTGACATATCTATGGGAAATTAATGCGCAAGCAAAGCATACTTGCCGTATGCACAAAAAATAAATAAACAAATAAATAAATAAATATATTTATACGTATACCTATATATGATCATGTATATACCTATACATATATGTACGTACACATGCAGGGATGTATATATATATCAACAAACCTATTTATATATATGTATGTCAATATATATTTTTACGTATGTCTATGCACGCAGCAGCATGTGAACAACAATAAAGGTCGCCTTCGTTATTCCATGGGTGAAATATGGCATAAATTGCTAAATACTTGTGCTTTGGCGGCATCCGGGTCCGGATTTGCCTGTCACTATGACTTTCATGGGGACAGTTACAGGACGCCTACGCCTACAAAGGGGCTTATGGGTGGCTTGCGCTAAACGACACACAGTTCCAACCACACATCCCATATCTGGTGTAAACCCAAAGAAATAAGACCAGGAGGCATGAGAATGGGAGCCAAGCCTCATCAACGGAGCCGGCCCACACTTCTTCAACAAGCAGAACGGAAGCATTCCGGCCTAATTGGAAAATCATGCACACCAGACGTACATAGGGCAGTGGCTGGACCATAGTCTGTTCCCCAAAGAATGGAAAAACTCTTTGAGCCTAGCACCGTCACGAGGACGGTCTGTCCCCACCAGCAACGACCAACTGTCTCCTGGAGCCAGAATAGTGGAGGTAGTGGGTAATAGACAGGTAGATACATTGTCAACATTCACATCAACCGCGTCCACACCGAGGAGCTCAATCAACATCTGCTGCAGAAATGCAAGATTACTCAACACGTAAGCAAATGTACCATAAACGCTGTCTTATTGGCCAGGATTAGTAAATCGAGTGGGAGCCTACGCATCAGGCTTATTTTCCGCTTGGAAAAGTGACATCTGCACCGGAGCGACCGCCCTTAGGATCAGTCCACGAAATTAGCATCGATCAAATTTGCCTTGGATTCACAACACCTAAAATCAACATGAGTTTGTCATGAACTCACTTACTTAATGGTCCTGTAATGTTAATTTCGGTTTGCACTAAGTTCGCCCTAAAAAAGCGGTATGAGCATCCTCGTCGAATTCTTTCGGTATACACATTTACATAGCTTAACGTCATCCGTGTTCACTGGTATTTGGCATTCAACATATGCACATGTGTTCTTCCAAATTAAGTGTGAGCTGTCACAAAGTGGATAGAGACAGATTAGATATCATGATCCTTGGTACGACAAACGTGTATGTGTTTCGTTTCGACGTCAGGCTAACAACCACTTTCGTAGGCATGACAATAAGTACCCAATACGCAGTGTTGATGTTGCTTCAGCATTTAGATGTTAGAGCATTAAATCTTAGGCATTCTTTTTTGAAGGAAACCGATGTAGCAATAGTGCAGCAATTGCTAGGTAGCGTGATGACTAAACAACTGGTACAGTGAAATATTATTCACTTAGGTGTTGCCCTCTACATGAACAGTCTGGTTTGAGTAGCTGATGAGGGAGATGACACTGCATGCGAATGCAATGCAGTGTCCACTTCTGGCTTTCTGTTTCTCCGACAGGTTCCGTCATCTGCTGCCCGACGTACGTGCAATTACTCCATGAACGAATGACGCTCAAAGTTTTATATATTGACAGGTGACATCAAATAAGTCCCGCTGCCCACTGTCAAACATGCGACCTTCCAAACCTTGTACGCATTTTCTTTGGAAAGGTCAGAATAATCAAACGTTTGTACCCACCGACATGTACTTTACTGTGGACATAAGCTAATTACTAACAGTCTGTATCGTAATTCTCGGGTGCAGCCATTCGGTGCTCATAAAACGGTTTTTGTCATGCCTTGATTCCTTTGCGATGTAATATACTAACACACTGACGTATCATTCCCGGTCGGTTCAAACTTTTACTTAGTCCAACGAAAAGATTAGTCATGTGTAACGCAGATTCTGGCTAAGTAAATATATATACATATAAATGCATATATATATGCATATATATATATATATATGTACACACATATATACAGATTTACATAGACATATGTGGATAAATATATATATGCGTTTATGTTTACAGGTTTGTACGTAATGTCATGCACTGCAAGGCAATGCGGGTGTGCATGTAAGCACGAATATACCCATATTAATATAGTTGTAATCGCTGGTTTACATATTTATTGCTTTGTACATTTGGTTATATTTGTATATGCATATACACATAGCAATATATATATATATGGAATATTAAGCCAGAGGCACATATATATAATTACCCATATATACGTATACATATACATTTATATATACTAGATATACATGTGTGCTTGTAAATTTTCTCTTCCCAAAACACCGAAAGCAAATGCAAATCAATGCATGCGCGTTGCCCAATACACATTGATTTACACAGCAAACGCAGTTGTAGGCAAGGTACTTTATTCGTAAGGTATTATCAATTCACTATACCTTCTTCTGCATTATGGCAGCCATGCACATAGTGTGGCGGTCGTGATTGCGCTTATTCGTTTCGCGTTCTTGCCGAATCATCGCTTTAGCTTTACCACCAGTTCCAATTAAAGCTTGGTCCGAATGTTACACATGATTTCATTACATATATCTGCTCATGACGAGTACACCAGGTACCTACATAGCCAAAAGGTTTCTGTTCAGACTTTCTGTGTATATTATTTGTACAACTAACATCCGCTGGTGATTTCTCCGCCCTTTAACTGCCGCATTCTTAACAGTAAATTTCGCTTAGGTCACATTTTAACTTTATGTATACACACATTCATCAGTTCAAAGAATTCGGTATCCTAAATACTTTTCAGGCTTTTTGAACGCATTTTGCGCACATTCGCATCTGTTGATTTTTCGCCACCTTATTGGCTTTCTTTATTTCACTCACCATGCCCCAGTACAATGCTGACGAATAACCTCACAAGTTACACAATTATACGCTTCCTATTATATTATGCTGTTCATCCATAACACTCCGAGAACTAATTACTTCTGCCGTAAAACGGCTGTACCAGTTGCCACCAAATAAATTCAAATATAACCGCCATAGTGCAATCAATCGGTCCCAAATAACCCCGCAACGCAAAACAAATTTACGGATAGTGTGAACATAAAAGCACATGAAATTATTGAACTACAAAAACAAAAGAAGCAGAAGCAAAACTTTGCACTAGTTCAACAGCCGTTAGGTAACAAAATAAATAGTATAATCTCGTGTTCATCTTAAAACAACGTAAGATGCAGGGGAAAATAAAACGGGAAAATATGGTTCGCAACAAGCAAGTTGTTTTGCGTGAGATGGGCTGATGTCTTAACGATATAAAGATATAAATTTGCAAAAATTGGTTTTGTATTGGTGAAAACGAAAGCGCTTACGGTTGGACGTTAGTCTAGATTTATGTTTGTAGTGTAGAAGTCAACAGTACAAACATAATAAGAAAAGCGGAAATAGAATGCGCATGCCGTGCGGTAGATTAACAGTGTATGTTACAAAATTAATGAGGCGTGGCTCTGTTCTACTTGTCTGTGTGTATTTTGTTGACTGTGCTGTTATTCAGTGGCGTGTCAAATCCGCCAAGTTTTAGCGTTGTTAAACCGGCCATTGTGGTATACTAGAGGATTAACCCTCGTGAAACGAAAACTCAACAAGATTTGAAACGTTGCAGACGCACCGTTTGAACGGTAATTTATGACCGGCTTTGCAAATCACAGACTGAATGTTCACTCAGTATTTTGTAGGCGAATACCGCGCACGTTTCTCGTTTGACTGCTCGATTGTCATCGTCGGATTCCTTTGATGGTTGTTGAAAACGGTTTAGGGTAAACACGCAGTGTAGACTCAGCTGAAGAGGTGCACAGGTGAGTTAAACATTTTGAAGTAATGGACGTTTAGCTCCTATGCTCTGGTAAATTTGTACAGGTGATGATGACCATTTCCAATTACCCACAATGGAGTTGCCATGGATGTAATAAGTGCAGTTGCATCGTGCACTTAGCTGTGCCAGTAGACATTCATACTTGTGCATGCCTTTACTAGCATATGGCACGGGTCATGTAACCTGCATGTCAAGTCCTTGATGTTTAAAGTCGCCCTGTCATCAGAAGGCTGTGATTCTTTAGTCCATTCAGCACTTTCCGTAACCTTCCATTAACCAGTTTAGGCATTGCAGAAGGCGAAATGGGAGGCACATGCCGAGTAAATATAGCAATGAACGTTTGTGGAACCATGCAGTGCGAAATTTTTACACTATATTCATGGCTTAACATGTGCAATCCGATGTACCGCGTGCAATAATATGCTGAAAATCTTTTGTTTGGTCGTGCGACATATGTAATAAGCGTGCGGTTAGATCGCTGTCCTATGCAGAGGGAGCAAGTGGGATCCTCCTGAAGCCGTTTGCAAATATTACTTTAGGAGATGCAATTATTTGGTAAGAAATACTTTGAGATTGCCATCAAGGAACTGGGGTATGTTGAGTGGCGAAATAAAATGACGCTGTTGGCACATGTCCAGGTCTTATTCAGATTAGCCACCTAAAAGTCCCCATGAGCGTAATAAGCTAAACTGGACGAGATCTAGTACCGTGAGTCGGCGAAAAACGGATTTTGTCCATTTTACAACGGAGCAATAAAAATGACGCCAGCGTCGACCAATAGAATTTCACCGCTATGCGTAGCAATACGGCAGCTCTAGAAACCTTGATTGCACATCATTAATACACGAATACTGACATCACTTAACTACGTACTTAATACCTAACGTATAGCTTGATGGTTCGGACCTACGGTTCACGCAGTACTCGTTGCCGTAGTTACTGGACGTGAGAGCAAACCTAGGCGGCGCTTCCTGCTGTTGGGCATACAGCGAAGTGGGGCATAACGCGCAGCTGAGAACATCAAAACGCAAAAGAAATGACGACAGTGGTATAAGAATGTTTTTGGTACATGAAGGTGTGTAGTAGAATAATCGTGTTATAAGCAAGAAGCGGCATTGTCAGGATTTTTAGTCCTCTTCGTGGATTGATAATGTAGAAGGCTAAAGAAGTTCATAAGGAGGCAGTGCTCTCACTTCGTTCGCACTGCATACTTCACTCTGCACAACAGACGGCCTCTTGTGCCGTGCAGGATGCAACCACGTTTTGATGCGGCGTGGAATGTCAGCATCCGAGACTGCATCACCCATGAGTTGCCAAATGATGCAGTTGTAGCTTTTATGGATTACAGCACACTAACCTACCTTGCACAATGCCGTTTATATTGGTTCATTTGCATGCGAACAAAAAACATGCACCTGAGCAATTTATCCCCGCGGCAACTAATCTTATCATTAGCAGCTCCTTGGTACCCCAGACGGCAAATTGCATGTTATCATAGTGCACAGCAGGCAAATGATTGAACTGAAATTCCTTCAATGATAAGACGAACGTACTACTCCGGGTACGATATCTCGGTCCTTCAGCCATTCATCAACCCACTTAAGCTCACGTTGAGAAAGAAATGTCAGCCGAAGTCCTGATGCGAGGATTTGGGACCGTTGCGAAAGCATCAACACCCTGGCTTTGGACATACGGCGAAGACCGACCAATTCTGACAGAATGAGGTATGATTTATCTAAAAGTAAAGCTGAGTTCACTGCAACGCGAATGTGACGTCTTACCTTCAACCGCCTTTTAGTTTCTGCAGTACCTAGGGATTGCATCATGTTACGTCAACAGTAACAGTCGACGCGGTTACTGTTTAGTAGGGGCAGTATGTAAGCGATACTTACGGTCGATGGTTGATGGCCGTGGATGTGGTAGACTAATGTCACTGAAGTGAGAAGCGCGAGTAGTTATGCATTTTTATGCAACAGGCCTGTTTTGTTTGGTGGGACACGATATCTTAGAAATCCTAGCTGGAACGGACATGCCGGCATCTAAGGGGAAACATAACAACTATACTCACGTTGTACTCCTAGCCGGATGACCCCTCGAAATTGTATCGTCTGTGGATGGCCGCACGCTGAGCTCTGATTGACGTTCCAATTTTCGGGCATTTTGGAACCTGACTAACGAACAGTGTTAAGGTAAAGCAGACTTACTAGGGCTAACGATGATGGACACAGCAGTGCTGGCCCCATCGACATCAGGTGCAGTGTGCTTTTTCACAGCTGCTTCTTCAGTTTGTTCTTTTTTAGAGTGAGGAAGAAGGAACACTGCAACCCACGTCGCCTTTGACATTGATCTATAGTCTTGGTTCAAGATCGATATGAATGGCGACGTGTTTTGCGGTGTCCCTTCTTCATTCCCTAAAAAAGTAAAATCTGGAATCTTTACAAAACCTGTGAGTAATAAAATAGACAAATTTCTTTTGTTTTTGCGCTTTTTCTTATTATTCTTCCTGTTTTCCTATTCAGCCATGATTCCGATGACAAAATATCTCTACCAATTTTCGTGTATCATATACATATTCATATATATATTTTATATATTTGGTAGAAGCATATGCGGTAAACATAACGTGGCAGCGTTTTTTACTACTTAGTGAATCAACCTTGGCTAGTGTCACCAAACGTGCTGCACGTAATCCGCCGTTCACCGGAATCCAATCAATCAAAATAGCTCAGCCCTAGAGCTCAGAATGATACCTACACCAGCTTGACCCGTGAGTGCTAAATCAGCGTCTCCGAATGCGTACGACCAATAACGAGATTATAAGCCGCAGACAGTTAATTCAAAGACCCCGTTAGGGTCATTGATTTTAGTTCCTAACACACAACAAACGACAATGCACAGTGTGTCCAAGTTGTGTGCGCGTGCAGCTCGGTAGACGCCAATGGTGCGCTAAGGCTTGTAGTGGCTAGATCCTGCCCGATGGTGTACCCACTGCCGCTACTGTTATGTCATTGGCTCATGTCCTGGGATCCTCCTAGTGGCGACCGCTTGATGGAAGTTGTGTTTCATACTTCTCCCTGCTAATATCCAGGACACCAATCCGCATGAGGCCGTGAACTGACCATGTTGTAGAGCCGCTGCCTGTTGGGTGTTCAGATAATCAAAAACTCTGACTGATGACCCAAGTCGTTCCCCTGTCAGGAGTGAGCGCACTGCCAGTATCCTAGTCCATCTTCCTCTGAAGGTTAGCAAGTGGGCGAAGGCCCTCCTCTTGTTAAGCCTAGCCAGGGGAGACAACAGTTCTACTGATTATAGGCTTACAGCTCGATTAGCTTGGAGCACGATCGCCACGTACTGTCTCCGACGGCGAAAGGGCAACTCCGAGTGTTCAATGATTTGCTACTGCCCTCCTCAAGCCAGGCAGCTCCTGGTCAAATTGGTGAAAACCCGCCAAAACCCGCCTCCGTCTGGCCGTAGTCGCAGGTGCGTATCCTACTACGGTGGAAAAACTTATATAAACGCGTTCCAGTTCATCAAGGCTGCGTGTGGCGGCCATCAAGCGGATCCAAAACGATCTCTGCAATCATATTCCCGAGCTGGATTTGCTCCTTAAAGCTCTGTGGATGAGGCTATTGAGCCGAAGTCTCCGGGTGGAGTATCTCAACCAAACTTCTGAAGCACAACGACCATCTCGCTTGCGATTGCTCACCAGTACAATTGCATGCCTGCGTACAAAGCACGCAGTATTATATGCTGGAACGTGCGCATACTACTGGACCGGAACTTTAGCGGGCGCCCGGAGCGACACAATGTACAGGTCGAGGTGGAACTGGCGCGCTACCACATCGAAATTGCGGCACTCAGTGAAACTGGACTCCCTGAACAAGGTACTTTACATGAAGCTGGCGCTGGCTGCACTTTCTACTGGGTGGGCAACGACGCCTCAGCACCACGTGATCTTGGGATCCGATTTGCAATATCCGACCGCCTCCATGGCCGGCTGGTATGAACCAACGTGAATCAGCGCGCGACCGATGACTGTCCGCCTACGACTCGGAAGAGATAAGTTTGCCACTTTTATAAGCACGTACGGCCGGACTACGTGTTATCCCGATGACAAGCATGTTCAAATCTACACCCAGATATCCTCCGTGATACGGTCTGTGTCGAAGAGCGACCGGCTATTTAAGCTGGGTGATTTCAGCGAGCACGTTGAGCGTGATGAATCAGTGTGGACAGGTGGTATCGGTTCGCATAACATTGGTTCAGTGAAGGCGGACGGGGACAGGCTGCTCTCACTGTGTGCCAATCACGATCTGATGATCACAAACACGGCTTGCGCTGAGTGCGAATGATATAGCAACATGGAAGTACAAATGGAGTGGTCACGCTCACCTGCTTGAATATGCCATTGTAGGGCAGCGCGATATGCGTGAAGTGCGCCTGCCACGTGTACTGCATATTGCTAAACGTGGCAATGATCACAAATTGGTTTGAACCAAACTGTACATATATTTTATTACGTATAGGTATTGCACTCCCGCCGTGAATCTGCCTATATTTAACATTCTCTCCCTTGGTACTGCAGCCAAACGTACTGAGCTGGATAAGGCGACGGCCTCACGCCTGTGTGATGTAAAAGGGGGACCTGTGGCACCACATTTGCGGCCAGGTGACAGCTGCTGCCTAGGAGACCATCGGGTGCACAAACTGCAAGCAGTCTAATTAGTTGGATGACAACAATGCTACGATTGACGCAGTGGGGTCGGAGAAGAATGCAGCATTTCCTGCTCATGGCTCAGATCCCGTTGACTTGGGAAAGAAGAGCAAGCGTTGCAAACTTCGTAGACGACTGACCCATGAGCTCCATCGCATAGAAATGCATGGTAAAAGGAGAAGGCCAAGCAGATGGAATGCTACGCCGAACGGCGCCGACACAAGGATAACTTTGACTTATTAAAGGTAGTGTATTGACCGAGATTGGAGCCGTTAAGGACGCTGATCGATGGCAGTTCAGGCGCTACCTGCAAACAGACTGCAGACATAATGCAGATCTGGCGAAAACAGTTCGACTGTTGTATGGACAAACCTTCAGAGATCTACTGACCTAAAATATACTGCCTGAAGCAGCACGACGTAAAGACGAGTCTGTTAGACAAGCCGACACTGGATGAGACGCAGAGAGCACATGCTCAGCTGCGAAATGGCGAATGTGTCGTGGCCGACGGGATCCCGCCTGAAGTATCGGAACATGATTGGCCCGCGTTGTTGACTGCGCTGCACCACCTGGTGCAACGTGTATGGCTTGAGGAGGCGGCGATTCTTGAGCTGAATAGTGCCATTTTGCTAACACTGTACAAAAGTAAAGGGAGTAAGCATGGTTGCACGAATTATCGTGGCCTCAACGTGCTGCATGGTGTAAGCAAGGTGGTTGCCCGAAACTTGCCAAACCGCCAAGTCATTCAGGCTGTTGAAACGAACGTGCCGGAAGAGCAATATGAACTCAGTTCGGGTCGCAGCAAAATAGATATGGTGTTTGAGGCTCCTCGGTTGCAGAAGAAGTGCCGAGAACCATACCCGCCATTGTACTCGTTTTCTGTTGATTTCACCAAGGCATGTGATACGATGAACCGCGAGGCATTGTGGCTGGTGTTGTGTAAGTAAGGTTGCCCGCGTAAGTTTAAGTTTAATTGCATGCTCGCACAGCGGCATGCGAACGAGGGTGTAGTTTGTGTACAGATACCTCAGATACATTTACAGTTGTCACTGGTGCGAAGCGAGGCTTGGCTTAGCTCCTGCCCTGTCACAAGGGGCGTGGAGCCAGCCGTTTTCTCGACGGTTGTGGCATAGAAGTATAACCATGGCTTTTTAATAGCCCTGACAACAACCCGATAGATAATTTATGGGCAAATCCAAAACCAGAGATAAAGGAACTAATTAAAACAAACAAGCAACGGCTCGTTGAACACATTTTATCGACCTTGGCTACCAGTGGAAGCATGCTTGAAATTTACAAGTACTCATTCACTCCAAGCATTTGCGTGTTAACTCCTTGCAAATTGCCAAATGGTCATTTCCAAAATACTAATCTTAATACGTTACTATTCGGTATATGTTATTCTTGGTAAATATAACCAGGTTACAGTTACGTCATTTGCTTCTTACGAGATATGTATTGAGATAGGAAAAACTTTTCCGATTGAATAACATTTCTAATAATTTGGTCAATACTGTTCATGATCGGCTTTGGCCACGAACACAGCCACCAACTGGCTGGATACACTACGCTCACGCAGGCCGTCCACTGAGTCGATTGCTGCTTAGTCACAGGGTAGATACGGTACACCTAAGTGTTATCACAACTGAGGAGCTCCCAAACGGCACTGGGACGTCCACCATCTAACCTGGTACAATGGCGCGGCACCAATTCACCCGAGTAACTTACTGGCCCTCACTGAGCTGATGGGGTACACAGCGTGTGCGAACATTTGTGAGACTGTTTCTCATTTAGGATGGTGAGGAATGATACCGACGGGATTAAGGTGGCTTTCCCTTGCTGTACCACAGTCCCCAGCTCGTCCTGCTATAGCATGGCCAACACAGCGGCAACGTTGTTGGCGGTGCTGACTTCCACATGTCGACCACACCGTGCCTCCTGATCCAGGGACCGCCTGCCACGCTTGAATTCCGCTATCCACGCAGACACAGTGGTTCTTGCTGTTGCACCCTTGACAAACGCAGTGATGTATTGCTTTAAATATTGGTGCTGATGTAAACTACGTTTACATTCGTAGGACTTCATCGACCTTCGTTGACATCGACAGTGACAGAGCACGGCGACACTTATGACATGTGAGTTGCACTAGGCTGCTGATGTATGGCTTCATGTGTTTAGAATGGAATACAGTTTACACTTTCTTTGTACGGTTAGCTGCAACTACTCAGTGTACTGCATATCCGGAAACGCGTTGCTCTGCCATCGTAAATCCATCAAAATCATTGCTGTATCATCATTTCAGCGTTGTTGCATATTTGACGGATGTTTGCGTATTTGAGGACAGGATCGGTTCGTTCTTAACAGTAGCCTTCCTTTAGGTTAGATACGGACTAAAGAGATTCATCTTAGTTTCGTAAAACTTTGTTGCAGCTACGGGGTATTCCCAACACGGTAATTTTGTATACGTTACTGCGTTAATTGGCTGGCTTGTTGAACGATCTCTTGGTGATGTCAGCTGGGTGGTATGGGAATTGCTAGCATCAGCAAATGCTTCGGCCGCAATGTTTCAGGACGTGGTGCGTTTTCGCCTCACAAATTTTCGCCCCATAACAATTCACACGTCCGTTTAACAACACTGTGACGTGGCTGACCTGACTCGCCACTAGATTAAGTCACTGTCACTTGCTTCATCCCGGCAAAACATTACATTTCAGCAATCTTATGCTATAATTGGAAGTATTTGGCCCCTGTGCAAAAAAGGAAGAACCGGAAAGCATATGAACTGATTAATCCATCATCGGCTCCTAATGGGCGAGATTCCCTGAATTCGCTGAATTCCCTGAACGGCAACTTTTAGCACCTGCATATTTTAGCGCAGAGCGACTTGGTAACGAGAAAGGAAAGTTTCTTCCAAGTAGTAACCGGCTAGTAATAGCAGTTTCAACATTAAATGTTGTGTTAACAAGTGGTAATAAAAGGTAGTTAATCTAAATGTCGCTGCGCACCATAATAACACACTCAGATGCCGCTTAGTACTACGAGCTGAATTGTTCAGCTCGAAGAACCGTGAGAAATCTAAACAGGTCGAGCGAGCTACAGGTATTCCGATTTATTGCTGATAAAACACCTACCATGACGGAGAAATACGCCCGTTAAGTGAATACAAGATTTTATGATCTTGCGGTGGTTACTTTCAAAAGACAAATAAGGCTGAATGCAACTGATAAGACCATGAGAAAATCGGTCCAAATTGGTGCCAAGCACGGGATTGTGAGTTGAAAGTTTAGCTGCTCTATGGTTCAGCATTTGCTAAGTTAAGGACGCTTGGGCTTAAGGAATGGAGCGTTTGCTCTCGGTAGCATGTACAAAGAGTTCCCTCCGATGGCAAGTGATAATAAATCAATAAATAAAGAAGTTGTGTTGATAGTGCGCAAAAGCAGTGGAGCGTCTAAACTCAAACAATAAAGGATGAAGGCTATTGATATCGTCTTAATATTTCTGCTAAAATCTATGGTCCATGAGTCCCTTAAACAAATGGCTACATGAAATAGGGTACAAAACCATTAGAGAAAATAGGGTTTTAGTTGTTAACACATGACACATGTAGGTCCGCAGTAACTGACCATACGTGCACGCGGGGTTTAGGTAAGGACCAAAGTGGTTTCAGCAGTTGGCGTGGGCTTCACAGGGTGAACATCGGGTCAAACCAGAGTGAAGTATATCCGCGGGATATTCATTAGTTGATTGGTTAGTAAAGCAGAAGGAAATTCCTTTACCAGTTCCGTCAGTTCCCCATCGCTGCGAAGATTGCTGGGCTCATTGCGGTTCAAGGTGCCACAGAGGACCGCGGTGGTAGCATTAGAGGCAGTAAATTTCCTGTGCTTTCAGAGAGTGGGAATTCCACCGTCGTTTGTAACCTTTCTCTGTCTGGGCAATAACGAAGGCCTCCGGCTAGCTGTTATAGTCATTCACTACCCTGGTGGATTGGGCCAGATCTGACCGCACCTGGAGCCGCCGCCGTATAAAATGTTTCCACCAGTGGCCTCGAGTTGTACACATGGTGTTAAGACGTAAGAACGGTTGTAACTCACTGCAGAGCTCACCACTTAGAATGCGTCCAGTGAATATCATATCTCCGCAGCGACGGCGATAATCAAAATGGAACAGGTTCAACAGCAGAAGTCCTAGGAGATAAATCCGGCAAATCAGGAACGGATTGGCATCTGCGCCATTGAGCCATCTCAGCCATTTCACTTTCGGACTTCATGTGAGGACACGCAGCAAGCTATCCGGACTCGAGATTTAGGCGTGCATGCGAAGCAAGCAGTAGTCTGAAGAGTGCTGGGTTCAGGCGTGAGAAGGGTCTTCGCATATTGTGAAGCATTCTGGAGGAGGAGGTGGGCAGCTCCGTGTGTCCACGCATTATTTGAGATCAGGAGACACAGTCACTTTGAACGCCTTCTCCTGGTTGCCATTTCTGAGCAAGAAACCCCCTAATGTGTAATTCCCAAAAGACTCAAGCTCACCTTTGGGAAGAATAGCACATTTGTCACGGTCAACGTGCAACTGCTACGTAATGAAATCATCCTGGAGCATATTGAGTGTCGCTTGAACACGGGCTGCATCTTTCAGATTGGATACCACAATCAACAGTTTTGGCTCATCCACCTAAATTGAGAAGGCGGTCTGCAGTTTGGATGGCAGATTGATGATAACGATATTGAAGAGTCCGGGGCCGAGTACATTACCCTGAGGGACCACATTGGTCATGAGTACTTGAGCAGATAGCGCATCCTTCACTTTAATTAGCATGCCATTAGTTGTCTTGGGGAGTTAAGTGTGTACGCTGAGAATTGCAAATGGACGGCGCTCTCCGGATGGTCAGTAGAGTGGAAGAAAACTAACGGATTTAGCAACAAAATATCCATGGAACATGCAGACATAGGTAGATTGAAACAGATCGAATTGCAATGCTACATTACAAATATTAAGAAAACCGAATCAGTTAAGTAAATATTCATGCGAGAGATGAAAATGTGGCAGAACCCTAAACTAAGTGACAATATGTGTAAGGATGTGGTGTAGTTGAGCCTCATTAACCGGATAGGAAAAACCTGATGTTGTTTACAAAGGGATAAAGCACAGCTTCAGACGGCAGTTCAGTGCTGTGTCACAAACTGACGGATAGGTATGTAGCTCAGTCTAAACTGTGACGTAAACTGAATGATGATTATCGGCAACGTTACGATGGACCGGTGGTGAGGTTGGGAATTTGGAGTAAAGCAGCACTTGTATCATAAGGATGAAAGAGCCTGCAAAAGCCTACGTCGAGTCGGAATCGGGTGCTCCAAAATGCCAGTTACAATGTTGATCGAAACTGAGTTTAATGTCGCTGAGATAAGTAGAATTCCAGTGCAGCCAGATAATCAGAAAGTAGGTGGTAAGAATAAAACAAACGAAGTCAGTTGAGCAAGATTGCTATCTTGGTCACTGCAAACTCTTCTATCAATGTACAGAATGTGGTCAAGTTGGAAGTGAGAGTTAAGTTAAAGCAAAGTCAGTGGATGTTAGGCTGCGGCTGCGCAACATGTAGTATTCCAATTCGGTATTTTGTAACGTGAATGCAAGTACAGGGGCAGCCCGAATGAACCATGGGTTTGATAAAAAGAGGAAGAGCCATTTACACGTGGCAGTGAAACTGTGTCTCATAAGCTTATTCACATTCGGACACCCAATTGTATCTTAGCTAAAAGTGGTTAAGGGGATTATAGTCCTAGTGATTACCACGTCAGGGGAGACTACGTTGCCTTGACACACACTGGTGTGTCAACGAGGTTGGAGTAAAGTGTCAGCGGACAGGCTCAAGAGAACTGCAGCTGTGGTGAAAGCAGTCATTTGTGCTTTTACAACACTAACCACATAGTGCTCAGTGCCGTGCTAAAGTATCCAGTTTGTTTTGTTATTGTGACTTGTCGCAGGTAGTCCCATGCTCAAAACCTCAAGCCATTAATTAGTAAAAGTAAAGTAACAAAACTCTACTTCCACACAAATGCGCGGAGAGACCATTGAGATCGTCCATGGCTTTCTCATGCGTTTGGGTAGCAAGCAAAAACATAGCGGCAATAATAAGGACGAAAGTTATTCCAAAAACCTTCGATTCACATGTAGTTGCACAAACGATCTTAAGATATCCGTTTATTATTTCGTTTCGTTTCCTATGCATAGGGAATGCGACACCTGAATCCCTACAATCGTGCTACACTTTCATAATTATGCATTGCGCTAACTTAGCTTTTTTTGTTACATTAACTTTTTACCTACCACCCATAGATTTAGTGGTATCATAAGTTAAGTGCAACTTTACTTCTTTTGCTAATCAATTTTTTCTTCTTATTCAGGTAGAAGGTTTGGAATGTACACCGTCTGGGTACGCAGTATCATAAGAGTCACCGAAGTAAGTCAACATTTGTCAAACCACTGAGCTTTCGGTAGAAGTTTTGTGACAGCTTGTGTTTCCTTTGATCCAAAAGTTTAGTTGCGTAGGAATTTTCCGTTGAACGTATGTGCAAAATAACATTGTGTGGTTGCTAATGAATGGGAGGGCACCCATAATTCTGAAGGATGCAACCGATTAATATTCATTGCTTTGATTTTAACTCTGTGGCTAAAGAATCTCGAAATCGAGGATTAAAGTTACAATTTATCACTATCCGAATTTGAAAACCACTGCTCCCCTAAAATGTAATCAGCTTGTAGGGCGGTAATTATGTCGAAATTGCCACACGTTTTCTTATCATGAGATTAATGTTACCAACTGGTGCGCTACGCCAGTTATCTTATAATCACAGTCTTTGAGACACTTTGATCCGCGGTTCACACTTGACGGCACCCTGATAGCATCAGTTTGCTATGCTCCCCCACGTTAACAATCTGCAATGTAGCATTGTCTTCATGGCCACAATTTATAAACGCGCCATTTACCGTCCTGTATGTCGTTATTCAAGTTAGCAGACACAAGAACGCATTGAAGCTGGGCAAACAAAGCTTCAATCCGTTCGTGATAGCATTAGCAAAGCTAATCGATACGCGGTAACACGAAACCAGTGGGCAAGCTATTATCTTTGGAACTGTTATTGATACCTATCGAACTTGAGCGTTTTGGTCGCTGATTTTATTACTGTATGTAGCAACCGCTGTGGTTCTTTGGAGAAGTTAGTCACCATCCCATCGACCTGACCGACGGAACAAGGAAAGCTACAACGCTGTCTGTCATCTACTGACTGACAGTAGTTGTTAACAAGCAACGATCTAGCACTCTAAAGCTTATGCTCAGGCAAGCATTTAAATGGCATCCAGGACGCTATAATCGGATTAGGCTTTCTTCAGAATTTAGACCTGCTAACCGTAACTCGATCAGTCTACAAAACACTCTGAGATATCCCGTAAAACAGCATCGAGGAACGCGGAATTTATTAGTGGTAACGCACGGATCAGCAAGTCGGTACACAAGTATTATTTGGGCTTCTTCGTCTGATTCGCTCGCTTTTAATGGTTAGGTTGCAACGATTACTCACCACGGGCTCAGGGGAATTCCCTAAGGACTTCAGACCAACACAGCATAAATTGGACTTATTTGCGCACAATTGAAATACAAGTTGGAGCTTGAGATCTTCCAGCGGCTAAATAGCTGCTGATCCGCTTAATTGCACAGGTTGCGGAAGTACTTATAGAATAGTAATTATTTGCTGGTTAGCAAGCACACAACAACGCTCAAGGTCTTTGAATGAAATCCCTTTCTCTATATCCAAGAGATCATCGCAAGGCATTGCTACATTCACACGTAACACAACCGTCACACGGAGTTAGCAGTATCGTATAACTAGCGTGAACGCTTGGCTGTCTTACCTATAGCGCCCGAAACCGGTCAAAATGATCGCATTACCCTAGTTGTCTATTCTAAATTTCAGTTGTAAGCATGTCCAAATAAAATCTTAAGAAAGTAACTGCGATGGAACTGCGAAGAACTGCAATTACAATATTAAATTTTTTAAATATTACTGGCATCTAACCAATAGTTTTAGTAAGCTTCAATTTTCTTAGCACCCAAGGTTACGATTGCAACATGTGATATCTCACTCACCTTTCACACATGGCCTACAACTTCCCTGTCACTAAGGAAATAA
Organism: Dicrocoelium dendriticum; assembly: GCA_944474145.2. Taxonomy (NCBI): domain Eukaryota; kingdom Metazoa; phylum Platyhelminthes; class Trematoda; order Plagiorchiida; family Dicrocoeliidae; genus Dicrocoelium; species Dicrocoelium dendriticum. Next base: position 109,843,621 of record OX104069.1, read on the forward strand.
CTGCAGAAGAAAAGGATAAGTTTTTGGATTATGCTCAGGCTGATAGTAAGAAATGAGTGCAACTGATATTTGACTCTAGAAAATCGGTTGTGTCAGCGCTACCTACAAGTCTTGTTCGCGGCACAGTTGAGAAATACGTGCACAAACTTTCTAACTTAAAACTAGGCAGCACTTTAGTCGAAATGTAGTCTCTTGGTTAAGAATTGTGCACCCCTAAACGCAAAGACAACTAGCTGCAATGTGAGTCGCAATTGGAAAGCTTACTTGACAAAACGTACGGATTAGTTCCGAGAGCAATCATGGACCTGGAGCGCTTTGAATGTTTGCTGAAAACTGCTGGTATTAGTACTGCAAATACGACGTCTCTAAAAGGGGCCCGCTGCACAAATGCACTTTGATGCTCTGCAGGATCTAAGAAGCAACAAAGATATTTTCTTGTGCCGACCACACAAGGGCACCAGAGTTACGGTGTTAAGTAGAACGAATTACATAAATTTACTGACTACGGTCATCCAATGAAGCTACACAAGCCGCCTTCTGACCGCATCATGGCGGAAACTCGGATGTCGCGTAGAATACTAGAGCGCTGGAATTCGTTTCCAGAAAGCACAAACAGTGAGCCTACGCTTAAGGGTTTTGAGCGTCAGTTTGACCCTCCTGGGTGAAAACACGAAGCCCTCCACTTCACCTGACCATACCTATCTTTCAAATTTGAGTGTTTATTCTGTCCTTCTCCTCACTCTTTGAGGTTATCCTTCATTTAAATGACTTTCCTTCTTCTACATCTTCCATTTTCTGTTTACCTCTTCCTTACTTTATTTCGCCTGCACAGCAAAGACTGCTAGTGCAGGTAACGTAGGCAGTAGTTAAATACATAACTATCTAAAGTTTGTTCTCAATTATGTTTGACCAGTGTCTGGTTTGGGTCCGTTGTTTTATATCCATTAAGATTCCGTAACATCTTTTTATTTCCTGTCCCAACGATCCGCTCAAAATTAAGATAAGGTCTTTTCCTACCGTTCCAGTCCCATTTGCAGCTGAACCTGAATCTCACGATAGCCTCAGTTTCCCTGCACCATGGCACAACACATCCGGACGGCACAACTTGAGAGGCCTATTACTTGGATATTGCAGGAGCTTCGGAATAAGGGTTACATTTCCCTGGATCTTATAAATGTCCGATATCCAGCGGCACGAATAGTCGGCTTTAATTTCTATGCACCATATCCGTCGTATCTTACAGCATATCAGAAAGTGAGTATAATGAGTCATTTATTGTCATGTGAAAGAAAACTCGGGTTATTGGAGAATGTGTCATGAATTGCCTTCTTTAAACACCGTGTCCTGTTCATTCGCACAATTTGATGTTTGAATAATAGACGCACATGCATCCGTTACATGTCAAACGTAGAAATCGGACAACAATGTTAGGATGCGATGGTGACAAGTAAAGACGCAGGTGTGGCCTATATTTGCAGGACTGCAAATTATTTCGGAATTAAATACATTAAAGTTTGTGCACAATACTCGCCAAGTACACCTCATTTGGCATGGTAAAACAATTAGCGAAACGAAAACACATCGAGCACAAATTGTGTATTGACAAGAAGTGTCCGGACAAATTTACTGGCTTTTCGATAGCAAAAGTACACTGCAATATTTATTCAGATTGTCAATCGGAAAGCGTTGACAAGATCAATTATTTTAGCCTTTGAATTTTGCCTCCGAAGATACAAACAACTTGATCGCCAAGATGGATAGATTTAGCATGTTCTAGTGCGGCAATATAAATTAATATAATAACTAAATAGCTATATTCTCGACGAAACAAAGCACACCAGAACAGGTGCGATCAAGTGCTTGATAGAGCCATGGAAGCACTAAAAGCATGTGTAAAACACACGACAGAAATACGTGTTAGCAAAATGCATGGCTTGGAAACCGCACATCACTTTTTAAACGAATGATGCAGGAATGAAATGCATGACCAGTAGAGTAAACGAGAAATGTGGTCCCGAAGGGCTTTAAGAAAACTTTGTGTTTCTGTTACGAAAATGCTCTGTGTGGGTTTGAATGGTTCCGGAGATTGATCTCTCTTTTCCTAGGCGCAAAATTTTGATAGAAAGTTGGATAAACAGGAGCTGGCAAACATGGAATACTGATAGCATTTTGTATGTAAAGCCGTGGACACTGACTTTATTTCTTTGGCGAGTAACACCAGCCAAGTCGCAGTGTCCTTAAACAGACCTTTTTAGTCTTTAATAGTAAAACGCTCGCCAGGAGAATACCCACCACATACCGGAACGCTGCCGTTGAACACATGGTATATAACATTGAGATAAATAAATAAATAAATAAATAAATAAATATATCTCTAGACTGGCTAGTGGCTGTACCCTTAAGAGTGCAGCTCAAACTTAACGCTTTTGTAGGACCGATGTTCCGAACGACTAACTGCAGTCACGGTACACCTGATTTTCCGTTAGCTTAGCAGTAGACTTAGTCAGGATTCATCAGGAACGGTTGTGGACAGCGGTACTGTTCGGAGATAAGCTAATAATATTGGTTTACTGCGCTCCCATGTCCTCGATGAAATATCTTCCCTTAAGCTTCCTGTTTCGTAAACCATCATCACCACTGGTTTTTCCACCATCCATACCACACTGGTTTAGTAATTATGCAGCTCAGATGACAGCATTAAGTTCGTCATAAGGTGTCAACCAAGCGCAAATTAATTTCGCGTACGTGGTAGTTGATGTGCAATGCTGCCGCCTAGGTCCAGCAAGACACACTTACGTATTGATCACGGAAGACGTCGCAATACTCCACCTTGCCGAAATACAAGGTCCACGTCGCGGGGTACGCTATGAATTAACGTGACACGCGGAAATAGAACAAAATGTTTCCGGATGCACAGATTTTTCATTTATATGACAACATTATCATTATACAATTTCGCTGTCTTCACCTACAGGATGATGTTGACAACTCGATCCAACTACCGACAATGTATTTGCTTTGCTTGCAGCCCAAGGTGTTACTACGACCGCAGGGAATCCGGATGCTCTCAGAATCTTTCACCAAAATCTTATTATATACTAAATTACCCTACCAATTATAGACAGTAACGTGGCTCTTGTGGCGGACACAAACTTCCCTGTGACCCTTCTGATTGTTCTAGAGTCCTTCAAGATTATCACAACATGTTTAGCACTGGTTAAGCAAGTCAGCAAGTCAAAACGTGGTGAAGTGTTGAGGACAGGGCCTTGTCAGCACAGTGGTATTTTACTAGGTCCGAGCGGGACTTGTTGCGATCCATTAGATACGGACATCATTAAAACCCTGATATGAAGACAATTGTTGTATCTTACCGATCGGCTTGGCAGCTATGACGCCCACATCCAGCTCGCTGGGAGGTGTCAGCCATGCGTACGGTGTTTGCGGTGTGGTCCATTGAACTATGCTTGTGATAACGCCATCCAACAGCGGACGTGGTAGTTGGTGTGCAATGCCGCCGCCCAAGTCCAACAAGACATGCTTAAGTATTGATCACGGAAGCCGTCACAATACTCCACCTTGCACACATACAAGGCCCACTTCGCGGGGTACGCTATGAATTACGGTGACATGCGGGAATAGAGCAAAATTGTTTCCGGATGCAAAGATATTTAATTTTTATGACAACATTATCATTATACTTTCACGCGGTAGTCTCCAGCTATTTATATATTTTATCCCTTAACAATTGGAATTATTTATAAAGAATTTTAATATTTGATATATTTGCGTTTCCAAGTAGGTGGGCCGAAAAATGTTTTCGCAAATTAACATTGGCGCGAGCTAATCGAATAAGGATGAATTGCAAATAATTTGTCACTCTGTATATTTTTGCGCTGAGCGAGTTGGTAGCAAGGAAGAAAGCCCAAGGTTTTACTACGACCTCAGTGAAATTGGAAGCTCTCATAATCTAAGACCCAAAAAGTATTACATACTCAGTTACCCTACCAGTTACAGACAGAATCGTGGCTCTTGAGGCGGACATAAACTTCTCTGTGACAATTCTGCTCGTTGTGAAACCCTTCACGATTAGCACAACAAGTTCATTAAAATTACACATGTCAGGAGGTCAAGACATAACATGGTATTGAGGACAGCGCCTTGTCAGTACAGTGATATTTACCACGTCCAAGCGATATTTGTTGAGATCCATAAGCTAAGGACATCCTTGAACCCTAATGAGAAGGCCATTGTTGTTTCTCCCGATATGCTTGACAGCTCTGACCACGACATCCAGCATGCCAAGAGATGTTAGCCATGCGTACCTTATATCCAGTGTGGTCCCCTGAATGATGCTTATAATAACACCACCTAACCTTCTACGTGGTATTTGTTATGTGGTGCAGGCGCCCACATCCAGCATGTTATGCCTACGTATTGATCACGGAAACCATCGGAATACTCCAACTTGCATTTATACAACAGCGGACGTCGTAGATGATTGCATGAATCACCGTGATGAACGAGGATAAAGCAAGCAGTTTCTGAGTGCACAAATGTTTCAGTTTAAGGACAACATACTCCTTTATATTTTCACCATGTACACTATACCAGCGTTCGGGTAGAGTTCCATGCGCTCAAAACATTTGGAGAAGCAGCTAGACCACGCGGAAGCGGATAACCCTTCAAGCACCTCAGTAAAGACCACTACTTCAGAATTTGTAGGCTCGGAGCGGATTCCACACATCATACGCTTAAAATTTGAGAACACAAATGTGTCACACGGGGCCAGGTCTGGACAGTATAGTGAGTGAACAACCTCCTGGATGCGTTCTCGCTCCAGTATATCTACGATGGCGTAAGAGCTGTATTCAGGTGCACTGTCATGCTGCGGCAACATTATTTGGGCTCGCTTCTTTGGACGACATTCGGCTGCAGGTTCTAGCACTTAAGGGTAACGTACCAGTCTCCGGTGACTCTGTGTTATCGCACAACAGTACAATAGCTACAGTATTAGCCAAATTATTAGAAACCTTTTTCCAAAGACCTAGGTCCATGGTAAGTGACCGATGACCGTAGGTGGCTATTGACGTGTCATTGACGGCGCTGATGCTTGTCAACAGAGAAGTGGTAGTCTCCCCTAGCATAGATGGAAGAACGCTGACTTCCGCCTCGATATCAAATAAGAACTGGGTATTGCAGTCATAATCCCTATTGTAGATGAGACGAATTTGAGCTTTGCCGACACCGTTAGTCGCCATTGCGGGCCGGCCTGGAAGTTTCCCTGTGTGGCGGTGGAGAAACTGCATGGTTGCTGGCACTTGCGTACTTTGTTACCGAAATGCGTGTGGTGAAAGCAAAAGCCTGAACGTTAGGCTTGGGGCGGCTTGTTGATGAGTTAGAGGGGCTGCGCTGCTTACGACCTAGGTGAGTCTCGACGGTGTTGTAAATACGCTATTTGCGGTGTTAACGCGTCGATTATTGAAGGTTCACTAGTCGCGTATGTCGCCAGAGCTGCGACGGGGCAAAGTCGAGAAAACGTCCTAGATTCGTTCTCCGGCTGGTGTCGTTCGATGCCGCGGTCTGCTAGATCTGCAATTGCTGTGATGGTCAAGTCACTTTCTACTGAAAGGACAGCCTGAGTGCTTGCAGGAAGGCGTTGAATCCACAGCTCTCGGAGAATCCCTATGTCTAGTTTGGACGTGCTGAAGAGTTGTTGTATTTCGAGCAGCAAGGATGAGACATCCTATCTCCTAGCTGTAGATTATCAAATATTTGCTGCAGACGGATCTTGTCAGGTGTGATTTGCTGAGTGATAGCCTGTTTAGGTGTCTCGCTTTTCATTACTGGGTGGGGGCAAATTATGATGCCGCTCAACTGCTAGGATATACTCTGAGGAAAACATGATGTTAACTGATTATACATGGCGAAATAAGTAGAAATCTTAGGTATATAAACTAGGGATTCCATGTGGAAATACCATACTATAGGATCATTCTCCCTAAAGGGGGAGGGGCTAAGGCAACAGAATTGGCCATGACAGGCTGAGCGGCGTTAAACGCGCATACAGACGGGTTATTCTCTAGATAATCCATTGCAAAAATCTGATTAAAAATGTGGTAGGTGAGAAAACAATATGATCAAAAGTAATGAATCACAAAATAGTTGAAACGAGCTAACCAGAATGAAAAGGCAAAATGGCGGGCGGCGTGTTCCTGACAGGGGTCACCAATTGTTGAGCGGAGACTGGGATAGTAGTCGGTAAGCAGTGACTCGAAAGAGATGTCAAATACGACAGTATAGAAATTAGAGGCAACTGAACCCAACGTAGATTGTGCAGGCTACAAGAAGAGGAAGCGAATCAGATAGATCGAGAAACGGGCAGCGATTTACTAAGAAAAACGGTTTGTGCCAACGGATGTGCACTCAGTAAAACAAGTGGACGTTTCGAAGGTTAAAACAACCGTAAAATCCAATGTTACAGAATATTGAAGGAGCTTGTTTTCCGGTACACTACAGGCACGTCTGGTACAGGATCAGCAGGCTAATAGAAACACCGTTTCTCTATCTTCTGTTTCAAAACTCATGTAAACGGTTACAGTTATATTACGAGACAAGATGCTGGAACGCGCTCGTGTGGCTGACATAATGAAGTTGTGCCAGGAGATAAATCAGGTATGTATACATGAATGGAACCGCGGTCATTCCAAATCCCTGCATAGGCGGCAAATACCAAGACGATGCATCCGTCTTTTGCAAATTGTCTCACATTATATGATGAACTCAGCGCCAAGTGAACCGCAATTATCCTTGCTACATCAACTATCTCCTAGCACAAGGTATATCGGCGACCGCGGACGACAAACTAATCCTACTCGCAAGGTTATTAGCAATGGACTCGTTCCCAATGATCGCACACATATTTACAGCTAAAATAATCCGCGCATACAGTGACTCACATAAGTAACGCGAACGCGGAGTCCAGCACTTATGGAAAGTTTACATTAGGTAAGATTAACACCAGCTGGATTCTCAACATGCAGTATTTACTAAGCCTGCTTGCCTATTTAAACAACCTGCATGCCCTCTTCGTTATCCAAAAGTGGTACCCCGCGAAGATATCAGGCTATAATGCAGTTTTCCCTCTTTTGGCATCTTGTTTGTAAAAATTGCTGCAAAAAAGTATTTAGAAGATGCCGTACGAAACTGGATCAACTATATACAACTAAGCGGTTTCAACATCCCCCGCTGGCAAATGTCCCTGATTATCTCTGGTACTCGGTCTCAGGAGCCTCGGTTTACTTGCATCCATCCGTGACCTATCAACATAATCCACCATGAAGTTTGTCCGTATCCCCTAAACTTTTGATTTTGCATGGCCGAGGACGCAATGGCAAAGTAACATGGTAGGTGCTTCCAGCCTACCAATGATGCACTGGTCTTCATAGAGTTTCTTGGCTATACCTGTATTTAATCGGAGTGGGTTGAAAAGGCGAAGGTACTAAACAAATTGGGTTGATGAACCCATTAGGAGTGATGTCTAGATTGATTGTATCCAACGTACAGAGGCACATTTCAGAGAACGTTTATCGTAGTGACGGCAGCATGAGATGCATAACCATCAAAGTTAAGTTGGACACCCAGACAGTAACTTCTTCCTAATACACCCGCCGAAGTATTAACTGGAGACCCACGCGTAAAATAAACTGGTAAAGTGAAAGGATGCCTTCTTCTTCTCTAGCAATCCACGCATGTCCATGTAGCACTTCTTTCATTAGTTGTTGCAGGTCGTATCAAAGGATGCTGCAAAAGAAAAACGAATTAGTGACGTTAGAAAGCGGCGGCCGACCGTTCGATGGGTCAGCAATTTAGCAAAACGATCGCGTACTAAAAATTTATAGAACATTTTACAATGTTCTCCCAGGCGCACTGATTCAGCTCTGAAGGCATTCACTTATATCGGATGGGGAGAAAATATGTATATCAAGCAACCCTACTAATGACATGTACAATATAGCGTCTGGTCAGAATACTACGTCGAAAACATGACAACTTATGTTATTGGTCCCTGTATTGGTGAAGGACATCTAGGCGCTTTTAACTCTTCCTACTCCACCTACATGATCATTGACACTAACGTCACGTTTAAACTAAGGTACCATTTAAAGTGCCATTGCCCCCCGCAATATCCGTCAACCAAGGCATTCTACTCAGCCCTTCTTATTTCTGAAAGCTGTTGGTGTCCACCATTTTTCATGAAACTGGGATAGTTTTCAATGTCACTGCTTCTTCTTATTTGTTTGCCGTTTCACTAGGATCCAGCTACTTCGCAGATCAATGGAGATCTTCATATATCAGTCCTTGCCAAAAACACTCCTAAAACAGAAGCTACACATTTACAGTCTAATTCAAAAGACTCCTAGAATAGGCGGATTATTCGTGCAGTTGGTAAAAAGTTAAGCGTAATTAATTTCATCGACTCGCTGGAGCTGCGCAAAAGGTCCTAAAATAACTTCCTTGACCAAAGATCGTACACATGCTTGTAGTTGCATTACCTGATCCACATACCAAACTCTATCGACGCAAAATAGACCATGTTAATTTTATGCCTGGAAGTACAGAAAACATTTCATCTGGTGCTTCAAATATGGTTACGGATTCCGATGGAGTTATTTAAAATCCGGTATATATTAACCAGTTGGCTGTTCTGCTAAAAATACGGTTCCGCAAAATTAGGGAACTGCCTGCACGTAGTCTTCACAAATATCTAGCTAAACGCAGAAACATGACTATGTAGTTTACTTCTCTTCCTCACGTTGACCGAATGCAGCAAGACTGGCCGGAAACTGCTTTAATCCTGAGGTCACGACCCAGGAGACTCGATCAGCGGCTAATCGTGCTTCGTTGCGACTGCATATCAATTGACAGAGGCCGTTTTTAATTATGCATTCGGTCCTTGCTGTGTGGTTGATCGTTACACACCTACGGTAGCGAAGGTTGCTTTGGCGAATAGTTTCGATGCTTGATCTGCTTGAGACAGGGTTAACAGTTTGTACCTGAGGCTTTTCGCTGCCCACAAAGTCGATGCCTGGATTGGTCGCCGAATGCCAGAAACTACACAAGCCACGCTTCCTGCTTAGCGGTAATTATAACTTTACTCCAATATGCTGGCCTGCAGTTCAACTTCTCGGATACCGTAAATTCGAGTCGCAGCTTGCTGAGACGGTTTATGAAACCGAGGCAGCGCAATGTGTCTGCCAACCGATGCGCCGTTCACCACATTCTGCTCCATTGTACCTGGACCAACTACTAACAGGCTGTCAGCAAGCTGTACCTAAAATTTAGGTCCTGGTCCCTCCGGCAGCTAGTGACCACTCTGTGGTGTCAGCCAGCCTGAAGCTGCTGTTGCCTTGCTCGCATCCGCCGGAACCGTCCTCTAATGATTGGAAGACCGACTTAGTTGGATTAAATCGAGCCGCAAGTAAAGTAAACTGCTAGATACCACAAGAGTTATCTGTTAAATTATGTTGATAAGTTATAAAAAGCGTGTGCAATCGTTGGGCGCACCTTGTCTACCACGCAAGTAACGGAACGCTGTACCAGTGAAACCACATTTGGTTGACAAAAGTGTAGTCAGTTGCCTTCACGGCGACGCAAATTGTGGAATTAATTCCCCGAGTATAGCTGTGCCGACAATCATGAAACATACAAATATTGGCGGTATATTTGCAACAGCATACATACGTGAAAGTCGCGGCAGTTCGAAGAACAGATTCTAACCTCAGCGGACGCTGCCCCAAGAAGAAGTTTGCTTACGTGAAACGGAACCTGGGGCTAGCAAGTGATATTGCTGGGTTAGGGAACGCTGCCAGATAGCCTCTCACCCACAGTATTGAACGTGCGTCCTCATTAGCGTTGCACTTTGCTTTATTATTTACAAGTTGTCATGAGTCTAGGCCAAGCTCGACGTGTGCAGCCCCAACGGAACTGGAGGGTGTTGGTTGTGGTGTACAAGTCTGCATTACACCCACAGAATCGTAGGTACGAAACCGGCAGGACCCGATGAACTTCATCCGCTAAGTTTAACCTCACCTTATCGGCCATCATCTCGACTGCAGCTGTAGAGCTCTTCGACAGTTGGATGTTCGGGTGTGCAATGCAGTGTGGCTAAAAATGCTCGGTAGTGAAGCCGATACCTAAATGCGGTGAACCACGCAAGGTGGACAATTACCGTCTGATTTGTCTCTCCACGGTTTTGGCGAAGTTGCGCGAGAACATTAGGGAAAAGCTATAATCCAACTTTTGGAATCGAAAAATCTAATGCCGGCATAGCACGTTTTCTTGAAGGGTCGCTCCTGCATCACCAACCTGCTGTTGACGCCGTAGTAATATTTGCTGGCGTTGAACTAGGTGAAGGCAACGGAAGTTGGCTACATTAATTTCGTTACATTTCGTTACATTTTAACTTGAGGTTCAGTTCCAGAAGCGGAGGACTGTGGTGTTTAGGGCGTACTGCACCAGTGGCTCAGTGACTTCCTTAAAGTGAGCAGAGGGCGGGGTCATGTGGATGACCACCTAACGGACTGATAGCATCCACCAGCGGTGTACCACAAGGCGCAGTGCTGTAGCACAAGTTATCTTTTGTCCACATAATTGAATCGCCTCAGCCTTTTCAGACGCCTTGCGCGTTCTTTACAGATGACTTAAATTCTTCGAGGATTCTTGGTATTTTCGGTGATTGTGATATCGTCCGCCTATCCCGATGGTCGGCAAAAGTTGACCTAACGGTCAACCAGGCGAAGACCTCGTTTATGAGCTCGGTGAGGGGTAGTAATTGTTGTGCATACACCCTTCCAGCAACCTGCTGTCTCACACAAGTTCCGTAAATGGTAAAAGCGTACTCTCACGCTGTGACCTGAAGTCTGTCGACAAAACGAACAGACTGTACGCAAGTAAACTACACCCGCTTTGGACACTTCGCCGCAACATCTGCCTATGGACTACACAGATTGCCATCCATCTTTTTTCTTCCGTAATAAGACTGGTGCTTAAGTGCAACACAACTTGCCCATTATCTGCTTAGAATAGGGGAGGTGCGGAGGTTGGATCGGGTCCAAGGTGTAGCCACCCCGATCTTTCCCAGTTTTTGTTGTGTTTTATGCATACCGATGTAGGAGTTATATAGTCTATCATACCGTCCGCCTCGAGGTGAACTTATAATGGCGTACCGTATGTTGCACCTGGGAAAATTGCGTATGCGATAACCGCAGCTGCACGCTTGCACCACAAGCAGCACACGCGGACGCCAGTACAAACTAGTGGTACCGGAGTTCAAGCGCTTCGCTAATCCTCTATGTTTCTAGTGCCGGATGGTGAAATATTAAAATAAACTGCCGAAGACGCTAGGAGAGGCGAAATCGGTTTCGAAATATTAAGAGATTTCTTGCCGCTACTTTGCTTGGCGCACGAAAAGAAGGTTTAGTACAGCTACAGTGCAGCTATGGCACAGGAATATGCGAGCTGCTTCAGCGCATATGGCCAATCGACCTACGATAGAGCGACGCTGTGTTTTTCCATTCGTTCTTTACTATCAGTATTCAATATTCCGAATCTATCAACACTCACTATCCGACATGTGCCGTTATCATATTCACATAGTGACAATTCACTTATTTATGCCTTGCTACCAGGCTGTACTTACTTAAAGCATGCTAAGTAAAATGTCCATCTATTTGACAATTACACAGCTGGACTGCGCTGCAATCGTCGTGGCCTGGCTAGTACAGTGCCTGGACGAACTGCTTGTGATTGTTCGTACTTCTTTTTGGGTTGAGTAGTAGGGTGTGTAGTTGGTGTTTTATTAGGAGCCCGTTAAACGTGTGGGTAGAACTGTGTTGCATCTAGGTCTTCGGGTGTGCGATTTCGTATTTTATCGGCTATATTGTTCTTGAGGTGTAACATTTGGTCTCGGGTCCGTTCATTCAACTAGGAGTCACACCGGTCCCTTATGCGCGTGGTGCACCATTCCGTCTCAAGTCCGTTCATGGAAGTAACTTTTACACTAGTCCTTTATACATGTAGCGCTTCTAAAAAGCATTCATAACTTCCATTTCTTTTGCTTTACAGGCGCATTAGAAATGATAAACGACCATTAGAAACAGTCAGCCTCTGCGGCATGTCTGCTTTGCAGACGAATGAGTAGATCTGAGAGGAACTTTCATTTCAGGATCGCTGCTTGGAACTTTACCCTACCGTCAGACAACAGGCTCGCAGTACAAGGTTTGCAGCCGGATTTCCTTTGAATGGTAGTCAAACTTTTCAAACTATAAGGTCTGTAACGAGCTGAGTTTCTTCTGCATATTCTTGGAAATTGTTTGGCAAAGAACCCTTTTTCACGTACACCAAGAAATTGGGGCGGCGCACCAAGTTCACCTGAGTAAGTCAGGTAAATACAGAAACCAGCCAAACCCTGCTCTCTTATTTACTGATGTCCTTGCAGATTGTTGCGAATAGTTTACAGTGGGATCCGCGCAAGTTTAACCTGATGTGGACGACTATTACAGGCAGCCAAACAAATAGGCATGTTTGCTCGCAGTTACACATTGCTGCCGATTTGCAAGCTACGCCGGTACATATCGTCATAAGAAAGCGGCGAGATCCCTAAGCTTTGCTGGAAGTTGACAATGGCTCCACAACTCCTACTTACCATGCTTGTACAATGCTTGCAACACCACAGTACGCAGAAAGCGCACATAGTGATCGTAGGTGATTGGCAATTCCAAGGTAAATTTAAACAGAAACTTCTTATCTTATAGCCTAACCACATTCTCAGCAACGTACTACCTGTGGATTTGATGGACGAAAGCCATGTGTAAATCTCTTGCTATATCATGCTCTTTGAATGGTACGTTATCATTGCTTCTTCGTAGGAACGTTGGGCACCAGTACTTTTTCAGTTTTCGCATTCCTCTTGAGTGCCTTGCCGGTAACTTTTTCCGGACGTCCACTTTTGCCTTCTGTAAAGGGGACGCGCTACAGCGCACATGTCATCGCTTCTGCTGAGCTTAGCTGGTTAACTGAAACAAAGATGGTACAAAACGGAGCTCTCTTTAAATTCACGCGACACAATATGTCAAACCTAGAGTAGAGTACCATTTAGGTTTCCTTTAGGCGAACATCTACCATTAGAAGGCTTTTAGCATACGTTCTCATCGCTTGCATAACACCAACCATTGTTGTTCTGCTTGCTCGGCATTGTGCCATTGGTATAGCGGCTACAGGACTGCGCATTATGTATACTACATTCTGATGATCTCTGTAAGCAATCTATCCAAAACTTTAAATATTTGTAAATAACCGACAAAAGTACGCAAACTAGCTGTCGTCAGGATATCCTGTACACAGTTTGTTCTTTCTTGCTCATTTGACACTGGAAGTTGTTCGTTGTGTAGTTCAGCCTACCGTGCTCAAAAAGCTTACTGTCTTAGTCGAGACTGTCAATCCCTGTCTCCGCTTTCAACGGACCGACGAGATAGGCAACGGGAGAGGTATCACTGTAGCTCAAGGGGATGCAAATGTGCGCAAAATGAAACAAGCGCGAGCTAGAAACGACTTGCCAAAACCAAATGTTAAGCAACGGCGCTATTGAATAAGTAAAAACCAAAATTCAGCTAACCGAAACTTAATTGAGGTAGTATTACAAGAGAACACCAACATTCCATGCGTTTTAAACTAATTAAGGATGCCGGGATTAGGCTAAAATTTGTGGGGCATGCATCTTGTTTTGTAAACCGATTGCTACTTGTCCCAAAGTTGTCAATTCTTTACGCTCGGTTGTGGTTGAAGTTAGAATTGTGCAATCTCGGCAGACGCTGTCAGTGCAGTCTCCGAAATTATAGCAGAACCACCGTCCTGGAGCAGTGTCTGCTAGTTTCGTAGAAGGTTGTAACCCTTGGGCTTGGTACAGAAATACCCTCGCCAGCCTCCGCCTAGTATATTATGGTTCCTATCTTAGACCGGTTCGCACAGTAGACTGCCTGTGGGGAAACCAGCAGTGGACGGATTTGGTTCCACTGCACGCAAGGGACTTTATAAGCAGGCGGCAGCAGACGCAAATGACAAACGGAACGGACTAAACCTTGCAGGCTGGAACCGTCTAAAACCAAGGTTGTTTGTCTTTCCAAGTAGGCCAGCAATGTACTTAACTTGTCCACTAAAGATTGTAATGTGATATAGTTGGGGTGTTGCTGTGCTGAGGGTATACGAACCGGATACTAAATATAATCGCGCAGCCGTAGCCAATAAGCGAAAGGGTTATCTAGAATTCAGCAACGGTGCTTACCAGGGCTGAGCTGCGGAAAATGATTGGATCGTTAGCAAAATACATCTGCCAATAGTTACTGGCTAATTGCTAAGCTTGTCTTAGAAAACTGCATGCGCGTCTGTCCCCAGTACGCGCAACTGACTCAGAAAACTTGACCGTGTAAATATTTCGTGTGAATTCAGTACCTACTTGATTTCTAAATTATGTACTCTTCAGCTGAATTCCGCAATAACTGACTTTGTCTAGAATACTTTGTCTTCTACCACTTACGGATGTTCGTTAGCCACGCGCTGGTAATGCCAAAGGCTAAAAATACTGCCTAAATTATTTGTTAGGTATAGGTAGCCCTTAACAATCATGTCAACAACGCAGAGCGTATGGCCTATCATTTCCTTACGATTAACTTGTTATATCGCATAAAAGACTGGAAAATATTAGCATAACTTGGATGCAAGGTGACATAAATGCGGCACAGGAATAGCATCGGATTACTTACATGACTAAAAATCAACAAGTTTTTCAGTGTCCTGCATAACACCAGTGCCGGGACCGCGCTGCGACAACCACACATTCACGTTGGCGGATTGCAGGCATGACGGGTGGAAAAGCTAAATTCTGCTACCTCCAAAACGCCCACTTGCGCAGAAACCGTCGTAGCCTTCGCATAATTCTAACTAGATGCAACCACAGTGAACAAGCAATTAGCGCAGTGCTGCGGAATGTTGGCCTTGCATCAGTTGGTTGATAATAAGTCCTTCGCAAATAAAAATTCCGTGTTTGCATGTTATATGTTTAAATATTACTTACGTTCGTTCGCGATTGTTGTCCTCACGCAACATCCAATGCGTCAAAATTGTGGGCGCTTCACGACTATCCATGGGCGCGTGGACAACGTCAGTACACGCCAAATACCAAGGTTATACTAGTTTGCACTGTAACAAGTAACCGATAGTTGAACACCACCAACGATTGACGATTCCCTATTCCTGCCACGGTATCTTGTGGATGGTGTCTGCTAAACTCCATATATCGCATCTGGGTCGCATCGTAAATACTACGTATCTAAGCATCAAAGGCGTAATGCAACCTGCGAGCATTCCACCTACTTAACCGGGATCCTATACCAAACGGTTTACGCCTCCACCCTGCCATAGTCAACAGCACCAAACATCTCAATTTCCAACAGCGTCAGATGCAACAGCAGTAGAATAATTTGAAAATAATTAGGAATACATGGTTCTTGGTTTCCCGCATGCAAATAATTTAATTCACAAAGGCACCTCCTATACACCGAGCAAAAGTATCAAAAATTTAAATCGGATTGTACAAACGACCGTAAAGCGAACAATTTAATAACGCATCCGGAATACAATGACAGTTGTCGCAACATCTACTCGCAGTGATGAGGCGTAACAAATCCGCGCGCTTCAGCTACCACGTGTTTCATAAATCTAGAAAGCCACGCGCTCTTCCTCAGAACGGTTTCTGGAGCCTCGCACAAGAGTTTGCCAAACATGGTCCTCACTGCGTCCTTCACATAAGCCTTCATAACACCACATACGCTTTCAAAAGGGTTCAGCGACGGAGATTACAGCGCCAATAGTAGTAACCTCGTTTGAACACTTTCACTTGGCATACAACGTCCAGATCCGTGTGGCACGGCGTATTGTTACAAAACGCAATACAATGATCGCTGAAATGCGATCCTTGCGCAGTTAGAATTTCTGAAACCCACTGCAAACACCTTCGTTTGTTGTAGATGCCACGCAAAACCGCAAAACCTATTAACGCATTTTATTGTCATCGCGCCAAACGCGCGCACGTTCGGGCCGCGACTGCTCTGCACGATACACTGTACATGATTCTGCCTTATTGATTGGCCACTAATGAAAGCGCAAACGATAATAAAATTCGTCGCATCTATCCAAAAGTTATCTTTAATTTCCGCCTAATTGTAGCACTGACATAGGGAGCATATTTCGTCGATTTATGTTATTTACTATGCTCCTTGTTAACTGGATTGTATGCAAATTCGTTTGCAAAGGTACCTTCTGGGTGGTTCCACCAAATAGCCTTATATCTTCTCTGGGCTGCTGTAAAATTATACGTACTCAACCTTTACAGACTTAATGCTGCTTGCCAGCATTCCACTAACTTAACTTGCACCATACATAAAACAACTTACGCCTCCGCTCCGCCGCAAAGAACAAAACAAATCCTCTTATTTTATAACAACGACAGTGCCAACAACAGCAACAAATGTCTGCGACTACATAAGGACTCATGGTCCTCTGTATTCCTCATGCAGGGCATTTCATATATCAAGACCCCAGCAATCCGTCGAGAAACAGTGCCAACTCTTTTACAGTGAAACATAAAGCAGCAAATCTATCAATGCGTCGCTGGTCATGGCGCCCATAACGTTCGCAATACCGCCGTGACTGTTCGCAAAAGTACATGTTGATACACTTCCCCGCATTGAGTGGCTTTAGGCGCGACCGCTTTTGAAAGTAATCTTCAAGTGATAAGGGTATTACATGCGCAATCCATACTTTTGCTAAGGGGTCTCAATGTGTCTTAACCTGGGTACAAAGTCTACTGGTCATGAGGGCAATGCATGTCATCGGATAACAAGTCCTATCATATACTCTGATGCCAATTTTTACAAACATGCCCGGCCACTTATACTACTTAACTGGAAATAAAGTAAACATGTGGCAAATTAATAGGATAATTTTCGTCTCCGTAGCACCGGTGTTCGGGGATCGTTGGCGTTTATTTCCGAGGTAATCCAACCACTTCCTGCCCTCTAACGTATGTTGGGTGTATGCGATTGCGTGCGTCCCACTAACAAGCATTTGGTTTGTTTGTGACATCCATCGTATCACTTAGTGATAGACTCACCACGCAGCGGAATAATGTGATAACGCAACGACAACACTTTGGGCTAATGGACAACTCAGGTCATTAACCACCTTTTACAACGCTGCTTTCCCTCCGCTCTCTGCAATGTAAACCCATCCAGGGCAAACCAGGACAGCTAGCCTGATAGACCGAAATATATTATGAGCAGAACACGGTTAAGTTTATAAGTCTTACGCTCTTACTTCGGCGGTTAGTCACAGGGGAATCGCTGCTCTTGTGTAGACATGTTCGACCTTGTTATGAGCCTTCACTCTTTGGCTGTGGGTAAGATGAAACCAACATCATAGCAACCATGCCATGGTGTCCATTTCATTTCAACTGCTGCCGGCATGACTTAGCCGTGTCAGCGCCAGTTAGGCAGCAATCCGCGCCATCCACTCAGGCGTTTTGAAATAGTGTGAAGTCCTTAGACGGGGCCTGGTTGAGCCCACCACGCTAGTCAGCGGTCTTGCCGCCATGACATCTATGTAACCTTGAGCTTCGTGAATGACTCATTTGGGACGATAAAAGAGTGGGCGACTACAGAGTTAGACAGCAAACTGAATGCGGTGAAGAATTCACTGCGTATACCAAACTCCGGAGGTGCGGGAAAGAATAGTGAAAGCGTATGAGAAAGAGGAAAATTTGAAGAAAGTTGCTCCCTTCCTGCAGGTGAACGCGCCCGCATGCCGCAGTTTGATACGCAAGTTGCAATCGGCAAAGCCGATGTGGCAACTCTATATGGGGCTCGTCGCAGATCTCTTAGAGAGAGCCACTTAAATACCCGTTGAATAGATGTTAGATGTGCCCAGCTTTACCATATAAACCGTTCGAGTGTGGCTGGAAGCGGCATAAGCCGTAGAGCTGAGCGACGCAAAGGTGTCCGGGTAATTTAAAGGGCGCCTTATAACCCCGAAGAAGTTGCATAAGACCCCTGAAGCTCTACACACATTGGATAACATAAAGCGAAGCAACATGCTCTATTTGTCAGTGCTATAATTACAAAAGAGAAGTAGGGAGCCCGTTTGGATAGAATAGACGAATGCTATTCTCGTTTGCGCTCTCACTAATAGCCATTCAATACGTTAGAAGCGTGCACAGTGTATCATACCGAACAGTCGCGGCCATAATATGCGTGTTTGGCGCGATGACAATAAGAGCATTGATCGGTTTGGTGGTTTTGCGTGGCAGCTGCTACAAACGACGGTGCTTGCAATGGATTTATGAAATTCTGAATGCCCAGGGATTGCATTTCAGCAAGTATTGTATTGTGGTTGGTGACAATACGCCGTGCCACCAAAAGCTGGATGTTGTATCCTGAGAGAAAATGTTTTAAACTGGAAGGTTACTACAACTAGCACTATACCCTTTCTCGCTGAACTCTAATGAAGGCGTATGGGGTATTATCAAGGCTTATGTGAAGGAGGCAATGAGGACCAGATTTAGCGAAATTCTGTGAGAGGATCCGGAATACGTTCTGAGGAGCTGTGTGGTTTACTAGATTTATGAAATACGTGGTAGCTGAAGCGCGCAGATGCCTTACGTCTCACAACTGAGTGCTGAAGCTGCACCACGCTCTCCATCGAGAATTTCGAATAGGTCATGAGATATTTAAGCTAGTTTATTAATTGTGTAGCCCAGCCTACTTCTTCTATTACTGAGTGGCTTTGGCTACTGGCTATTTGGCATCCACCTCTATTGGCCATGTTTTTGATCCCCAGTAGGGGACGGTATGCAATTGGCACCACTGAGGAGCCACAATAATGCAAAACGCGTCTGGTGCTCTTCCGGACTAATCCGTGCTATGTAGCCCGTAGAGCCGCTTTGAGGAAAACATTACAATTTCAGTGTGCTTTCCATAGTTGCGTCAAAACATTTTGCTGCATTCGATAACACTTTCCCTCGCCAGTTCACATATTTTTCGACACGGTTGGCCATAGTCTTTCGTGTGGTCATAAAAAGCTACGGGATTTTGACGTATTTGCAAACGTCCCCGCTAAACAACGTAGCTTTTCGAAACGCAGGCGCTCCGTCTGACGATCAGAGCCACCTCTGCTTTTACCACTGACAAGTTCCACCGGCACAAAGCATTCCCTATTCGCGGCAGAGGAAGCTTACCACTTAGTTGCGCGCCTTCAACCAGAAAGCGCAAGACTAAGAGTACTAGCTTCGGTAAAACTGCGTGCAGCACGAGTTAAAATCGACCACATGCTTTAGCTTGCTATCCTCAGACAATCCAGTAGCACATGGGCGTCGCCTTCCATATGGTTCCGTAGCAGGTTATGGGAGACTGGCTATCTTGTGGACATTCTAGAAACGTGAATACGGTTACAACGCCTAATCACTATCAAATTCCACACCTCGAGGATCGCACAACCAGTCTGGCCGGTATTAGTGTGTTTAGTAAAATCGAGTGGGTGAGCAAATGAAACTAAATCCCAGTAGTCGAGGCAAACATAGTTAAAATTGCCGATAGGAATTCATTTGGTTTGTTCGAGTCCATTTGCGTGCCCTTCGGTCTAAGAAATGTTGCACAAACTTTGCAACGATTCACCGACCAAGTTTGTTGTTGTTATTGTTCAGACTCAGCCCAGACTTACCTCAAGGAAAGATTAATTACGAGCATTTCACGGAAAAAGCACCTGCACCCGTTCGAACACTGGTCGTTTAGCTCAACACGGGATGAAGAGCAACGCCGGAAGTTTTCATTTATTGCCGACTCAATATACTGCCATGGCCATCATACCTCTTCTGCAGGCTTGTGCCAAGCCATCCCTCACTACCGCGAGCCTCATTCTTTTAAGCAGCTTAAGCTTGTTGATAAGCAACTTAACCTATAACGGAAGGTTCATACCAAACTGCGCTTCCTTGGTACAACTTCACACTGACATTTGCCGTGTTAAACTAAGGAAATTCGAACTTCTTGCCGCACTGTGCTCCGCTTTTGATTTGCCGAAAGTTACTTTCGTCACCCTAGCTCCCATGGCGCATCAACACCCGGTAGCCACACTGTCCCTGAGTACCGGTGCCTTGGACGTGGTAATCGGCGCTGTTTTGCAGCCACATGTAGGTGTCACGTGGTAGTTCTTAGCGCTTCTCTGCAATTGTCAAATGCCTGCCAAACCTGGGTACAGCAAGTTTGGATCAACACTACAAGCTATTTAGCAAACGATACGTCACTTTCCGCAATTATCAAAATACCTCGCTTTGGCTTCTTTTTATGACCATTTACCACTAAGGTACGTGCTTGGCTCCACCAGCGATCAAAATTCCCACATGGAATCGGGTCACTTAGAGCGTAAAGCCCAGCTTATGCTCGATATATCACTTGCCAAGTCCTACTCCTTCACCTATCTCATTGGCTATGACGATTGTTTCTAATTGCGCATTACCTACCTGCGCTAATCCACGCACTAACCGTTGACACTGTAGCTTCACAGCTATGAGCGAAGGACTTAATATACTTGGCAATATAGCCTAGCTAGCCATACCGCAGACAGACGTCGTTCAGCATGTCTACTAACCTTTCTTCTTTAAATCAAAACAACGTTGCATAGACTATCTTCGGCTCGTATTACATAAAGCACTCAATCACGTGCAGCATCTGCTACCCAGTTAATCCGGGTACTACCCTCTCTGTCCTCTGCGTCCACGACATACCACGGACGCCATGGAACTTCAACTTTGTGATGTTACCCCATAACCTACTGAAACGCCGTTCCGCTAATTTACTTCACAACTGCTGGTTCCCAGCATAGCTTTTTCTTAACCCCAGCTTCTCTTCAACTACGGCATTTGACCCCATACACTACCACGCCTCCACTTAACTGACTGCACCGCTGTATATATGTCTTATCTCGCAACCTTGAGTGGCTTCTGCTGCGCAGTTAACCCGTCTCCTACCCTCACTGATTTCTGCTTCGAACTGACGTACCGGTGCTACCGAAGAGCAAAACACTTGTGTGGGCTAGTTAACCTATTGAAATGCCTTTGCGTCATTTTCGTCCACAGCTGTTGGTTCATAGAATAGCTTATTCAGCAACTCTATCATCGCTTCACCTACGCTAATTGACCCAATAGCTTACCCCACTATGATTTAACTAAATGCGCCGCAGTCCATTTTCCATTAAGTTCCCAACCAAGAGCGGCGTCTGCTACGTAGTTAAGTTGGCTCTTACCCTTACTGGCAGTGCGTCCAATTGACATGGTCAAAGTAAGTAACGCTTTTCCTGTGAGACTGTTCTTCCTTCACCACCCACCCGCATACCGTGTCTTCTTTCGTTAGTTGCCCTGTCCCACAGATACTGACACCAGGTTTCACTTTACCGTTAGTCCTTTTGCAACGTCAATATAAGCATGTACACACATACGCATAATGTCATAGTTAGGCTATACACCAAAAGGTAGGTTAACAGTTCTGAGGCCACCAGGTCGCCAGCTTTCTGCACTCTCTCCCTTACTTATAAAATAGTTCCTTGCTCTGACATTTTCCACTCTACCCAAGGCCAAGCCCCGCATAGGAGGGTTGAATAAACGTACCTTGATCATTGTAGCATGCTAAAGTTCTTCAAGGTATTCCTCGATACCCCAATGGCATAGGTGTGTAGCCAGTGCCAACATCTCGGGCATTCTGTCTCCTGGATCCGTGTCTTTAAATGATTTAAACAATTGAATGCAAATACTTATTACCATCATGACACCAACTCAACTAATCATCATCGTCCTGCAAGTCTATCACTTACGCGCAAAGGCAGGGCTTTATGCTCTCGCCGCCTAGCCAGTGGATCATCATTATTTCATCTGCTTGGCGTCATCATTCTATATACGCATTACCTAACTTGGCAGCGTGGTCTGACATAAATTCTATGACCATTAGGTGTTAACTTTTTATGATTTATACTATTGCTTTTTGACATATATGTACTCGGAGGGAATGCAGTGCACCTTCCGAACTAATTCTTCTACGGATATGAACAACTGCGTTTGGGTGCCTTGCACCTCCAGCACATCATCACAAAAAAGCGTTTTAGCTATTTGCCAGATATATAGTTACTTGCGATACAATGGACAGTAGCTTGCTTCCTTTGCAATATCCCCATATTTGTCAACTTGGCGCAATTATAACATGGCTACCTTGCGGAACTTGCCATTGTGTTCCGCCGAAGCTCTTATGTTTTTCAGATGAATATTGGCTGTGAACTTTGCAAATTCATGAATCTCGATTAATCCGAAGAACACAAGCATTTTGATGGATTTTGTTCACTAAATTGAAAGCTAAGAATCATCTTACCAAATCCCCAAGTGCAATTTAACTCTATGCAAGCCTTCTACTTAACTACAGTTGTTATTACTGTTGCATCTGCCTGCTAAACCCACCTGTACCTGCGTTATCTGCTCGGACAATTATAAGGCACATACATATTCGACCTTCGTTACGCTGAGTTGCGTGCTCAGCTGCACGACATTATATTCTACGTAGCTCTAATCCGACCCGTGCCGCCAGATCTAAGCGAGAGTGGTGTACTCTGACTAAGCATCCGGATTGCGAGTAGCTGTGCAAAAATTAGGTCATACAGCAAAACTGCTAGTGGAGCATTGCTTTTTAACATGTAGTCCATGGCAGTGCATCAGGACGTGCTGTGTTTTCGCATGGCAAGTGTTTTTCATATTAAAAGCCGAACACGTCCGCTTAAAAAGGCGACGTGATGGATGTGACTAACTACAAAAATAAAAAAATACCTACTTATATACACCGGCAAACCTCCACATAACCGAATTTTATGCGCTCAAGAGCACATGGACGGAATCTCACACTTACGTCTAGCAGTGTTTATTAAGCATACTGTCGAGTTTCTACGCCCTCGAAATAAAGTAGGTCAATAGTAACTATCCGAACCTCCACCTAATACGTTCGCAGCGGAAACACTTATAGATTTTTCAGCTAATGCATCAGCGCCACTCTCAATCAGCAGGCTTAGCCTAGTCTGCAAAAGCACCAGACGCCGGCAGTTCGACCTTCTGTTTATCGTAGTGGTCCACCTTCCAGCGGACCCCTGCCAGCTTTCGCCCGTTTGACTTCAGGATGCCAGCAGCTAGTGCCACTTCGCTATGGGAGACAGCCACGGACCTGAACGATTGACAGTGGACTGTGATATAGCCAAACACATGTTCCACTGCCATGCCAGTCACTAACTGTGCAGAAGACAATGGCTAGGCTCAGGAGCTAGGAGTATCGGCATAGCGCCAAGGTACGGCATAGGACTAGAACCTTTACGGCCAGGTGTAACAATAGTGATGCTTATGAGTGGCGACAATGAATTAGCTAAAGTATGACAAAATACTCACTACTCATCAGTACTTATAGATGTTACTTTGTATCAGCGTCACAGTTGTATCATACTCCAATGAGCATTCTCGTCATTTTTGCAAGCTTTCTGTAGTACAATAATTGCCATTTATCCAAACATGCATTCTATGAACACGTGGCGCCGTCGTATGGTGTTTATACGCTTTAATGGTTTCTGTGGCTCTGACGAGCACTTCATCACGCCGGTGCGGGTGTGTCTAGTTCTAACGATAATAAAACTACTTCTTTAATTGTACGATGTGTCTTATGTGTTCACAACGCTGTCTCCCTTCACTTCTCTGGGTTCAGGAGCTCTCCGCTAAATCCAACACTGTTAACAAATTAGCAGCCATAGACGCCGCGCAAGCAAACAGTGCGGAGGTTGGTCTACTACGCAGGTCTCCATGATTGGACCTATTAATTCTTCCGTTGATACCAGCAAACAGAAACGTAGTGTGTGACTTACATCTGGTTGGGTCGTGCCCAGCCCTTTTACGCGGGTTTTGACAGAAAGTGTTTGGTTTGTCGCGCAATTTCTCTCACCCATGCGACGGTGCGGCCGTTAAAATCGTGCCCACACGATTCCTAGTGCGTATTGTCACTTAAGACTGCCGTACTTGGGTGGCTGCTTACGTTCCAGGTCAACGCGTGAATGTACACATGAATACGAGAAGCCCAATATGTGCGTTTCCAAAGGCAGGTGCACATTTTCACCACGCACACGTCATCTTTGTAGATGCAATGTCGCCCTCGTACTGCCCTGTATATTTACTGGGCTGAGTCACTTGGTGGACTAGATAGACTGAGGCCGTTCTTCTCGCTATTTGTTCTTCAGATGCCTTCGCGAAGCATGTTGTTAAACGCCGGGTGGTATTGGATTGCGCCCTTGATATGGTGACCACGGATTGTGGGTCAGAGTTTTCATCCACGTTCGCTTGTTGCTTAAAAGCTTAGGTTGCTGTCATGTTCAAAAGACGGCGTATCACCAGGCTGCTATCGACGCGGCAGTGCGTTTCCCCGCCCATCGGTGACAGCGCTACATGAGCACGCAGATCGTTTATGGTCCAAAAAGTTTCATTCATCCTCCTAGGCTTTGGCAACACGCTTAAGACCGATTTCCATGCAAAATGAGCGCAGGTAATCTGCTGCTCCACGCTGCATTTTCCTAACAGCTGGTCGCACTGGCATCGTCCATATCACCTTTTGACTGAGAAGTTCCAATATGGGTATAATTTAACAGATGCGGGAGCTACGTGCGCCAGCTTTATGGTTGCAAGCGAAACCAGTGAACGTTGCAGAAGACTGCATGCTCACAAGTACATCCTTCGGTAGACGGTGTTCGACAACATCTGTTGTCGATTACATCGGACAAGTTACCCTAACTAACCTAACAAGTAAGACATTTATATCCGAGCGCAGTGGTAGACGCGAAATCACAAACGCCGCTTGTCTAAGACTAGCCAATATAAAAGAAACTATCTGGCTTCCATCCAATAAGAATGCTTCGTAGGTCGTTACAACTAACCGCGACGGGTTTCAACCTATTAACTCTTCAAACCGGAAGAGGATAAATAACTGAAGATTTTTTGTTGACTACGCGTGGCAACCCTGCGCCTGCATGGTCATATTAAGCGTACAAATTGTGACCAGTTGTAGTACGATAATATAATAAGATAGCCACATAATATTTTAGATGATTGAGTGTATGTGTGCATGTGTCACTCAGTAGGCGCTACCGTCTGTGGCTGTCCACAGTGACAAACAACTAGGAAACCGGATGCCGCTAACAATCTACTAGTGTATAGTTGTGTTTATAAGCTTGTATATGCTTTTATGCACTTTGCTAGCGTCTCCGGTGCTAAAAGAACGCTTGATGTTTGTGGACTTGAGGCTATGGTCCGGGTAAGCAAAAGCGTTACTTTAGTTGGTAGCTAGTCACAACCGCCATCTCAAAGTGTTGTTTAACAGATATTTGTAGAGGTTTATGGGAAGACCTTTTGTCAGAGAAAACCCACGGCGTCTTGGAACGCTGCCGCAGAAATATTTGCTGGAAAGGGGGAAACCCAAACACCCAACTAGCCCTAGGATAATGTTGCTCGGCTACCCAACCAACAACAGTACGCAGGCATTAGCCGCCCGACATCTTCAAAACCCCACTACGTCTTGGAAACTGCCTCCGAACTACTTATTGGCGAGGGGCAAACCCAAAGCATATCGCTGGCAACATGATGAGTTTGTTCGGCTAGCTAGCTAATCCCGGTCTGCAAGTATGAACTTCTCAAGATCTTTTGAACCAAGCCTGTCACCTCGCACAATGAAAAGCCGTAGTCGGAAGCTTTGTAAGCCATGGGGCCTTTTTGACTATGCACTGTGCAAATAAGTAAAGAAATACCTTTTGCACGACAAAGTGAGGCATTCTCATATTACTGCATTGGTATACACAACTGCATAATGTGCAGATTCAAAAGCTGATATATCGCAGATGCAATAACGTATGTGAGCCAATATTGCCTAAAGAAGTAGAGAAGTTCATCTTATGACATAAAGAGGCACGTCTACGCATGTATAACCAGGGCTGCACAGGCGTAATCGTTCGCAGTGAATAAGTAAAAATAGATGTCACGGAGATCCTTGAAGCAAATTATGTGTTTGTGGGAACTAGTCCGAATACTTTGTGATCAAAATGCGCATAAAGTGACTGGTGCCTGAGGGACAATTTGCATAAATGCTTTAAGAATATTGGCAAGTCAATGAATAAACATGACACCTAGACTGATGAGAGTGGATAGCCGGACAGAATATGTGGACTGAGGTGTCAGTTGACTAGCCAATGCGTGGTAGGAAGCAGTGACTTTATTCAGTATCGAGTCAATCTGCCATGTTGCAAAGTTTTTAAACATACATTTGTGGCCTCTGTAGGCGGTACGCTTGCCATGCCCTAACCAAGGACTTCCTGAAACACGACCGACGAGCACGGTTTGACCAGCGATATGACAGTAGGGCGGCTGCCTGCTGATCCATTAAATAAATGTATAAATAATTTCTCCTCGAATAGTATGAGGCGAAGCAAATCAGGCATTATTCTCAGTCATGCTTCGTCAATTTATTTCCCTTGGCCGCGTGGTTGGCTTCGTTAGAATCGACGGCGATTAATTGGAGCTGCCTTTGCCTGATGACTTGGGTAACTTGTATCTTAAACAATTTGCTTTTTGTGTTCCTTTGAGGCACTACTTTAGCGGTTTTATTGAATTGGTGGTGAGGTGGGCGTCAATGATAAGCCTTTGCACGCAGCTTTTGTGGATAAAAATAACCATGCACTGCTATACACGACAGAACAGCGTAACGGTTTGTACAATTTGCATGTAGTTACCCGCTTTTGATTAAGTAGTTTTTGAAAACAAATAGCTCAAATGCGTCCTAGAAAACACTCACAAAAATAGCCAGCATAATAATTTATTTCACATAGTCTTCTATGCATATCATTCATAAGTTCATAACAACGTGTTGTGTATAAGATTTTCGGCGTTCTCATCTCTACATACTACCAGCCTCCGCTTTAGACAACTGGTCCTCATAAGCACCAACTTTGCCAATCGCCAAATCAACGGGCAGTCTGAGGTGAAAGCTTGTCGGTTCTCCCTTGGCCTGATTCGTTTCTTTTGTTAACTTAAGCACCATTTCGCAGCAGGTGTTTGGGTGTGAGTTTGCTGCTCTTAAGCGCATCGTTAAGCAGCGACAAAGGTTAATGATCAGCCGAATATTTATCTGGGTTAGACAGTTTTTCTGAAGCTTGACAAGCATGCTTCAACAACTTGCACAAATACGCCTTGCACAGCAATCAATATATACTAAATAACAAGTGGCACTGCAGGCTCCGATTTTCGAGGTGCCCCTCTTTGAGGCAAGCGCTCATGCATTTCTACAAGACACGGCTTGCTATACAAACCACAATTCGCATATCATTTAGGACATCAAAGGCTTCCTATGTTCAATCGCCTAGTTATTATTTACGGTTTGTTTTATAATTCTATGTACTTTTTGGGTACAATCTCTTATCTTCGTCTCAAAACTCGTCTGCTTTGTAAGCTACCACGCTGACGTTTTTCTCCTGTCCCTCGCTTCATATGTCCAACGTTATTTTAGTCCATTGAATTAATTCCGCTGGGTCCGACTTAAATTGCCTTCTACTATTTTTGCTTTATTGAACGCATCGTCCAGAAGTAGTATATGCTAGTCCTACATGCCTTGCTAGGATCAAATACTTTGCAGCACGAGAAGCCCTATCTACACACGCAGTGATGCTATCTTGACCACTTCTACATAAAATCCTATGACATCTTGCTTCAATAACTCGTCCAGGTCCACTACTGACCGCTCACTACCCAAAATGCAATGGTTCTGTACCGTTTTTACAAAACGGACTGACCGACGCCGCGCGATGAAGCTCACTTGACTTGCAGCTTCTGACATTTACTTCACATTATCCGTTTCCTTGTCTATTAGGCTTTGCTGCAAATTGTCATCCATCCTTCTACCGGCTTTCCGTTACTTAATTTGCCTTTGATGACTACATCTTCTGACCCTCTGTGACTTAAATGTCTACGCCGTGCCACACAGTTGCACAGAATTAACTTGGTTTTATCGGTGAAGGTAGTGCTAACATCGTCTCCCAGCACACCAAGTTCAAGCTCAAACAGGAATCATGTCTAAACATTTGTTCTTTCCATAGAGTACATCAACCTTCTCAGGTTGTAGTATACAAAACAGGGCGATTTTATTTGATTCTCGTTACCTCCCTTCTTGGTTGTCTTCTCTTTGTCTATGCGTTATTGCTATACCTTTAGGTTCAAATATACCGATGTTATTAGACCAACGTAATTGCTATGGGTGTGAATGACAAAGGCTGGTCTGCCATGCATAATTTCACTCGGGTTATTCACCTATTTGCGATGGTGATCATATTCTTGCCGCCAGTCTAAGTAAGACAACAGAACTCACCGCACATGCGCTGCAGTAACGTCATACATGGAAGGCACCACGCATAAATAACATGCAGGACGGCGGAAGGACGCAAATTCGCAGTGGGAGGCACAAAAATGGGCCGTTCTTGCTAAACTGCCGGTTGCCCATCTCTGGGACACAACAATTCGGCCCGAGTGCGAGGCTCGACTGCGCAAAACCAAGACTTAATTTCACTCTAATTACCCGTGCTAAATCATGTTTAATAGCAGACAAGAATTCACCGCGTTGTTATATTAGGTACTTAATCTACTCTGTCCTTAACTATGTTCCAACTGAGCAATCGCAGAAAACCATTTAACCATTAAGCAAAATTCACTATTAAACAGAAGGATATCACCATAGTTACCCATACGTATCGTAGTTAGGTTTTCGCAATACGTGCAGTCCAACTTCTCTAGCATATACGTTATATATATTATACACAACCTGTAGTACAGATATTGTGCTATGGGAATCATGGCTGAATAGGAAAACAATATGAATAATAAGAAAAGAGCAACAAGAACTGCTTTTTGTCCATTTTGCCACTCACAGTTTATGACCTTATTTTCAGTTTGTTCATCTTTTAGGGGGAAGAAGAAGGGACACCGCAACCAACCGATGCACACGTCCGCTATTGACTTCGATCATGGGCCATGGCTTCCAAGGGCTTCAACCAGCAAGTATCCGCATCTCTCGGACCCCAACCAGGTAGTCGACAACAACCGACCGAGGCCAACTGTTTCGTCAGCTTTTTCATGCGGCTTCTCCATGTTGTAGGCTGTCCACCAGACCGTCTCTTCTAGCCCTGTCCAGCAAGTGCAAACAACGCACCACGAACTTACGCTGGACAGGCATGCGCAATACGTGTCCCAACCACCGCAGTTGATGCAGTGAGATGAGCTCCTCGAGCGAGTGGCTTCCACGTCCCAAGACACGCTGTCTAACTTCCACATTGCTTACGTGGTGCTGCCACCACACACGGGCAATGGACCGCGTACAGCAGTGCTCGAAGACGGATAGCCTGCGCAAGTCATCTTTACGTTTGGGCCAGGTCTCACATCCGCAGAACAGTACAGCACGAACAGTTGCACAATAGACCCGCCCTTTGATGGAGAGACGAATGTCGTGGCAACGCCACCAATGACTTAGACTAGAAAAAGCGAGGCCTGCTCTCGAGATGCGCACCGAAATCTCGTCTCCAACGGCCCCGACAACAGTGATACAAATTCCCAATTAGACAAAACTCTCCACAAACTAGTGTCACACCAGCAAGCGTAAGTGCACGCAGAAGCACCTGCCAGTCTTCGAAGAGAGTTTTGCGTTTGTATGGCGAAATGTACATACCGTACGGTACAAATTACTCAATTTTGCCACTTACTGGTGCAGTGTTTCATCAATCATAAACGCTTGCGATCTTATTATCATGCTTATAAATGCATGAATTGAACCACTGAGCCTATGCCTTTATCCGTACCATGACGCCGCGATTGCATGACAGTAGTTCATATATAAAACTTAAGAACATTTCGTTTGTTTATTTTATAAATTACTAATACGATTGCAACGTAATTGTACATGGTTTATCCATTTATTAATACTAGCACTGGCATGCTTCGCTATTGATTTCATTGTTTGCTCCACTTGAATACAATTGAATTGTTTACCGAATTACGTGACTTGCAACCTTGAGTCATTAACTGCTCTCCATAAGTAACTGGTTATTTAACTACAATTCTGGAAAATCATTGCTTATCTCAGAGTATCTAAGGTAGCAACAATGCGCCTTCCGCAGAAAAAGACCTTTTTATTCGCAATGCAAAATCAGTTGTAGCAAGCCGACTGCTGTGTATCAGAAAAAAAATTAACATGCAAAATTGTATAAAGCTAAAAAATGAGATCGTGGTTGGAGGAGGAGGCTAAGAGGGATGGGGTGGAACAAAGAAACTCACAGCACGAACGCCATTGAGATCGGCTCCTAGCGATATCCGCAAGTGTGTCCAGCCAAACGTGTTCATCGTCTTTCGGACCCCAACCAGAGAGCCGAGACGCTCCAACCAAGGCCAGCTTCGAAGTGAGGGCCTTCGCTCCTCTCGACCAAGTCATCGCTTGGCCACCCCTCCTCTTCTTCCATCCACACCCCCGGTGCGCAAACAACACACGTCGCGGGAGTCGGTGGGCTGGCATGCGTAACACATGGCCCAGCCAGCGGAGCCTGATGCGTGAAATAACGGCAGTGAGCGGCTCATTTCCTTTGCCTGTGCCGTAAACAAGGCGTCGAACACGCTCGTTGCTCACGCGGTGTTCCCACCATATGTGAGCTAGATTACGAACGCACCGGTGGTCGAACGTAACTAACCTCTTCAGGTCCGCTCCTTTAAGCGGCCAGATTTCACAACCGTACAGTAGGGTCGAACGTACTGCTGCATTGTACACTCCACCCTTCAAGGCAAGAGTGATGTCGCGCCGGCGCCACAAGTGGCGAAGGTTAACAAAAGCGCCCCGAGCTTCGGCTATACGATTGGTGAATTCATCTTCAATCCCAGGGGCGCTAATACAACTTCCCAGGTAGTTGAATTTTTGAACGACTTCTAGCTGATCCCCACCAAGGGTCAGCTCAGGAGGCGATCCCTGCCAATCTTGGAGGAACGCTTTGCACTTCGAGGGTGCGAAGCAAAGCCCGAAGTGACGGACAGCCAGTGCTAATCTGTCCAGTTCCGCTTGGCACGTTTGTGATCTGCCACAGATCAGGGCAATATCATCAGCATACTCTAAGTCAAAAAGTCGTTCTCCTGGGTGTAGCTCCACACCTTCCAAGTCGTGTCCTGTGAAGGCGATTTTCATGACTTCATCAACAGCGAAGATGAAGAGAAAAGTTGAAAGCGGGCATCCTTGTCTCACTCCGCTGGAGATAATAAAGGGCAACGACAACTTGCCGTAAGCCTTCACTCTGCCCGAGCGACGAGCATATAATGCTCGGATAATATTCAAATATTTCTCAGGTACACCTTTCCTGGGTAGACAGTCCCAAAGTGCATGCCTATCCACCGAATCGAATGCACCTTTGATATCCAGGAACACGACCACGGTAGGCCGCCAATATAGGTGACGGTGCTCCAACAACTGACGCAAAGTAAACATGTGGTCAATGCAACAACGACCATGACGAAATCCAGCTTGCTCTTCACGAATCTGGCTTTCAGGAGTGCCAGTCAGTCTGTGAAGGATGACAGAGGCCAGCAATTTGGAGGCGCTGCAGATCAGACTGTTTCCTCTATGGCTGCCGCATTCCGATCGTGAGCCTCCTTTGAAAATTGGGACTATGATGGAGCGGCTCCAATCGGTTGGGACAGTTTCCTGCTCCCACAGTTTGACTAGTAACTCGTGTAAATCATCCACAAGAGCAGATCCCCCGAATTTGAAGTGGGCTGGAGGAAGGTCATCAGGTCCCGCGGCTTTGTTCAACTTCAACAGTTTGATCTTACTTTCGACTTCTGAACGAGAGGGTGGATCCAAAGGAACAGCCCACGGAGCAGGGCAATCACTGGTCGGCGAGAAAACTAACAATTCCGACCGATTACACTGCCTTTCAAAGTGCTCAGCCCAACGCTCTAAGCGTTTTGATAAGTTGTGGATAGGCTGTCCACTCACGTCACGTATAGTTTCACTAACACCAGGTCTCCTGCTGCCCGTTTCCCGTATCAGACGGAATAATGCACGACGGTTACCAGGGGCAGCGGCCATTTCCATCTCAGTTGCACGACAAGACCACCAGTATTCGCGGTCTCTCCTCAGGCTAGCACGGTGTTTCGCCTGGAGCTTTTTGCGAGTTTCATTGTGCTCGCTTCCAGCCGGAATATGCCGGCGAGCATCTGTAAGTTCCAGAGACTGCGAAGAGACCCAATGTCCATGTTGGTGATTAGACATACCACATGAGGATTTGCCTGCTGCTAGTAAGGCCTGTTGCATATGAGACCAGTGAGCATCAATTGCATCCAGTGAGCGTTTATCCAACTCGGATGACAGTGTAATTTGATAGGCATTCATAACAGCTGGCTTCGCCAGTCTGCCGGTGTCAATGCGCTCACAACATCGTCGCCGGCGTCCGCCAAAGAGCATCCGCATGTCAGCACCTACAAGTGCGTGATCGGTGTCAACATCTGTGCTCCAAATCGAGCGACAGTTCTGGATGCAGCCTCGCCATCGGTAACTTATTGCAACTTTATCGATTTGCGTCCAAGGCTGGTTCGAGGCTGGTGGGCACCAAGTCACCCTCCGACTGGTGCTGTTTCGGAAACTAGTGCTCGCAGGAAATAAGAGAGCATCCTCACCCAAATGAAGTAACCTCTCACCGTTATCCGTACGGAAGCCTACACCATGTTGGCCGCCCAGATGCAGCTCATCTGCGGATAATTTTCCAACTTTAGCTTTCAGATCCTCGGCCAGCACTACAGTGTCAGAGCTTCTTCTGTGGTGAAAGAGTTCGTTCATTTGGCGATAGAAGTCGTCTTTTACCGAATCATCGCTCCAGGGGATCGCAGAGTGAGTACAGAGCTCCAGTCTTGCAGGCGGGTTTTCGATAAGCAGCAGATATCGATTGAGGTGGTCTCTAATGTGCGGGCAAGTGCTGCCTGTTGACCGATCTGAAGCAATGTGCGAACATTGAGGCATGCCATTCTGAAGGAGAATCGAGAGCTCCAACTGGAAGCCGATGAACTGGAATGGGCCGCTTGGTTGGACATGGGTCTGTTGACAGTGCAGGAATGATGCTCTGCGTTCAGCTGTGAGTTGAAACTAAAAGACAAGCGACTATTAAAGCAAGGTGGGGGTGCGCCGAGAATTGGGGGGTTGAAAACAGGGGGGATAAAATTGTTGCTGGAACGGTGAAAAAGCGCAAGAAGGCGGATAAGAAGATGGGAAGGCTTGCGCAGTAGCATCCAAAAATGCTTTCTTCAGTCGTACAGCCGGGGTTATTCGTGGTGTCGATAGGGAAAGGTATGTAGAAATTTACCGGTTGCATGCGGTTGATTTCTGCATTGACCTTCGAGGCTGATATGCAGACTTATCTATGGGTCCAGGGTTGAGTGTTCGCAGATAATCCGTTATATCCATGTGGATAGTGCCGTCCAATTTATCAGGCTCTTTATTATGATGTCTTTGTACCTCGCAGTAAGCGGATGCAGGAGAAATATCACTGCAACGGAGTTTTCATGTTTCCGCAACCAAATGAAAGTTCTGTGTAGTGCGATACCCCTGCATACGTTTCACGAGCAGAGACACTTGTTGAGAGAGTTGTATACACCGTCTAAAAACTGCATAACGTATAAGCTTTACATATTTTGTAAGTCTAACAGCGCAGAATCCGTAAGTCGGAGAAGGTAAAAGGAAAAGCGGACAAAATTCCCTTGATATACACAATGTTAGCAAGGGTGTAGACAAAGGTGCTGAGGGTTAATCAACTTGGCTGGGGAGCACCGCCAGTGAGCTTGATTAACAATTGTAAATTGTAAATTGTAAATTTCTAATGCACAAGCCTTATAGCACAACTAGGTAGCTATGACGAAGCTGAGCTCTATTAAGTGGTGCGTTCTAAAGATGTAAAATGGTACCCTTTTGTGTTCCATGGGCGAACGCAACCATGTGCAATAATAAAGACGTCGGTAGCAGAACGGTATACGGATAGGTTGGATCAGGTTACTTAATAGACTAACCGCATCAAAACAACCGCACTGCGATGGTGTAACCTGTTGTACACTGCTTCTAATAAGTTCCGATGTCAGGATTATGGTAAACAGTTTCAAAAACACAAATGCTTTTATCATGTTCCTCCTTCAAGAAGGACTTGCTGTTGGTAAATAAATAAACAAATGAGCTTCCTTCTCGAAAAAGCGAGGCACGCCTGTTCCGGCATGATCACAGTTACATCGTAAATTACCGGAATTTTACAGCGGTTAATTACGAGTAGAAGAATTATCCCATGTTGACACAATACTGGACTGCAATATTACAGGATTGGAAATTTGCCTCGGATACTAGGGAAACATTCATATTCCAATGGGGAGTTTCATTTGGAAAAGCACACATGCAATTATTGGACACACAAAGTGGCAATTACGTAGAGAATGTAGTGCACGTAACAGCAGGTATTACTAGATAAGCCGCATGTCATGGTGTCGCACCTGAGGCGCTTTTAGGCACAGTTTAACTATTACATCTGGTATAAAACGTTGTACTTACAAAGTGTCAAGTTCAGTCAAATTGTTTAGCACACTCTCTTA
The DNA here is from genome assembly GCA_944474145.2 of Dicrocoelium dendriticum. Classification (NCBI taxonomy): domain Eukaryota; kingdom Metazoa; phylum Platyhelminthes; class Trematoda; order Plagiorchiida; family Dicrocoeliidae; genus Dicrocoelium; species Dicrocoelium dendriticum. The sequence continues at coordinate 109,878,470 of OX104069.1, forward strand.
ACTGCTGAAGTCTAATGTCCATGCTCGTGAATTGCGTGTATACTTACTGATCAGATTTATGAAATCCTGCATCGTTAAAATCTTCCGAGCTAATTACGTACACATTATCACAAAGCAGCAAATGTGGTTATCCCTAGAGAGTCCGAGACTATAATAAAACTATAACGATATGTGACTTATTGTGCTATACGCCAACTAGCGCCAATTTTTATCAAGGTACCAATGCAATCAGGTTGTTCAGCTTAGTGCACTTGAGCTAATTGCATATGAACTTCTCTATGGTTTGCACATTTAACCCGCATGGATAACTACTTCATACATGAGTAAAAAGGCATCAAATTAATCTGGCCTTATTAGTCTGATATCCTGGTATCTGCACGCGTACCACGTCATGGAATGATAATCAACAATTTCACCAACCACATACAACCCATCACACAAGGCTGATGTAACGGATATAGCTGTTATGCAGGTTGCGTGTCGCTAAGCCAACAGTGCAGTGCAAACTACTCACAAGACTAAAATGGTCCATCGTACATGGCAAACTGTTCACTGGGTGATGCATTTCCTGTCAACGAAATGAGCACAGTTGATGGTGGGTGTGTGCATTCACTAACGCCTTCAGCAACGCTGAACGCATTTCACGCGCAGGAGCAGTAAACCCCTCATAGGTACCTACATCAAATACGAATATATGGCTACACAATTCGTCCCACACACACCACATCAGCAGGACTAAATGCATGTAAAGCACAACGACCTATACCATCGCACCACACCGCCGTTGATTTTACATGGTTAGTCAAATAACCAGAACTTGGTACAACCTTTCTGTGTTCACCTATGTTTTTTGGCTTTATATGGTTTTCATACGCTAGTTTGCAATGATTATTATATACTTTGACAGCTTCTTGGATACCAACGCGTACAATAGGGGCGTTGAACTCTTTGTATAGTTTGCCCCTTGTTTCCTTCCAGACCTGGTAAGCCGCAGTTTGCGCAGATATCTTTAACCATCAGCAAATCTTATAAAGTTTATGATTAATTTGTTCGCCAGTTGTTGCTGTCCATGGTTTATGCCTTGCGTAGTAAACAGCGGCCATCGGCTGTGCACCAGGTAGAACCGCTTTTATTGTGCTTTTTTCATCCCAGCTTGCGATTGCCACATTCAATTTCTTGCTAAAGCCAGTGTTAACCGGTAGACGACATGACAGTTCCCTGCGGCAATGCCTCCAGATACCGAGCTGCAGCTTCCTAGTTCATTAATGTGAACTCCGGCAGTTAGTTGTAAACCGCAATGTTTGCGTCCTTGGCCAGGTGTAATGGAGGGGAAGTGTACGAAGTCATATTTGCCAGCCTGCTTGTTGAAAATTACTCCGTGTCCAAGCCGCATACAGAGCGATGTATGCTGGCTGCAGTCGCTGATACATTGGACGTAGGTCGTTCAATGCTGTATACCACATGAAGCTCGATACTTGCCTTCCGATTATCGACTCGTCCAATAACGCTATTGAATCGGTAAGCGCACCATTAATCTCTCCTCCACCGCCGGCTGATTATCGGTTCGTTGAATTTTAGGCTGTTAAGCTGTGCGTAGTGCAGCAGTTGTCTGCTTTGAAGTTCAAACCAGACGTTAGCTTTGCATGTGCACCTACGGCTGTAGTGGTTTTCCAGCTCTAGTTGACTATCGCTGAAAACTGTGGCTTGTTCACCGCGGCAAAAAACACACAACCGGATACGTTAAAATCAGGTCCGACGCTAATACGAAAACAGCATATGGCTTCAATCGGGGGGACAAGCGCTGCAACTACGGATGACCGACAATACGGAGGTCGCAGCGAAATGCCTCCGATATCGTCTTTTGTCGGTTTCATATCAGGTACGTCGCGCTCATCCGGGACACCCGTATGGCTTCCCACAATCCAATTCCTCTATTCGGTTATACCATCTTCAAGCAATGAAACACGGGCTCTACCAAATTCGTGTCGCGTATGCCGTGCATTGAAGCACCAGGCAACCTGCTGTTCGCTTATCTTCAGGCCTTGGGAAGAATGGATGAATTGATATAGTGTAAGAAAGGTTGCTCCTAAGTACGAATGAGTTCCAAATTAGCTAAATATTTGAAAAGGTTGCAATGCACATTGGGAGGAAACGTCGTGTGGATGAAGCGGAGTATGTAAAATACTTGAGAAGGTTACTAATTATATTAATGCGACATAAGAAATCTTGTTCGGAAGAAAAGATGTTATGTATATAAATAAATAAATAAATATTTCTTCTCCACAAAGCGAGGCACGCCTTTTGGACATGATCAGCATATTGCAACATTTCACATGATAGCAGAATTAGTAGGACCAACAGCCAGTGTAGTAAAGTTGGAGACAGTAGTGTGCACCAATTTGGCCCAAAAGTTATATGTAATCTATATCCGCAGAATGCGAGATTAAGAGGTAAAATTCAGAGAACTCATGTGGTATGTTGATGAGGAACTAGCCCGATGAGGTCGCGTACACAGTGTTGGTCAGGTTAGTGAAACCTGAGGAAAAAGCTGCAATATTTAAGCATACTGGCATGTCACTAATCAAATATGTAGGCGTGTTCTTGCGATAGCAGGTATATCCACGGTATTTGTAAGTGTGATATCGGTCAAATTGCCAATGTGTAGTAGGGGCGGTGACGTTATTAAGTGGCGGGTCACCTCCACTACGTCGCAGTGTTGTTAAACAGATAGTTGTGGTCTTTTGTAGGAAAAGCGCTTGCCAGACGAAGACACACCACGTCCTGGAACCTCTCCGGCCAGCTCACCATCAAAGATGATGCAGTTGACGCTAGAAGGACTATCTACGAACTCCATAAACGTGAAGAGGACAGTACCGATATCAGTCTCCGTCTCCGGCTAAACAAATAGTGACGGCAACCGGCAGACTTTGGAGCCAACCATGCAATATAAGAAGTTTGTATAAAAGTACCCGTTAATTAGTTAGTAGTAAAAGTGCTATCAATAACCAAAACGCCGGGAAACCTTGAGTCCCGTTTCAACAATTCGGGTGGGGAGTAATTGAATTAGGTGTCCTATTGTTGTCGTCGCGCAAAAACGGAGCTTGCCCTCGCTGGTTAAAATGTTATTTCAGGTCGAGTATATATTCCAAAACAATGCATTTTGAGTTACCAAAACATAAACCACGGTACCTGGATTGTTGCGTCCGAATGTTTGCCCCGCTCGAACGGTGCCGAGATCCGCGTACGGCAGGTATTTTCTTTACTTCAAATGGATGTAGAACGGGATGTTTAAACATCGTCTCGGGCATTCAAGCGTTGGTCTGATTTTATCCAGCTTTTCTGGCTTCAACCGATGGTTTCTACTGAACCACTTTAATGCTTCTTCTCTCAGAAGCTCATGTTTACACACCATATGGAACCTGATTATTCTAAACGAAGTCCCCAGCCTGCCACTATTGAAAGATTCCACGCAATGGGTGTGATCTAAGAATCTTTGTCTTTTGCCTTCGTTATGTTGTCGCACACACCCTTCCCGGTAGCACTAATATTTTATCAGTGTCTTGTAGCCCAAAACAACTGCTTCCTCTGTTCGAACACTGTAGTATGATCCGGATAGTCTCTCGAACCGCTTGGTGTAGTGCACTAGTTCGTGGGCTTTGCTATACAGCCGGCTGCCCACACCCTCAACAAACTGATTGTCGACGCTAACGGTGTATCCGTCGGGGTCGGCGGGACCAACGGCGGTCCCAAAGAACGCACGGGTAGCTGCGGTATTTGAAGCCGTATCGAAGTTGTCATATACCATATACATCACTGTTATATACCCTTCTGCAGCATATGAAACCACAGAAAACGTGTTTCTTATAACTTCCTTTTCATACGGTTTTAGTAGTGTGAATTCCATATGACAGAAGCTTTATACACATCCGCATTTTTCTTCGAAAAACAATACACCAAAATGGTTGTGGCGACTTTGACATCCAATGTTAAGGACGAATGGTCATAGAAATGAGTAATACATGCTTAATTTAACGAACCGACCAAATGAACGGTTATAATGTGTAATCGCCGTTGCTGTAAGGCATTCTTTCTAAAATATATATTTGTAATTTTAAAGACGAAATGGTGTGGAAACCTCTATACCATGGAAGGAACGTATATATAAACCAGACATATATCTATAGGTATGTGTACATGTATAGATATGTATACATATGCATACCTCTAAGTAAATATTACAGGGAGTATGAAGGTTTGATTATGCATATTTGTGTGTATACATAGAAGCGCAACGTAATATACATATATCTACGTGAACATGTATATATGGGTAATTGCATACCATACCTATAAATATATTTATATGTATGTTTACAAGAAGGAATGTAGTGCGTGGCGACAAAATCTCCGGACACTTTACACTTATGCATAAACCTACGAAAATTCTCATTCAAGAACCGGCGTAACGAGGTAGCGAAATTTGCAGGAGCACGATCTTGCTGCAGTATAGCTACATGCATGATTGCAGTTCAGATCAATTGTGGACTGACCTAGTTCATTAACATTGCTTGGTAGGTGAACTGATCCACAGAGGTTTCGAAAAATTGGCCCAATGATTTTTGTGGCTGACATTGCCGCTCACATAATGACGTGCGGTGGGTTGTGGCTAAATTTCTTCACCATGGTATGGATTATGCTTGCATTGTATGTAAACTTTTCTTAATAGTAAGCTGAGATATGCTGCACATTCAGCACTAAACTAGACATTGGGACGACTGATTTTCGTGGAGAATTCCTGGAGAAGATGCTGACAAACTGCCGTTCGATTCTAGTCGATCAATATCAGTCAGTTAGTTGAGCTACATTGTCCTGAAAGCTGATATGCCTACGTTAGCTTTGAGCACCATTTGGTGTGTGAACCTGAGAGTATGCTATTTAGCAGACTTGTTACGGGTCGATTATTTTGAAGATAAGAAAAGTGACTGCTGACGAATTTCCAACTACTCCTGAGGCTGGGCGTCAAGAGCAAGGGGACACCCAGCACAGATCCAGATGCAAACGTTTACTTCTCCAATGCTAATAATGTGTCCTTTTTTAACGCAGGCTTATCGAAATTCTCCTGAAAGTTGTTGGCAACGACAGTCGTCGTTCCTTTTTCATGCTCTCGATCATATACCCAAACAGCAGCTGTGAGCATTTCTTCAATTGTGTAGGGAATTGTGTCGGTCATTTTTCAAAATTATGCCTAAAAATAAAAAGGCCGAAGCCGGGTACATATAGATTATAATTAGTATGAAAAATGTAAAATATTACGTAATAAATGGCAGTACAAATCTGACCAGTTAGAAACAATGACGAGGAAATGTTTGTCCACCTTGTATATATGTATGGAATTACCCTTTTTTATGCATATATTTCTTTAAATATTGATAATTATATGCAGTGATATGTGCGGGCATATATACATGTCGACAATTGTGCGTATATATAAGCTTAATGGAGCCGCCATATATAAGCTGGATCGATTTTATTCCACTTTAGTTGGTTTTCTCTGCCTACCTGACTTATCTATGAACGGCCCACATTGCTTACGCTAACTGTGTCTATCTTCGTTAACTGTGCTGCGTTTATAGCATTTTTGAGTAACATATGGACATTTTGTACTTTCCGCGGATTCGTTGCTAACCAACTTATTTCATATGCTAATTTAGGGAAAGGTATATCTACATAGCCATATTTCTTGACAGATATATTGTATTTGACACCGTCATTTCAAGTGGTTGCCTGATCTTGAATATCCCCGGTTTAGCTGCGCTTGCTGTGCTTGGTGACAATGTGCCTACCTGTCTGTTATCCACTACCACGTCCATACTGGCTCCAGGAGACAGTCCCTCTACTGGCGCAGGCATCCTGTAGCTGACCACAGTGCCAGCGAAATCCGAAACCGGATGCCGCCAACCATATATATATATATATATAATATATATATATATATATAGGGTGTACTCGGAGGTATTATACATGAGGCTCCATGCCGCGGTGGAATCGGCATTCGTGTTCATTCTTCACCGCAGTTAAAGGAACGCAAATGATACCTAAATTAGGTAGTTTTAAGCTGGACAATGGTTATTCTAATCCACTTTTGTTGTTTGGGCACTGTTCAATATTGTGGCATGGAACTGTACAAGTTGAATACGGTGGTGTTGGAAATTTCATTAACTTTGTTACGTTGAAGTAAATGTTTTGAATAACTTGAGGACAGTTTCAAGTTTTAGTTGATTGCTTGCTGGCCAGCTAAATTTATATGTTAATTAAAGTAGGATTTATTTCAGCGCAGCGGTACGCTTCCACAGATGTATGTTACTTTAAAATGTCGTTTGTAATGAACGCACGTAGATCAAGTTCCCAAGTTGGTCTACGCTGAATATACATATCGACAACTTGGGTCCCCGTCTATGAACCAGTAACTCATCCATGCTGGTTCCAGGAGTCGGTTAAATTTTTCTGTATTGGGTGGGATGTATGTTATTTATCCGTGCTTCGATTGAAGAATGGTTTCATATTATCGGTTTTGCAAGGACTACGTTGCAGCGGACGACCTGCAAGTTAATTAATATCAAAAACATCTTAATTGTGTTCGTAATTGCATGAGCGTTTGCCCGCTACGTGATCGAAACGGCTGTCTTATGTATATGCCACCCTGTGTTCTTCCTCCCGTTGTTTCAATTCACTAGCAGTGCGTGTTTAGAACTGTAGGTGGTGCCATGGAAGCCACCTTGTTTCGCTTGTAATTACGAGCATACTGCGACTGTCCGTTGAGGGGAAGGCTGACAGCCGAAGCCTAGTTGAATGTCGCTAACCAGCTGGTACTTAATGGATACCAGAGAATTTCATACAGGTATGGGATCTGTAAAATATCTCAATGTTCGCGAGGAAGTACGCAAGCGATTGTGATTATTCAGGGAAACGGTATAACCAGTAAAGATGTTAGCTGTATTTACCCGGAAGTGTAGGTGGCGCCGCTGTAGTTATTATTTAAGTTACTGAACATGGCACCTAGATTCTTCTGCTATACGAATGCTATCTATATAAATGTTTTAGTTGTGTAAATGTAATTAATCGGCGGACGGCCCAATGTGATAAAAAAACCAATGGAACGAGTTCCCATCCATGAGGCGACAAGGAGAAAACGGCACGCTAGCTGTTAAATGCATCGTTGCTCAATCCAAAGCGAACTGTTCATGCGAATGCTGCGGACGAAAGCGCTGCGTCACGTAAATACAGCAAATCACTGTGTCATTGGTAATTGGTGCATGGGTAAGGTGCAGTAGTTATCGAATAAGGAAAGTGACTAGATGTGACATGTTTCCATTGTAATGTAGTATGAACGGTGTAGGGAGAAGGATGTGCCTCAGATATGACGCCGCATAACTCGCCAGCTTTCTTGTGAAAAAGTATAAGGTGTATGACTTGACGCAGTATTCGGGGTGCTATTGTGCCACGTGGCCAAACCAGTTCCAAGACAACCAGACGAAGGTCACTGCCGGGAACAAGTTGCTGTTTACTCTACATAGGTTACTCTCCTGTATCACTTCCTCAATTCGCGGAACTCCGTCTATCAAATAATCCCCGCGGACTTGGAGATTAGGCTTCCTGCTACCAGCTGCTTGACTGCTATCCGATGAGTACGGCAAGGCTGTACTGCCTACTACCGCAACGGCGACCATTGCCTAAGGACTACAATTGTGCAGGCGCTTCCGCCCAGGTAGAACGGAAATCGAAAACCACGGAGCTGACGATGATCTTCAGTGCAGCAAACGCTGCCGCAACCGGTAAACTGAAGAAAACGGATCTTGCAGAGGTTGAGAAAACCAAGAGTAAGCAAGGTGGCGGTTAATATGGTTCAAATGTGCGTCCGGAAGGTTACATTTGCGAATGACTGTAGGTGGTTTCTATGTCATCCTTAGCGGGCCTGCGGAGTGGCTATGCATTGCATTCGCATATATTATGGACAATAGATAGTGCTGCCACTGATGCCGCACCTGAGACACACACAAGCGCCAGGCCCCATACCTGTGCTTAAGCCGCATCCAATAAATTGAGGATATCAGCATTCTAAGCATTGGTAACGAATATAATGAAACCGCTTTTGGCAATAATGCATCCCCAGTGCAGAAAACCTAACCGGATGCAGGGTAGCGTTGCATGGTCCAACTTGAAGATCGGTGTACATGCACATTGTACCAGAATCATTACCTCATGGTTTCCAACGGACGTGACTCATCGTATTGACACGTTACACTTTGAAATCTACCAACGTAAAATGGAGCATGTTACCTCATATAACGCACGCTATTCTGTGGATGGCTTGTAATCATGAACCTTTAGCGAACCATCGGTCCTTCTAACATGGGACATCATATTGTGTCACCCAGTCACCAACCCACATACCTGCTGTTACCTATATACTGCATCCGACGCAACGTTGCACAGCTGATCCTTCAGAAAATATATTCATCTGAGTAAACATTTACCGCAGGGTTTAGCCAACTTACCGGTTATGTTGCAGGGAAGTCGTGCAACATTAACAAAAAGAGGAGACGATGATGTATCCCTACCGACTGACTGTGATAGCGCGAATAACCAGGGTATATTTGGTAAACTAAATTAATAGCAAATGAACATGGCGTGGAGAGAACATACCGGGATATTTGCTAGCGTAAATAAACCGTTGCTCTTTCCCATTAGTTCCTAAGAAATGACGTCCAAATGGATCCCCTCCGACTTATCCACTGCAGGATTGGTGAACTCAACGTCCGCAGTCATCACCCTTGACACAATCCACGTTATCGTTCTTATTCACGGCGTCCTCCGAATACACACATAGGGTACATTTGTCTCGCTCTATTTCAGGGGGTCCGGAAGTAGCACCTCGTCACAGGGAACTTCATCAGTGAACGCTGGAAGTCTTGCTCCTCAACTTAAAAAATAGACTGCACGCAGTGGCAACCTATCCGTATTGGAGAACTTTGTTCGTCTCAGTACTAGTATAGATTTTGGCCACTGGAGTGTATGTAACTAAGTAAAGTAAAGTCAATTCAGAATACGATATGTGTACACTAATTGGTTAATTTGCAGAATTTACACCACCAATGCGGCACCTGGATGGTGATATTAATTTACATGCTTGGATATAAAATTAGAAAGAAAAGCGAACGGTTACTCCAACAAGCGCTCACGCAACATGTTAGTGACTTTCGCAGTGTCAACAAGCAAACAGGTGAGATAAGGCAAAATAATATTACGATACGATGACATGCAGGAGGATATGTTTTTAAGATTTCAACGAGTAAGAAAGAAAGAGAGGTTTTTGGAAAGACCATTATGAAGTAGATGTAACCGGTCAGTTAGTAGCTTAGAAGCGAAATCACTGCAGGCATCAAGATATCTAGGAATGAGATAATCAACTAACATACCTCTAGACAAGCCGCCTCATCTACAAATGTGATTTATACATCGCACTAATAAGATGTAATTTTTCTGAAGCAACCCAGAGAATTGACCGGAGTGCGGTATATGCAAGGTGGAATAATACAATAGGTCACAGTCCTGAACACTAAGGGACAAGTTAATGAACGCACGTTAAGTCTGAGTGCATAAAAGGTAAGTTTTCTGACTTTGAAACGTTTTACAGACGTGCGCAGACAAAGTATGTTCTGGGTCGCTGGATAAGCTGGGTATGGGATTTTCATACACAGTAAGTGTGAGGGGAAGTCTATGAGAGGCCGAAAATTATAGCGAAGTAGAAACTATTAATCCCCTGCAGTTTGAAGTATACAGCATGGTAACTTGATGTAGACCACTCCACCAGATCTTCCAACCCATTTTGCCATGCTGTGAAATCCTTCTTAATGGGGGGCACATAACGCAGCACAACATCATCAGCATTTTTATACCCTACGAACCTGGTTTGTATAGGCAGATGAATAGCATACATGGAAAATACAATATGTGATAGCATCGATCCCTGTATAACACAACAGTCGGCAAGGATGATAGAGTATTGATTACCGTTCATCTTGGTGAAGTGAGTACGATCTGTAAAATCGTCACGTAATGGAATACACACATCAGGCTTAACTCTAATTTTGGATAGCCGTTTTAGCAATCTTGACCTATCCAGGCTACCAAGCGCATACGAATAATCCAGGAAGCCGCACATATTTACATTTTTAACTAATGCGGTGGCTACAGAATGAACATCATTTGCTACTGCATCCAATATGGAGCGCTGGGTTCTATACGCAAGCTGAATCTGTAAGCAAATTGGTAGATATCACCTTCAGGAGCGTCTGAACGAATCCGCAGAATTAGCAGTCTTTTAAATATGTTTAGGAGCACGAAGGTACATGCAACCAAGCTATAGATTGAGAACAAGTATCTGGTCCTGGATTAATACTGACCGTTCTCCAAATGTCAGGGATGGCAACCGTATTGAGGCAAAAGTTAACGAGATTTGTTAGAAGAAGGGTGAGAGAATCAGCACACCCCTTCAAAGCTAATGGTGTGAGAGCATCCGGACTACAATCTTTGGTAGTTTTTAAGCTGTTTAATATCTTGTGGACGTTACTTTGATCGTAGGAGGAGGCTGGAATTCAGATTATGGAAAAGGTCAGGAAAGATGAGCTTAATGAGGCGGTACTGAATGCCGAATTCAGTTTATCCATATCCTCTTCACCTATCTGGCTGCAAACGCTCTTACCACAAAGCTGCCTCACAAGATCGTGACAGTTATGGTTACCTAGAACAGCTACGATATATAACTGGTTTAGTCCTTTGGTCTCGAATTTAATTGTTGTGGTTGGGCTTTTACACGGGAAGCGTTCTTGCACTTGTAGACCCATTATTTCTTCATTCGAACTCGCTTTAGCAATAGTAAGGAAAAGTTATCTGCTCTCAGACAGATCGTTTTAACTGGGCAACACATGTCAATGCAATAATTAATGTAGTCCGTAAGATGGTCACATTTGAGCGACAGGTCCTCGCCGCTGAATGCCTACAATTCAAATAAAGAAACCATTGCCTGGAGCCTCGTGATATATTCCAAATATCAATTTCGCCGTTTGATAAGCGTTTATGGACGTCTGGTCAGCATTAAAAAATTAGACCTGCCGTAGGAGACTGGACCTAGTTTTAATATGCGTTGGTCTGAGCTACTCAAAGGAGCCCGCTTTTTATGGCAACTAACTGCAGTTTATTATGGAACACAGCGTCCAACTGGGCATTTGGGCATCTGGTCGAAACAGTCACTAAGTCTACCCAGCCAAGTGTCTACAAGAATATCGCACTCTTTGTATTCAAGCCGCCGACAACAACACAGACAGAACAATACGATTTAAGCAGTAGCGTTTAAGAAATTTGGTCTTCAAAAAAAGCTTTAATCCCGATGCAGATGTGGCAGGAGAAGCGTACGCTTTTCCAACGATGACTGCCCTTAGGCCATTTAGGAAATTCGGTTTAAACTCAACTAAATTGCAGCTTATAGAAATCGTTGGGTACGTACGTATGATGGTTGCTTCGTTCCACCAATGTTGAATACTGTAAGTTATAACGCCTCTACCACGAAACTGGGTCTTTCTGGGTGGGCAGACCTGATGGGAACATAAACATCGAATGGATTCACCACATTTTCCACGTCAGCGTGTTAACATCTTTCTTGGTAAAGAAGAATGCCTGTATTAACCTATTCCTTTTGCTGCATAATGACACTAAGCTCACTGATTGGACCATGGAGCGAGCGTACAGTACTGGTACGTATCAGTGGGATTTCTGCTTTGTGGGCAGAGCAACGAATAATGCAAGATTGTCAGCGGATGCTTGCGTTTTCCAAGATAACTATCTGTAATACGTTTGTAATCGTTCCTGACTTTATGGCCGTATTCGATAAGGCAGGGATTTTAAGCCGTAAACCGTAACGTTTTCAACTGGTTGCCGGAGTAGGACACCTTGACCTTGCCAATGACCATGACATTCTCGGTAACATAAGCCTTACAGGACGACAAGGAAACATGGAGGAAGTCCCCGGTTCCCAAGCAGCGACAACATGTTCTTGTCAGTATCTAAACGTAGGGATGATTCAGAGTTCCAGTTCCTGCAGAGCAATTGCACATTGTTGCATGCACCAATAGCAAACCCGCATGAGGAGATTATGCGCTGAAATTTAGGAACTGACATGGTGCTGATGTGCGTTTTCAGTTCCGCAAACATCGGCACCGCCGTTCTCCATCCAAAATGACTGCTGTGAGCCGCTTACAGCTACAAGCACAATTACTTCCGTCGCCTCCGTGAAAGCAATGCTACCTATTAGCTCTGGTATTCATGTATACGCTGTAGAACTAGTCAATACTAGTCCGCGTAGGTGTGGGAAATTAAGCACAGATACCGGAAGGCAATTGGCGTCGGACACAGCGGACTGTTTTCGATGGGTTACAAGAAGACGCGGACCCATAAAGCGCGACAGGAGCGAACACATGAGCGCAATAACTTCCAAGGCAGTCAAGTGTCGTGCAGGTTGTAAGGAAGATTAAAACAAAAGAAAATGTACCATCGGTTAACAATGAAATGATACTTGAACGATAGCAGTTATCTATATAGGCTGAACATAGTAAGCCATCGATTTCAAAAAGGACTGGTGAATCGAGGTTCATGTTGCAAAATCTTGCCAACGACCAATGAGCCAGCGCTCGTGTCAAGTGGAGGCTCGCCAGAAGTCAAGGTCTTCCGGGCCGTTTGTGATTTGTTCTTTATTGTTTGAATAGCAGTGTGCATTTTGGCGAGCCGTTGGAGCAGGCTTTTGGGCTACGAGTTACTGACTAGCCCGGAAAAGGCCGAAAGGACCTCAACCTCCGCTGCTGCCAAACGGCGCGCTTGGGTGTGGTCCCTCTCCAGCCGCACGTGGCCCCGCGCCAAAACGACCCTCCTTCCGCGAAGAACCGACGCTCGTCCTGCGGAGAAACGACCAGCGTTCACGTCCGGGTCCTTAAAATCAGTGCTCGTGTGGGCCAGTCGATCTGAGGGATGGGTTGGGGCACGGAAAGACGAGAAAATATGAAAGCATGCACAGAGGACCCTCACAAGTACAAACTATTTGTCAGTGTGGTCACAGGTTTTGGTCCTTGAATGCTTTTAAACGCTTTTCGGAGGCTTTTGCTATTTCTATGTGTTTTCAACACTTTACCCGACCAAAAACGGGGCAAATATGCAATATATACAAAGCTAAACGTATTTACACCGTATCTAGTCAGGGAAACGAACCGGCTTACGTACCTCCAGAACGCGGCGATTGGTCGTGGGTGGTGGCTGGCTAAATCGGGAAATCTCGAGTACGCTGAAGCTTATAGATCGAGATCGTGATCCGGTGGAAATGCATTAAGATACTTTAAGCTGGTGGGTGTGAGCTTTGACGTCGCACGAAACACTACTAGAAGAAGTGGGCGAGGTGGTTTCTTACCTAAAGGAAGGCCTTAGGCCATCGATGATGACGACTTCTTGTCGTCGACCACGGTCCATCGTGTACGTCATACACGCACGTTGTATCACTTTAACGTGTCCTGTGTACTTCAACTGAAGAGATTGTCTAACACTAATACTAACACTGTCTGCGCGCAGAATTACGCGTGAGCACGTAGACAGCTTCTCAGGCACTAAACTGATGTCTTCTGTCATCAAGCAGCGGGTGGACGTAGCTCAGTCATCTAGTGAGGCAATCCATCGGTGAAACTTCCGTAGTCAAAAGAGGAAGTAATGGGTGCTGGTGTTACTAGCTGTCTGGGCAACCGCAGCGTGCAACCGTAGACTAGCTGCGCTGGTGTTGCATAAAAATCGGTTTTAACAGTGTTTCATAATCCTAGGAGAAGGAAAATGTTTCAGACCATGAAGGATTTGCGTGCATCCGCAGCGCTGAATTCATCTGACAGTGAAAACGCTTCACCATGCTGCTAGTGGCCGGACGATACGTCGTCGTCTTAGATTGGCGACAGCCTACAGCCTTAAGCAACATGGAAAACCCCGACGTGAAATGTGTCGTATGACCGGTGGTCACGATGGCGGGACAACCGTATTGAATTACCCAGCGTTCCAGAAAAATCTGGTTGCAGTTTCCGAGGAGCATTTTGGGACATGAACGGCCGCAGGCCATCTAGTAAGTCGACCGATACAAGTCAGTAGATATACAGAGCATTTGGGCAGCGGCAAAGGACCCACAAACTCGACGTGTACGTGATGAAAACGTGCGTCTGGCGTCAAAACCATGTATAATGTGCTTCTCTTGTGCTTGTGCACCTTCGCGCGTTGACACGGAAGGCAAGCAACTGCCCAAGTACGGACGTCTCAATTAACTTTGCTCCAAACGAATCGTGCGGTTACTAGTTTAACCGATGCACGAACGCCTGGATGAGACAAGCCGTGCAAACTGTCGAACACGGTCTGCCAAAACTCGCGTGGGACGACTGTGCGCGGCGCTCCCATAGATAAATCGCAGAGTATAGTGCCGTCTGCTTATGTCAGCGGAACGGGTCATATGTCCAATGTGGGCGACGTGCGTATTAGATCAACCTCAGCGTCGCTGAGTTACACTGTGGCCATGACTGCCAAGACGACAACGAGCTGGCGTCCGCGGAGATAGCTTGGATGCAGGAACGTGCATCGGCACGGCGTTGTATACTCCTGAGGCATGCCGTATATCGGTCCTAAGCTAAACGATATGGTCAGGTTGGCGCGACTCTCTAGTAGAGTATACATCCGTAGTCTAGCCCAGCAGGTAAGTCAGGGGTTTGTGGTCGGTGAAGACAGCAAAGGCGCTGCCCTCCAAGATGCTTAAAAGTGACGTATCGCTAGATATCCGGCTAGTAGTACTCTACCGAACGGGCTGTAGCGGGATTCAGAAGGTTGTAGGGGTTTGGAGGAAAACGCTAAGTGCCGCCACGTGTCGGCTACCCGTTGCTGTAGAACAGCACCGACTGCCCATTCAGAGTCGTCAGTACTGAGGGTCATTGTGGCGGCTAGACCGTGATGCGCTGTAGAAGCTATGTTGGCAGTACCTATTTCAGCAACTTAAAAGAGGCGCGTGCTGCGGCAAGAAATCCGAATTGCTTGAGTTTCCCAAGAAGAAGATGCTTGTGGGGTTGCAGCAGCGAGGCATATTTGGGTATGAACCGTCGGTGAAAGGTGATCAGCCCATTAAAACTCCGGAGCTGTTTAAATGAATGAGGCTCGAGATAGTGGAAGATGGCTTAAATTTTATCCTGCAGTGGCACGACGCCTGCAGAGGAAATCCGGTGGACAAGGAAGCTTGCCGAGTCGACACAAAACAAACTTTTCTGCTTTGACCATAACCCTGTGTTAAGATTAATGACCAAAAAGTGTTCGTACGTGATGCATGTGCTCTTCTCATGAAGAGCTCGCAATTAAACTGTCGTCGATATAAACGTAAACAAATTCAAAGCCACGACAATCTTGGTCGACGAAGTACTGAAAAGTTTGCGTGGCCTTCTTAAAACTAAATATCATACGCAGCAACTCGAGCAAACCAAATTAAATCTTCACGGCAGTGTTAGCGACGTGCGGGAATTCAGTTGTTTGCGTGGACAAAGTCGAGTTTTTTGAAGGTAGGTTTACGCGCGCGCCTGGCGGTAAGCTCCACTATGTGTATGATCGGGTAGCGATAAGGCGTGGTAACCTTATTCAGGGTTCGATATTCGCCGCAAGGACGCCAGTTCCCCAGGTCCTTCTTTGGGACCAAGTGCAGAGGCGACGCCCATGAGCTGTTGGACGGTCGGATGATACCGAGCTGAAGCATGTGGTCGAATCCAACTGATGCTGCCCGTAGTTTGTCAGGGACAAGCCGTCTTGGTAATGCGCTAACTGGCTGACCAGGCGTGACTATGTGATGAGTGACCTCTGTCGTAAATGGCGGAAGCTGTGCAGCTGGTCGTACCAGTCGCCTGTATTCAGGGAGTAGGTTCGCAATATCTGATGCTATATCGGCTATTCGGAAAACGAGACTGATTGTCGCGCGGTCCGTAACAAAGCCTTCAACCCCTAGGTTAGTATGGTCGTCTAAAATTCCGTGTCGGAGGAAATCTATACTGATAATTGCGAAGGGTACAGCCGCAACCAGGAAGACCCACTGAAAATCGACGAAGGTTGAGATCCAAGTTCATCGGGCACTGACCGAATGAAGCTAGCAGAGAAGCGTTGGCGGTACGCAAATTGTACTTAGGCTCTGAGTGCTTGTCGTTAGCGGTCGCTGAGATAACGCTGACTTACGCTGCCGTGTTGATGAATAACGTCATGGAAGAACGCCGATCATTAACATAAAGCAGGCGATTTGCTTGGTTATTGTCTGATACCTTTGTCCTGCTAGTATGCGGACCATTCGCTTTCCCCGAAATCAGCTGAGTCGTAACTAATGAGGGGAGCCCAACAACGTTTAACGCTTATATTATATTGGTGGTTATATAAACATACTTCTTCTATGGGTTTGGTATTTTATGATTGAGAACCTGCAGGAAAAACGTTGCGCTTTCGTGCCGAACGCAAAGTACTCGGTGCAGATACAGACGAGCCGCAATGAACGGAAAATACCTGGTAAGAATTTGCCCACGGCGCACGCCTCTTCGAAGCCTGCATTGCTGCAATTCTGCTGCAAATTAGAGCAACTTCATTGTCGGCCTGACGACTGGGAGCAAATATGGGATTCTTTTTTCCTCTTTGAGAATACATCAACAAAGTTACTGGTTGTCTGCTACGGAAAAAGTTCGAACGCAGTCTGCCTTCGTAGCTCATTCTTTCAGTGGTCTAACTATAAACATGGACAGCATTACCGGCAATGGCTCTGGGAGACGTGCAAACCACAGCTACTTTATCCCTGCTTCGCTCAAGAATAAGGGACCAGCGATGCGCTAAAGTTCGCGGAGCAATGTCGACACCTTACGATCTCCAAGCTTGAGACTATAAGCTGTTAGAATCAAGCCCATGCGCCGGGCCGTATCCCTTTTAAAATCGCATGCTTCATCGTTTTATACTTTGCCTCATTCGACGGGCAGCGTAAAATGTCCTCAAACGGCTTCACGACCGAGGATGGAGGGCGTGGGAAGAGCTGAGTGTACCTCGAACGGTCCAACGTAATGCCCATATTTTCCAGTTCGATCTCGCATATCGGAAACCAAACCTCTGGGCTGTATTCTGTAATACTCAGAAAAGCCAAAGCAAGTGTGTTTACGCTGCTAAAGGACTCAGTTGCCACTCTTGAAACGTGAGTAGAAAAGATGAAGGATGAACAAAAACACTATAAAAGTGTTAACACTACGCAAGATACAAAGACGTACAGATTTATAATCGAGAAAAATGAATGGACACAAAGAAAAATAAAATCGACAAAAAATGTTGAATTTGCACGGGCGAATCTTAGTCACCATTTTGTAGGGTTAGTTAATACTAGTCCGCGAAGGTGCGTGACATTAAGCGCGGATTTCAGAAGGCAATTGGCGTCGGATACAGCGGACTGTATTCGATGGGCGACAAGGAGACGCGGACTGATAAAGCGAGACCATAGCGAACACGTAAGCACGGGAATTTACAAGACGGTCGAGTGTCGAGCTGATTGTAAGGAAGGGTAAAACAAGCAGGAATAATGTACAATCTGTCAAATATGAATTGGTACATGAACGATAGCAGGTATCTTTTTGGGCACCACAATGCCACTGACCACACTTCACCAACGCCATAGGATCTGTACCTTGGTCTCACACAATGTAACACATGTGCGCGCTAGGAGCCCGTCAATGCTAATGAAACTGACAAGCAGATACATCGTCACCAACAGCGAAACTCCGTTTTTCGGAAAGCTGCTTGCAGTACACTGCCCCAGCTGTACCATTAGCAAGCGACCACATTCTCTACTCCGATGACCAAAGTTTTATTAACTTTTCCCTGGAGTACGGCGTTAAATTTACATGTAGTCCGGTAAGCATTGAGTGCACCGGTGGCACATACGGAGTCACGTTAACCTTGACAGCTTTGTCCGTCTCTCTTCAATAACCGCGTACGAGCTATCCGTCACCACAGCAAACCGAAAAAGTACCGACGGCCTTTCACTGTGTTGCCGCTTCAGCTGAATGCTCTCGTTCTCCACCCGGTTGGTTGTGAGGCAGCCGAATGTGCGGAGAGTCCGCACTCGATGCGCCGGACCTAAGGACGAAACCCGTAGACACGTGCGCAAAACATATTCATAACCTTCTGCATTTTACACACCTATTGCACTAAAAGCCTCAGCGAAATAATCCGCGTTCTGCGTATAGCTTAGCCTATGAAACCACTGACGTACATGTGTCCTATCTCCGTGTGATACATCATGCATGTGTGAGTAATGTCCAGCCTTGTCTCTAACTGCATGAAATCGACAATATACTAAATGCGCGTGAGGGTACAATGACTGAAACGCGCCTACATGAACCGCACACCTGTCCGTCAATATCCTTCGTGACCGGAAAATCTCCGGAACCATGCACAGTATCGCTTCCACCGCTTCCATGTAAATCACTGATGTCTCATTTGGCAGCCAAGCGTTGCAAAAGGACATCACTACGCCAGCAAATTCCACCGGCATGCAATGCCACCAAAGGTCCCCCGTAGTTGATCTGGTGCATCGCGTCCGCCAACAACACCTCACAGTATTATTGTACCAAGTCATCAATTCAGGAGGGCGCAAAATCATCGACATTATTTGATCACCATTCCTGTTCACCTAGCACTTGCCTGGCCGTTCCAACAAACGAAGAACCTCAAACACCTCATCCCTTGTTTTCAGCGAATGTCGTCGCCTCACGTACCACAAGTTAGTCTTCCTCAAACGTCGTCCAAAAGTCTTCCACACATGCGTCCGCAATTCACGGCCCACCCTTAAAGGTGTACATCAAAGCGCACTCCTCAAATACGAACCATAGTCCTGCGTCTGTTGCTGGGATGTAGACATGGCTGACAAATTTGAATAATGTGGGATGGGTTAAGTTGCATTTGCACCGCTCAAATATTTGCCCCACGATCTGACGGAAAACCGCGCACCACAGCTGCTTAATAAAATCTGTGAAATAAACAAAGCAGTTTTCCATATTTCACCTACCGTTTTCCTATTGTTCCAGCATGCCTTGAACGTACGCACCGAAATGGCACATGCCGGTATCGAAAGCCTTCAACGCCATTATCCACACTTTGCTACTCATGCTGCTTTACACTTCAATTACTCTGTTTAAAGAAACTAGAGACAGTTGCAAAATGGAAGTTGCAAATAGATTTTCATCCTCCTCCATGTTATATAGCGATCGCAGACCAGTGTCGTCGAACATGGCGCTCGATAACCAATAAGACCTCTTTCAGTTAAGGTCATTTAAAACGGCATGCAGTTTACTAGTAAAATATGTCATACAATATCTTGTAGGTACTTATGTACCAAGCACCTTATATATAACCATCCACTACTAGTTATGAAGGCACAAACATTTAGGCTGGAGTATTCGAAAACAAAGTACCTCCAGAACTACATTTTCCTTACAAACATTAGTTACTCCCTTTTATCACGGAGTTTCGCTCAACGGGGAAGTATGTGACCAAAAGTATGCCGTTAAACCACCGAAAGTGGAAGATCCGGGACATAAAGTGATTATTCCGTGAGTGCATCCATGGTTAATAAAAGATTAGTAAGCAATGTGGCAACTTGCTAACCTCATAAGAGCACGAAACAAAGGAACTGGCACACAGGTAAACCTCGTCAGCAACGTTGAGCAGACGTGTGCCTTTGGGTTCCACCCTAATCTAGAATACAGTACAAGAACGACGTTTGCGTGTATATGCAGGCGTACCAACGCACAATCGTTAAATTTTAAAATTTGTATGTCCTTATTGTGTGCTAGACATAACAAACGCCTCCGTATAATACCATTGTTAGTATTTGTACCGACGGAGAGAGTACAAAGGGCGGCGCACCAAGGATACCCACCTTGGTTGCATGGCACGCAATGATTAGGACACTTTCGGACTATACCTGCCGTTTGTATGTTAATCAACAACCCAATCTCAAAGCAATGACAAAGGAAAAATTGCAAAAATCAAAATTGCTCTTTGTTTATAAAGATTTTATAGGTTAATGAAGCTGCGTAACACGGTTTCAGCATACTATTTCCAGGTTTTGCACCCTTTCGTCGCTACAGCTGGTAGAAGAACGGTCCATTACATCCGGCGGAATACTGAGTAGAGAAATGTTTACAAATGAATGCTGGTTGATAGCAATCGGACGACAAGCGCCGAGCGCTTTTAGACACGACCACGGGTCAAGCGCACGAATGGTAGGGGAATTTCCGCGTACTTATATTACAGGGAATTAATGCCTGCCTAGAAACGTCGGCCCCTCTCAGCGCACAATTCAAAGCCAAACGGCAAGACCTACTAGCTGGCCCACCGTTGTACATCCATTTCACTTTCCCAAGCCATTTCAAGGCAGCAAACATACCGGCTATCTTGGAACTCGTTTTCTCCACCGAGGGAGTCTTAATCTACGTTGAAACGGAGCGCACTCCTTCTGGCCGCATCGAGCATGCGCCACTAGTGTTCCACTACATGTCCTACGCAGCTTACCCTTAAGAACATAACGGAAAATCTCAAGTCCTAACCAACTATGGTGAACTGTCCTACCCCATCAATGCACAATGCTAGCTTATCCTTCCCATATGGTCTCCAGCGGTGTTCTGTAAAACATTTGTTTAAAAAATTCAACAGGCTGGTGACAAGTGCAACTTAAAACAAGTCAACTGAATCAAAAAGATGAAGTCGTTCCTAAGTAACTGGGCTCGGAAATGCATAACGGGCATAACGGGATACTGATTATTTGCCCACAAAGCCTCTCCTAGCTAGGACAATGCTGAGGTCTTTGCAACTCAAACGACTTACCGGGTCAAACTCATCAGAGAGGATAAAATGAACAAAAATACCAGACCTTGTGCTAAACTTCTACTCCAAACTCAAGCTGCTATACAGACGCGTTAATAAACCTTTCCGGTTTATGTGCAGCATTTCTGCTGTGCACACAGCGTGCAGGTTAGTACATACGGTAAAATAAGCGCCCAACCTTTCTGGACAACTAATTGCCAATACATTCTAAAGAGCGTAATCATCTTGCAGCCTGCATTAGCATAGTATGCAGCCATTAAGCCTTAACCACCTATCTTTTACAACCACAGCTGTGCTGAACCAGCTAAGGTTATTAAGCGAATATTGCTCCCCGAATCCATTAAAATTTATGCCATCAGTTTAGTTGAAACTTTGCAACACCCTTTAGTCATGCCCAAATGTGATGCGCGGCCCTACGATGTAAAATGACGGGATGGTCAATCCATCTTACAAATACGCTAAGCGTGCAAAACCACCGAATTTATGTCTTACGACATCAATTCCATTGTTCTCCAAGATAACGTATTCCAATATACCTGAGGTGACCATGGAGTACAAGAAGAATAGAAAAATTCTCGTTCAGTAGCAGCAACGATTTCACCATAAGCAGACTTGTACTGGTAATCCGTTGATCCGCATAAATAAATAAACGGTTTATTCTGCGTTGATGCGATACGCAGTCCTATATAGGGCACTAATCAATCTGTACAACGAAATCGCATAGACTAGTTAACGGTGCCTGTTGTGTAGAACAAATCCCATATGGGTTATTAAAGTGATTGACTGTCTGAAGGTAACCAACTGATTAGGGAAATTGGAGTAATAACCAATGCAGATTTAGCCAAATGTTTCAGTAAATTTATAGGGACAATCATGGAACTGCTTCAAGGAATCTGCTTCCCCGCAGTGTATCCAGTCGATGGGTTTCTTCCGCACTTCTAAGCCCCAACTGGCTGTGTACCGGTGTGTCAAAATAGCATGTAAGCCATCAGCTGTTTAACAAATGCTTTTGTAGTGGCTGTTTTATGCATGCATTATGGACGATGAAGCTTCATCCCGTTCCGACATGTGGATCTTTCAATTATGGCACGGTTTTTGTTCTAAGCCAGTTTGTCGTGCCTGGTTATGCTATTTTGGCTTATAAGCTGTAATCCGCCACCGCAAGTGATCCGCCCATTAGCGGCTAACAACGAAGAAAGGAAGATTATATGGTATCAGTTATCAAGAAGCATAATGCTAATAAATACCTTTCGCTGATAGACCAAGCACATGTTCAAAGGAAATCTTGATGAATTACGACGATGGTACAGACACTACGAGAGCAAGAAATCTTGCATATCAGCCACGGTTTTGTAAGCAATAAATAGCAGTAAAGATAATCCAAATGCGTTTGATTACGCTTGCAGGTTTGATTGCATTATTGCGAAAGAGGAACAATCACAACAGTCGAAATTGAAAGACGGACAGTAAGTAATTTCATACAATAGACGGCAAAGCAAGTATCCGTCCATTGTCGCTCAGAGAGGATAAGAAAAAGTAGTATGAGATGTGTTGATGGGTATAGATAGTAAAAACGGCAGGTTGCAAGTGATATGTAAAAGAAGACAGTGAAAGACTAATGGCCGCTGTTGTCTCCTTGTTTTATTTATAACCTCGTCCCTCCGCAGAAGCCTGTCGTCATATATTTTCAAACTAACGACTGCTTACAATTCCAGTGTGGCTATCTCAACCTGACGAGTTCAATGCAGGACAAAACCTTCGATCCGTCAGTGCAGGAATGGAAGAGAGCCACACCGAAACCATCCACTTCGGTGACGGTACCAGTGACTGCATTGGCAGAGGCTGACTCCAAAGACAACCAAAGCCACAAGTGCGATTGTATGTCGCGATCCAAGACGTACGACAGATGTTTCGAAACCCAAAAATCAGCCTCTTGCTGCTGTGTCAAGCCCTGCACACGCAGCACAATATCTTGGTGATAATGCCGGAAGCCGCAGAGCACTATGCGCCGAGTTCCAATCCCAGCTCGGCCATCTATACCGGATGAGTCTAAACCAGGACGAAACCGTCGGTCTTGGGGTGCAGAGATGCGAAAGAGCCAAGTCGAAGCTCTCCAATTAGTTGGCGGTCCCTGTGACGGTATTAGCCATAGCTGACTTAGAAGTCAACCAAGGCTACAACGTTGATTAAGTGTCGCAATCCAAGACACACGGCTTGGGCCCTAAACGTAAACGTTAAAATCTATTTTTATTTTGCGGCTGTCAGAAAACTCCCAATCGTTTTGTTGAATATCCTTCAGCTTTTTGACATCGTGTACAACTATGTAGTTTAATTCATCTCAGGCTAAAACCTGTAGCATAAAAATTCTGTCCGACTGTTGTCTTGGATTTAGGTACACAAATCGTCCATTCGGTGTCGAGTATTTCATATCTGAATTTTAGCAGAAATTGCATGGAACGCTGTTCAATATGCTGGGCATACTACATAAATTTGTGAAGAAAAGCAAAATTTATATGTAATCTACGCAACCATAAACGTTAAAATTTTAACTCGCCGCATCTACCTTTAAAAATACAAGTGTAGAGTAAACAATGATGTGTATGTTGAATGCGCGTTAAACAATTTCTATTGCCTTCAGGACAAGTGTACGTAAATTACTGAACGTAATCCTGCCGTATTCTAACAATGGTCTTACACTGATGTTTATGGCATGACCCTTGTCCTTTTCAGACTTAGTAAGTGAGTGATATATCCTAATAATTGCAAGCTGGACGAAAGCTGCGGATGCTGGTGTAGGAGTTGGTGTAACCTATCTGGATTTCCCAAAGGCATTGGATTACGTAAACCACCAGGCTCCACTGCACAAGCTTTGGTATTATGGAATAAACGATCCAAGTCTTGGCTGAATAAGCGACATTCTCGTTCAATCTCACTTGATTGGGAGAGTATGCAGCCCCCTATCGGAACGGAACGCGGTTTAATGCGACGTACCTCTGGGCTCAGTACTCGAGCCACTCCTGTTCTTGGTCATCCGAAATGACCTCACAAACATGCTGTCTACAAACAGTCTAATATTTGATGATGATTCAAAAGTATGGTGCGCTATCGCTTCAATGAATGATCACATAGCCTTACACGATGACCTGAACTAAGCGTACACATGATCCAACGAGAACATGCTGCATTTCAACGCCACCAGGTGCATAATTCTGATCGTACACCAGCATAGGCTTTACAAATGTCGCCTATCACCACAAATCCTGCAGGTGGCTCCTCATGAGTGCGATCACTGCGTACTCGTGCAAGAGGAGCTTGGGTTTTGAGACAGACTGCAAAGACATTAAAGCAAGCAAACCAGCACTTCGGTCTTATTCGTAGAGCTTTTGAGAAGTTTGTCGCCTCATTATGTCCAAAAATGCTTGGCGCGTAAGTGAGGCAGAACGCGGAATATGCTCTGTATCGATGGCAACCCTGGCAGTAGCGTCAAATTACCGCGCTCGATACTGCACTAGCAGAGCTACAAAGGAGGTCAGAGCTTGGTCACGCCTTCCCTACTCATTCCGACTAAAAGCTCCCAAAACCTACAACAGCATTTATCGGCATCTACGGTACGGTTGCATAATGATGCTTCAGCTCCTTAGCGAGCCCCAACCATGCATGCCATTCTCTTCTGAAACGTAGTCAAAACACTTCTTTAAGGATTATCAGTTTGAGCTGGTCACGCAGTACAGCCGACTGGAATGTCGACGAAACCGTTTCATCCTCCGAATGTCATAGTCATGGAACGCCCTCCATGAACACGTAGTCAATGCTTCACGTATTCACTTTACAAAAATACGCCTTGACCATACTCTGACGCATTTAGACTACGTGATATAGCCCAGAATCGTCAGATGCTGGCATTAGTGCCCAATAATTGGTGGACAGCATTATTGCCACTCTAACAATGCAGGCATTAATGCTCGCTTACGTGCTACTCCAAACCTCTTGGTGAGTCATGTATTTCAAACGTTTTTACACGGACATAGATTTATAAATTTGTACCTTTGACCCTAACCATTCTACGCGACATGACAAGCATTCGTTTTTATACCCGTCATTAACCATTGCCCCGTTGCTCATTTGCACTGGTCTTCTAGCATAGATATTTAAAAGGAATGGAAGTTGCGTCGATGTGAGTACAATAATTAAAGCATCGGCATATAGTCTGT
Source organism: Dicrocoelium dendriticum (assembly GCA_944474145.2). Taxonomy (NCBI): domain Eukaryota; kingdom Metazoa; phylum Platyhelminthes; class Trematoda; order Plagiorchiida; family Dicrocoeliidae; genus Dicrocoelium; species Dicrocoelium dendriticum. The sequence goes on from OX104069.1 coordinate 109,903,681, forward strand.
TGTATAATGTTGATTCACTTTAAAGGTGTGCACTTTATCCATAGCCCCTTTTCACCACTTATTAACATTGTATTGGGGTAGACAGGCAGATAACAGAGCACCTAAGAACCCAAGGCGAATTATTCGTCACATTCGTCCAATTTACGTTTCTAATGATAATGGAATATTCTGTGTATTTGATGAATAAGGAACAAGACATTTACTACCTGAGTTGGTAGGCGTGAAAATGAGGTCTATCCAGCTGTATAACTCGTGAAATCTCATCCCCACCGTAATAATAATAAGAGCGATGAGTTTAGCCATGCAAGTTAGATTATGTGTACACGGATTAAATTACGTTTCTGTACGCAATGCACGCATCGTATGATTTTAGATATTTAACACCAAGCCAAGGCTAATTACACTAAACCTGTATCTTGGGTAATAAGCGCGTCAGCAAACATAGACTGCTCCCCATGCTGAGGCTGACCTTTCAGTTTGGCAAAACCAACTTACACTTAAACTGGGTCTTTTTAAGCTGGATAAATTTCATTCCATTTTCTTTGGTGTGTTCTGCCGACCTGAATAACCTATTTACTTGCGCACGTAGCTTACGCTATTTGCGCTTACCTTCGTTAACTTGATTACGTTTAAGGCGTTTTTAAGTAAATTTGGATATTTGTACTTATCGATTTCACCGCCAACCGACTTCCTTCATTTGCTAATTTAGCGAATTGTTTTGTCTGCGTAACCCTACCCTTTAACGGATATATATTTGATAATGTTATTTTAAGTATTTGGCTGTTGTTTGACATCCCCAGTGTAGCTGCACTTGATGTGCTTGTTGACAAGGTGCCTACCTTTCTACTACCTATTACTTTGTCCATACTGGCTCCAGGAAACAGTTCGTCATTGCTGAAGGGACGATGTGCACGGTCCTTGTGGTGGTGGTTAGCTCGAAGAGTAGTTCCATGTGTCTAGTGTGCGCTTGCTTCCCCAAATGGAGCATGCTTATTTTTGTCTGTTAAGGAGTGTGGGCCTACTCCATTGATAATACGTGGTTCCCATCCACATGCCTACCGGTCTTATTCCTTCTGGTTTACACTGGATATGTGGTGTGTGGTTGGAGCTGTGGGTGGTGCAACGCAAGCCACCCATGGTCACTCTGTAGGCGCAGGCATCCTGTGGCTTGCCCCAGTGACAGGCCAATCCGAAACCGGATGCCACAAACAACGGTGTCTGATTTAAATTTAAGTAACGTAGGCGAAGTCAACGCAAACTGAAATCGGAAGAATACGATGGCTAGGGAATACATGTTTTTATAAGTGAATATTAAAAGCGCCGAGAACTGTCAAATCAACGGAATGTATTTGGTACATGTAAAACAAAAGTGAAGGCAAGTTGTTTGCAAGAAATTAGTTCTTGCTTCATGTGTTGCTCTATGTTAGTTGGCATCCGCTCTATATTCCTCTTCTTCGTCTGCAGTCATCTATGCATGCTTGGAGTGCACCTGGTAGTGCGGGAGCCTTTAGAAACCCAGAGTGAGCATGGTAATCACCCCTCGTCGTTTCTAATTCACAAACAGCTGCGCAATCCGGCTGACTTCTACCACAACCTTAGGTCTCACTGATTGAAATGATCTGTAAGGTAGCGATAGGACATTTTATATAATCAGTGGCATGAAAAGGCGTGGAAGCATTTTAAAAATGTTTTGACGTTAAATGTTTGAAAACTCTAAAATGTATGCACTGTTTTAGTAAAAGGTAAAGCAGTGGAATTAAATATGTTGTTGCTATGGTGTGTTAAAGAAGTAAACTGACCAGTACAAGTAGAGAAAACGTCATCTGCATCACTCGGCTCTGTCGGTCTAACGCGGGCTGGTATTTTCACTAAAGATATGGCGGTGCACATTCTTTATAAAGTTTTGAGCAGGAATTTTGTATCATTGCTGAACGATTGGATGGGACATCCTACCGTACCGATTTACGCGATAGTGTAGGTAGCGCAAACGAAACAAGGCGTTCCGTGGTATCATTGGAAGTTAAAGCAATCAGAGTACACTCTAACTGGCATGCACTACACGATCTATTTTGCTGTCAGTTCCACGAAATAAACTGAACAAGGTATAGGCATGACACAAACGGAAAACCAATGTTTTGGCATCTAACAGTACAGCTTTCGCACTCTGTATGATTGTAAGTTTATTACAGTTGCTCAAACGACGCCACCTTATTATATCTATACATATACTAGCAGTGCATCTTACCGTATAGCTCAAACAAATTTTTATCAAGGCTTGAATATCTCTCTTAATGTGATTTTACTAATCAATACTTCGCTTCACCTACATGTTGGGCCTTTACACGTTAATTTATAGTTGTAAAAGCAAGCTGAAATAACACCGAAAGTGCGTTCGATAAGCACTTTTCATATAACAAATCTAGTGAATTATTGTGTCAAATCAAACACCTGATGTCACTTTCTCAAACTTATACAGCTCCCAAGTACTTCAGATAGATGCGGACGGCCACTTAGTTAGGTTTTACTCGCATGCACCATATCCGTCGTGTCCTACAGCACACCAGAAAGTGCTTATACTGAGTGATTTATTGGCATGTGTAAGAAAAGGCAGGTTCATATAGAATGTGTCATGATTTGACTTTTTTCGGTAATGCGGCCCGTTGTTTCGCACTATTTGATGCTTGATTAACCAAAACACATGCATCGCTTATAGGCTAAACAGAGAAATACGACTACAATGTTAGGTTCGGATGGTGTCTGGAAAAAACTCTAATGTGGCTTAAATTTGCAGGATTACCTATAGTTTTGGAATTAAATACATAAAAGATTGTGCTCAATGCTTACGCAACGCACCTTATTTTGCGTGGTAGAATAATTAGTGGAACGACGAAACACCGAGCACAAATTGATAAGGGGCAATTAGTGTCAAAATAGACTTTTGTGATTTTCGATTGCAAAATAAACTGCAATAGTTCTTCAGATCAGAAGGCGTTAAGAAGCTCAATTTGGTTGGACGTTGCGTTTGCCTTCGACGATACTACCAAATTGATTGCCAAGATGGACAGCTATAGCATGTTCAAGTGGGACAGTATATCAATCCATCGGGTAAGAATATTGGTTAATGTCGCGCTGATGACCTTGACGGTTTCTCTTCACTTAGTCTATCCGTTTTGTATACCATCAACCCCATGCATGTTTTCGCCATCCACTCAACAATAGGTTAATAATTTCGAAGCTTTGAAAACAGAAATAAGCTTATTATGATGTGTTAGCCAGGAGCAACTTAATTCTATTGTGTTCTCTTGTTGGGTATCGATGATAATCCGATTCAACTGCCGGAAATGTAGTTGTTTTGCTTGCAGCCCCAGGTATTACTACAACCGCAGGGAAAATGGAAGCTCTCATAATGTAAGACCCAAAACGTAATACATACTTAGTTACCCTACCAGTTACAGACAGAATCGTGGCTCTTGAGGCGGACATCTACTTCTCTGTGAAAATTATGATTGCCGTGAAACCAATCAGGATTAGCACAACAAGTTCATCAAATTTATACATGTCAGGAGGTCAAAATATAGTATGGTGTTGAGGACAGCGTCTTGTCAGCACAGTGATATTTTACCACGTCCAAGTGATATTTGTTGAGATCCAAAAGCTAAGGACATCCTTGAACCCTAATGAGAAGGCCATTGTTGTTTTTCCCGATATGCTTGGCAACTCTGACCACGACATCCAGCATGCCAAGAGATGTTAGCCTTGCGTACCTTATATCCAGTGTGGTCCTTTGAATGATGCTTATGGTAACGCCATCTGACCTCCTAAGTGGTATTTGTTATGTGGTGCAGGCGCCCAAATCCAGCAAGACATACCTACGTATTGATCACGGAAACCATTGGAATACTCCACCTTGCATATATACAACAGCCAACGTCGTAGGTTACCGCATGAATTACCGTGATAAACAAGTATAAAGCAATCAGTTTCGGGGTGCACAAATGTTTCATTTTTACGACAACATACTTATATTTTCACGATGTACACACTACCAGCGTTCAGGTAGAGGTTCATGCGCTCAAAACATTTTGAGAAGCAGTTAGACCATGCCGAGGCGTGTAACCCTTCAAGCACCTCATTAAAGACCACTACTTTGGATTTTGTAGGTTCGTAGCGGATTCCACATATTATACGCTTGACATTTGGGAACACAAATGTGTCACACGGGGCCAGGTCTGTACTCTATAGTGAGTGACCAACCTCCTGGATGCGTTCTGTATCCAGTATATCTACAAAGACATAGGAGCTCTATACAGGTGCACTGTCAGGTTGCAGCAACGTTATTTGGGCTCGCGACTTTGGACGACGCCTGGCTGCAGGTTCTAGCACTTGTGAGTAACGTACCAGTTTCCGGTGACTTTACGTTATCGAACAACGGTACAGTAGCTACAGTATTGGCCAAATTATTAGAAACATTTGTCAACCTGAACGTTTTTTCATCTTTCATCATATATCAAGTAAGAACCAAATGATGTAACTGTAAATTGGTAATATTTACCAAGAGTAACTTATACCGAATAGAAAATCATCAAGGTTTGTATTTCGTCAATGACACTTTTGCAATTTTCAAGGAGTTAACACGCAAAGGCATAGTATGTATGATGTTTGTAAATGATGTCAAATTGGTTGATATGAGGTGTACAGTAGTTATTTAAACGGACTGTTACACTTTAATCAGACTTCGTTATTTACAGCCGTAGTCTTAACTAAAGGAATACATTTGTCAGGTTTGGATCAATTTATAAGTGTGTTTAATTACTTTTATTGTCATTTTTTAAGGCGTACTCTCAAGCAAAGTCATAATTATATTCATCGCCGGTTTTTAGATGATGTTGGCATCCTACTGTGTTAATTACGTGACCAAACACCTCGAAAGCGTGCCCAAATTAACATTATTTGTAAGAAGATGTTAAAAGAACAGGAATAACAGCCAAGCTCGTTGTTAGCTCAGCATCTGTATGTCAACTTCGAAAGCAATGGCAAAAGAGATTAGCCCTGTCTCCTAAAGTTTCCGGTAACTGTGGTCTCAGAAAATAAACGACAGCTCGAGACGACTCACTTTTACTAAGGGAATACCTAAAGGATCGCAAAGCTTCTAGCAGGCAGCTACAAGGGATGATGGAACAGCATGGTATTGCAGTTAGTTCGAGTACTAGAAGAAGATGACTTTGGACTCGGGACTTCGGTTTTCAGGCCTTTGAAGATACAGACGTTGATCAAATAAACGGAAGAAAAATGAGAGGAATAGGTCAGACGGCTTCAAAAATGGTCTAAAGAGAACTGGGAGTGCGTTAGATGCTTAAATTTTATTTGCAAAAGGATTTTCCAGAAAAAGCGTATCTACACTACTTTTCCTGTGTTTTTTGCGCTTTTATGTGTTGCATATTATGTGGTTTTCAGCCATGAGTGCATTATCCGGTGCTCTACTCAGCTACTTCTTCACGTCCGCCGAGTACCTGGCGAACAGATCAAAGAAGACTGAATCATTCAACGTGTCAAACATCCTACTCAGGTCATGATTTGGAGCCCTATGAGCATCTACGGAACTGGTCGGCTCAACAGCAGCAGCACAAAGAACCACTGGAGCATCAACTGATCCCTTAGCTCTGTAAATTATTAAAGGAAAAAGGATGTACAGGGACAAGAGACTTTGTTTTCATGCCTGACAGGGCTCCATGTCACAAGCGGCGTGAAGTCACCCGTTTTCTGGAGGGCAGCAGTATATAAGTGTTACCAAGGCCTGGTAATAGCCGTGATTTGAACCTGTTAGAGCATTTATGGGCAAATTTAAGTCAGGAATGAAGAAAATAATTATTACAAACAAGTGACTGCTCATTGAACAAATTGTATCGACCTGTGTTTGCAGTGGAAGCATGACTGAAGTTTGCAAAAAACTCATTCACTCCATGCCTTTGTGTATTAACTCCTTGAATATTACAAAAGATCATTTACGAAATACTAATATTGATAATTTTATATACAAATATGGCATTCTTGGTAAATATATACATTTTACATTTACATCATTTGCTTCGTATGCGATATGTGATATGAAAAAAGTTGCCGGTTGAATAACGTTTCTAATAAATCGGCCGATACTGTTCATGATCGGCTTTGGTCGCGAATATAGCCACCATCCGCTCTGCTACCCATCTGCCACCATCTGCCACCATCTGCCAAGCTTGAATTCCGCTAACCACGCAGACACAGTGGTTATTGGGCTTCCAACCTTTCCAAACGCACTAATGTATTGCTCAACATATTGGTGCTGATGCAAACTACTTTTACATTCGCAGGAATACATCGTCCTTCATTGACATAGACAGAGTTGGAGCATGGCGACACATAAGACATATGAGCTGCGCTGGGCTGCTGATGTATGGCTTCGTGTGTTTAGGATGGATTACAGTTTACACTTTCTTTGCAAGGTCATATGCACGTAATCTGCGTAAAGCATATCCGGAAACGCATGGCTCTTCCCTCGTAAATACACCGAGATCATTGCGGTATTACAATTTCTGCGTTGATCCGAATTTGACGGATTTTCACGTATTGGAGGACGGGTGCGGTACGTTTATATCAGTAGCCTTCCTTTATATTAGATGCGGCATAAAGAGGTTCATATTAGTTTCGTAAAATTCTGTTGTACCTGCTGGGTATTCTTAACAAGGTATTTGTGTATAGGTTAATGTGTTAATGCGCTGGCTAGCAGATCAACCTCCTGGTGATGCCAGCTGGGTGGTTCGGGATTTTACATTTCCAGCATATGGTTCGGCAGCATTGTTTCAGGACATGGTGCGTTTTCGCCTGACAATCCTTCTCTCTATAAACATTCACATTTGTCCGTTTAACAACACTGTGACGTAGCGGACGTGACTAGGCACTAAATAAAGTCACTGTCACTTGCTTCATCCTGGCGAAGCATTGTACTCCAGCAATTTTATGTTGTAATTCTGGGATCATTTGGCCCCTCTTCAACAAAGGAACAACCGAAATCCGCATGAACTGATCAATCTGTCCCCGGCTCCCAATGGGCGCGAATACTTGAATTCGCTCAGCTGACTTGCAGGTAAGCAAATCAGTCTAAGGCTCGGGGTGGTGTCCCCTAGGTCAACACCCTACTTCGGCTTTGGCAACCGGGTAGTATCTCGCACTCAGACGATATCACGTACTTTAGTGTGTTGTATTTTGTTTTCTTTTACTATTTCTGTACGTTCTTTAGCGTCGAAGCTTTTCTGATGGAGTTACGTCTATTCGTAAACGATTGCAAATACATACATACATATATATATAAATATATACAATGTATCAAAGAACAGCTTAAACTTAAATTGGTTAATCAGGTGTAAGCGGAATTCGGTCATATATATATATATATATCAAGAATGAAGATTTAGAATTTAACGGGTCGGGGTTTTGTCTTTAAAATATTTTATACTAAAACAGGGACTATTTCCTAGGGCTTTTTATTTGGCCAAAGTGCTTTCTTGGGTATGTGGGCTAAAAAAGGTTTGTACTATGTACTGTTGGCATGAGAGATTCGAAAACAAATGAATTGCAACATATTAACACCCTGCATATTTTGTCGAGTTGGTATCAAGAAAGGAAGGTTTCTTCCAAGTATTAACCGGCTAGTATACGCAGTTGCAACATTCAGTTTTATGTTAACACGTGTTAACAAGATGTAGTTACTATCAATGACGCTGCGCAACATAATAATACGCTCAGATTTCGCTCTGTTCCCCGAGCTGAAGTGTTTAGCTCGGGTAAAAGAGCGAAATCTAAACAGGTCACCCGAGGTACAGGTATTCCGATTAATTGCTGATAAAGCACGCTACCACGGGGGAAATGCACCCGTTAAGTGAATTATGGGATTTCATAACCTGGTAGTGGTTACTTTCAAAAGAAAAGTAAGGCGGAATCCAATTGTCAAGCCCTAGAGAAAATTGGTCCCAGTTGTTTTCAAACACGAGGTTGTGAGTTGTTAGGTTAGAAGATCTATCTTTCAGCAGTTGCTAAGTGAATGACGCTTGGGCTTACAGAATAGGGCGTTTTGTTCAAGGTAGCATTTACAAAGAGTTCCCTCGGCCGAATACAGATGATAAATTCATAAATGAAGGAGTTGATTTGACAGTGCCATAAGCAAGAGGTCATCTGTGCGCAAGGCAAGAAGCGTTGAAAGATATTGATCTCGTGTTAATATTTCCGAGAACATCAATGGTCCATGAGTCCATTAAACTAAGATTTACATGAAATATAGTGCAAAACTTTTATGGAGGCATTTGTCTTAGTTGTAAAACACACGGCACATGTAGGTCCGCAGTAAAGCGACCAAAAGTGCACGTGGTATTTAGGTAAGGACAAAGTTGTTGCGGCAGTTGTCCTAGGATTCACAGGTTTGACACCGCGTTAAACGAGAGTGAAGTATTTCCGCGGGATATTCATTGGTTGCTTGGTTGGTAGAGCAGAAGAAGCTCATTTGTCAGCTCCGTCAGTTCCCAATCGTCGCGAATGTTGCTGGGCTCATTGCGTTTCAAGGTTCCAAAGACGACTGTCGTATTAGCATTAGAGGTAGTAAAATCTCTTTGCACGCAGAAAGTGGGAATCCAACAGTCGTTTGTAACATTTCTCTGTCTCCGCAACGACGACGGCTTCCGGTAAGCTATTCCATTCATTCACTACCCTGGTGGATAGGGCCGGGTCTGACCGCATATAGAGACGCCGAACTTTAAAATTTTTCCCAAGGTTGCAAACTAATGCCCAGTGAAAAGCATATCTCCGCAGCGACGGCGATAAGCAAAGGGAACAGGTTCAACCGTTGAACTTGCCAAAGATAAGTCCCGAAACTCTGGAACAGTTTGGGTTCCACGCCGTTGAGCCTTCTCGGCCATTTTACATTCGGACTTGGTGTGCGGATACGCCGCAAGCAATCCGGACTCGAAATTTAGGCGCGCATGCGAAACAAACAGTAGTCTGCAGATTGTTGTGGTCAGAAGTGAGAAGGCACTTCGCATAGTGTGAAGCATTCTGTTAGCGGAGGTAACGCACTTCCAGGGGTCCACGATTTATTTGCGATCAGGAGATACAAGCATTCTGAGATTGTTATCATGGTTGCCATTTCTGAGCAAGAAACCCCGGTATGGTGGTCCCCAAAAAACTCAGGAGCACCGTGTGCACATTGAGTGTCTCTAGAAACCTGTCTGCATCTTTCAGACTGGATACCCCAATTCACAGCTTCTAATCATCCGCCGAGATTGAGCAGGCGGTCGGCAGTTCGGATGGCAGGTTGTTGATAAAAAAATATTGAAGAGTCTGGGGCCGAGTACAGTAAACTAAAGTGAAAAAACTGGTCATGCGAACTTGAGCAGAAAACGCTTCGTACATTTTAATTTATATCTCACCAGTTATCTTGGTGAGTTAGGTTTTATACACTGAGACTACAAATGGACGACGCCCTCCGAAAGGTCAGAAGCATGGAAGAAAAACCAAGCGATTTAGCGACAAAATATCCACAGAACATGCAGCCATATGTAGATTGAAACTAAGCAAATTGCAACGCTACATTACACCTTCTAACAAAATCGAGTCAGTTAAGTAAACATTCATGCGAGAGAGGAAGTTGTAGCAGAACCGTAAAATAACTGATAATATGGGAAGGATGTGGTGGAGTTGAGCGTCCATAACCGAAGATAGGGAAAACGTAACATAGTGTTTACACAGGATAGTGCACAGATTCAGACGGCTAGGTATGCAGCTCGGCCTAAACGGTATCGTAAGATAAGGATGATGAACAGCAGCGTTACGATGGACCAGTGGTGAGTTTGGGAATTTGGAGGTAAGCAATGCTTTCGGCATAATGATGGAAGAGTCTGTAAACGTCTGTATCAAGTGGGAAACGGGTGCTCCCAATCGCCAGTTACCATGTTGATCGCAACTGAGTTTCATATAGCTCAGCTAGGTAGAATTCCAA